>NHOR01000064.1:620000-884004 GCA_002287245.1 Trypanosoma congolense | reverse complement strand
GGCTTGTCGCTCGTCCAGATTCTCATGCTGCCCCACATTACAAGTACGAGGCTTATACGGTCGTGGACACCGTCCAATTTCTCCGCCAGATCTAGCCAGTGCGCCCATCTTTTGTTTTCTGCTTCCCCCCTCCACTGCTCGTACAGCAAAGAGTGCTGCTTTATTTCGTTCCGCGCCCCCGCCACGACCCTTTCAAAGATGTGGCTTTTGTTTAGGCAGTCCGTCCTAAGAGCACTCTTGAATCTGCTCGCCACTTCCAGCGCCCTGGCTCTGTCCCAGCCCTGGCGGTCCGCGGGTTCCTTTTCGATCCATCGCCTCATCCATTTGAGGTGGTGGGGTGTTATCGCGTCGCGGCCCACCACATTTGCCCACCAGCATCCGTTTGGTATGGCCTCAGTCTTTTTTCCCAACAGGGGGTGCGACAGGGGGCAGTATTTAAAGCTGGGGCCTTTCGCCGCGCGTGCAAGCTCCACAAATTTAGTCTCCAGCTTGCTCAATAGACCCGCCATTCGGATTAGATTGGCCGCGTCTGAGCAGATGGAGAGCCGATCGACTTCCCGATTGTTGTTATCTGTCTGGCCGAGCTCTGGATACAGCATTGACGTGGCATCGCGTGCTTGTACTATTTCGCGAGTAATTCTGCGCAGTTCGCCACGCCTCTTTTCTAGGGCATCTCTGCACAAGGATTTCTCTGGCACCAAATTATCGGCGAATGCGCTTATCTCTTGCGCGAGTGCCTCGGCCTCGGTTAGCACCGGCCTCATCTCCATTTCGTCAAACGATTAGCCTGCTCCACTTTCTCCATGAAAAAAAAGCAAAAAAAATTCTTCAAAATTATTCCTTGTATAAAGATTTGCCGGAGAGGGGAAAGGAGAAAAAAGAAAACTCCTGGGAATGTTTCTTATTCTTGCACAAAGGTTGCTGTCTTATCGCTTTTGCAAAAGTTATGTTTTCAGATACACCTCCTCCCGTATCTTCAAAGTGCCCCACGGGGCGACTTCTTATTTATGTTCACAAGTTATTTTATTTCTGCACTCAAGTTACTTTTTTTGAAAATCCCCTCCCACCCTTTCAAATAATCCACTTGGGGCGATTCCGGGAGTCACCTTAAAAAAAATAAAAAAAATATCAGGTTGGGGTCTACCTTTTTTTACTATATGATATAATTCTGTGGTAGCGATAGGGTCCCTGTCCGAGTGCGTGCTTTGTGTGTTATACGCCTACTTGTACTACTCCAGAGCCCTGTCCGTAGGGGGAGACACCAGCTGGATACCTCTATCCCTAACCCTAACCTATTATACCAAAAAAAAAAGAAAAATTTTAAGTTCTTTTGGTAAGCACGATTTCAAAGTGGCACAAAAGGAGGCAGCTTTGAAAAGGGCGGGGATTTTAAGAAGGGGGTGAATCGGAAGGAGTTGCGGGCTTTTTAATCATATATCCAAAAAGAGGTCCCGGTAATAGTCTTGATTGCGCAGATCACGGGGCAACGTGGATGGGGGGGAGTCAATGCCGCGGGAATCGCTGCTGTTCAGAACCGACTCCAACGGCTCCAACAAGTCCCACTGTTGAGCTCTCCTGGCCTGCCTTCCCGTGTTAATAATTGGGGGACAAAGCCGCTGGCTTGCGGTGTCGGACGTCTGTACGTCAGGCGGCTCCTCCCGCAACTTGGGAAGACGGGCCTTGAGTGCTTCGGCCGTATTCCTCAGAGCATTCAGCTGCTTTAAAGCAGCTTTCCGCCGGATTGAAGCTTTGTTCCACTCGTCCTTTTTATCTTTTCCGCCTTTGTGCTTTCCCCCAGCGACCACAGTGAGGACCTTTTTGCTTGATTTCCTCCATCGTCCCCTGTACGCTCTCTGCCCACGCTTTGACATCCCTCAGAAATTCCCCCACCTGCCTTTGGTCAAAACGTTTGGGTTCCCCCATTTTCCTGTTCAAAAGTCACGTCACGAGAACCGGTCAAAAAAAACCACCACCGCCGCCTTGAATGCAGAAAAGGTCCCCGACTCACCTTCTTCTTTTAATGCTTTTTGCTAGAGATCTGGATTCCGGTGCCTCTTGAAACGTTTCTTCACACCTCGTGCACCTATATTCACTTTATCTTCTCCGCAGAGTTTATGAAAAAAAAAATGTGGCCTCGAGTTCAGGAGAAAATGGAGCAGGCAATCTCCCCCACAACGTCCAAAAGTCGCCTCTGGACTGGCCTTTACACCACCGTTTACCAAAACAGGTACAATCTGCACCATGGAATAGCTTTTTCTTATGGCCAAACTCTCAGAAAAAAAAACCTCCAGTCACGATCCCAAAAAAAATTATTAGCTTAAACACCCTTCATCATTTAGGCTAAGGTTTCTGAAAACTCCAGACCACGAGTAAGCCTTGATGCCTTTTAAACCCGGATGTTTCTTAGGATTCTCGTCAACTTCCTATTTTTACCACCCCTTCGTTTACTATGATTGTGTCATGGGTTTTAGGCGTTTCACCCTACATACAACTATTTTAAAATGGTCATATACGACGAAACTCCTACCTTCCCTGGAATCTACAACTTCAAAAAAAGAGATGCCCCCCCAAAAAAACAAAAAAAACACACACACAGTCCTTTAATCCTCTGTCTTCCGAAAGGCGAGGGTACCCCCTCGGTATCACTCACTCGTCCTCCGACGCCTCTTCGGATGCATCCGCCTCGGCCCGGCAAGCCTTCACCATCTCGATCAATTCATCGTCCAGCTCCACACGAAATTGGTGAAAGCTGTCCCAGAAAGCCGGATGGTCGAAAGGATGATCCGGATTATAATCCTCACCCAAACGACATCCTTGTCGTGTCCCGAAGGTTGGGGTCCCGGCACGCTGGATCCAGATTAGTTCGTAGTTGCGGAACTTCTCCTTTTTATACCAGTCGGTGAAGGACTTGGAGATAAGCCTACGAAACCAGGCCACGGTTTTGAAATGCGTTTCGTGGCTTTCGTCCAGGGTCACCTGGAGCAGCACAACCGTTTGATTAAGGGACAGGTATTGTCCGGTTAGTAGAGGCCCCTTACCCTGCGCTTCCACCAGGAAAAAGCCATCCAAGACGGGGAAGTTCCGGGCCTCCGGCACATAAAGACACCCCGACTCAATGTTCCGTTCCTCTCCATCGGCCAGATTTGTGAAGTAGCAAACCTCCTTCGGGATCCGTCCCCGCGCTCGGACTCGGGCCAGCACACTGGACCGGGACAATTCCGTCTCGCCTTCCCGGGGGAGATACCTCAAACGATTCACCATTTCATTCACAACACGCTCCATTGTGAACGCCTTCAATCCCAGTTTCTCAAACTCAAGCGGGCTGAGTTGGTAGCTGGAACCCGGCACATCGTTGTTCGATTCCATACAGCGGGCACTTTCGGCATCCGGTGTTTGTTCCCCCTCTGGCTCGGAAGTGCGAACACTTTCCACCAGCCAAGCCTGCTCGGGCAAACTCTCCGGAATGCGAACGATCTTGACCACCTTATTCTTTGTCTCATCGGCGTACCACTCCTTCTGACACGACGAGTACCTTGTCAAATAATTTTCCAGCTCATCCTTACGCATCGATCGCAAGGCACCATCCACTTCTTCGAAGCGCTTCTTGTAGATCACCTCACCCGCGAGCACGTAGCGGGGCACCGGGCCCACCCTGTCAATGCGCTCCTTTAGCTCCTTCCAATCATTTTCGAGATTGACATCCTCCTCCTTAATTTGCTTCGTCGCCACCTGCCAACGCCTCTTTAACGCAAGCACGGCCTTGAACTCCGCGTCCTCGTAGCAGTTCATGTAAATGGGAGTTGTGCCCGCTCGTTGCTTGGCAAAATCATGGAATTTCCGCATGTGGGGGGATGCAATTAGGACAAGGCCCCAATCATAGGGCAGGTCCCCCATATGGACACTGTTCTCACCCATGTCAAATATGATGTAACCCTTCATGCCTCGCTTTATCATGCCCTTGATTTCGTTCGCAGCGGTACCTCCCTGTTTGTACCGCGCCACTCTCTTTTCCTCGCGGTAAAAAATATACGCCTTTCCCTCCACGAAGTAAGCCACCGCTTTCAGGTCCTCTGACGGGTAGTGCAGCAGTTGATAGAGTAGCAAGGAGCCGGTGGCAAACGACTTCCCAATGCCCGGCGTGCCTGTCACAATAAATGGGTGCACACTCTTTACGCCATTCATCCACTGATCAAGGGCCCTCATAACAATGTGCCACACTCGCAGATTCTCCCTCCGGATGTAAGCGTCACACACGGCATTGTACTCAGTCAGCGAATCCACCCTTCTCTTTTGTACCTCATCTTCATCGAAGAGCATGCACGGCCATCCCTTTTCTGACGAGAGAACCGCCATCACAAGTTTCCCGCTCACACCCGGCACCACATCGCCCTCCCATGGTTTTTCAGGATCATAAGGCATATCCGCTTGCTCTTCGGACCACAACTGGGGCTGCTCTCCGGGTATCAAACAAAACGTGTCCATCCCCAGCCACTTCTCGTCGTACTCATCGCTCTTCACAACATAGCTCCATTCTGCGTTGAACACGGCATCGTACGCACCATCCACCACCTCTACACCCTCGTTAATGAGTACGTCAAATTTTTCCTCCAACGCACCCACATTTTTCTTCACATCTTTTATTTCTTCCTTTAATTCTTTGAGCGCAGCCATAATTTGTTCGAGAGCACTGGCTGGCATCGAGGCTCCCTCAGCCACCCTTACCTCATCCCCCGATCCTCTGGCTCCTCTTGACGCCATTCACCCAACCCCGTCGCACTTATTATTTACTGTGTGTTTGTTTTTTCGCTTTAAAGGCTAGCCACCTACACTCAAAGAAAAGAAAGATAAGGCGGCTGTGAGCAGCCGTAGGGATTACACAAGGGATGGGGCGTGCTGGTGACCGTACCAAGGAGTCCCTCCCCCGAGCACCCACTACCTCCGTGATTTATTTTTTTCAAAAACAACCTTTACATTTCTGCAGGCACACTTTTTCCAAAAGGAAAAAAATTCGTCCCTTCCCTGGAAAAAGGGAAAAAGGGGCCGTTTTTCCGGTCTCCTTTTTGCCCCTTAATCACAACAGTTTACAAAGGTGACTGATTAACCCATAATGGGCCTCGCCATGTTGCTTTTTTTCTTCACATTCTTTTTATTAAGAAGGAAGCGTCTTTTAGGAGATGTTTTCGGAGCCTGAGTTTCCATGGGCCGCAATTCCATGGAGGCTCCTTACTACTATCGATCATCTCCGTGAATTCTGCATTCTTTAGTGTCATTATTCAAAAACCACCCCCCTCTTTGTGGATTTTGCTGATTCTCCCTAAACCGATATCCTGGTGTCTTTTTGTCTGTTCTTAGAACAAAAAAAAAACTTTTTGGTTCTCTTTTCTTTTTCAAAAGCCCGTTTAAAAAGGAAATTATGCCACACGCTTCGCTTTCCTCTTGAAAAAATTCTTTACAAAAATGACTTACAGTTTCTTAAATCGTTAAGGGCCTTTATTACTTTCGTTTATTATGAGTGTGTTTAGGGAAACACTTGCTCGAAGCTGCCCGCATGCCTTTTGTGATGACTACAGGACTAATTGGGCTTAGAAAAAAGTAGGGGAAAAAATTGTAAGTTTTCTGGACAGGCAGCTTTTAAAGACGGTCCATCTCGATCCCGGCCCCTCTCTCAGTCCAACCCCCGGTCAAACCGTCTGCTCATCACTCTCTCCTGGTCTGCGTTTGTCCTTTCCCGGTCCTGCGCGTCCGGCGTTCTTCCCGAGGCTGTGCGGTTATGGTAGTTGGAAGCCCCCTTCCTGCTAATTGTCTCCCTCTGGCTATCAGCTCTTTTGCCCGCTGTTGCAATCTCGTCAATTCCCCGAGGGCTTGGAGCCACAGTTTCCTGTGGTAGTCGGGATGCCTCGCGGATCTAACCGGGGCTGCGACGCCTCTCGCAATCTCTTTTCGGCAGCGGGGATACTTTGTGGGGCTGCCGTTACGACTTGCCAAGCTGCATTGGCCCTCACCGCATAGGCCCAACCCTCCGTCGGGGAAGGCGGCTTCGGGGGCCACTTTGGACGCGCCTCGTCCAGTTCGCCTTCGGCTTCTCTCAACTCGAGCTCAATACCGAGCGCATCGGGTATCGCGCCCTGATGGATAGGCACGTGTTCCGGTGGGCGCGGAAGGTTTAGAGGGTCGTCAACAAAGATTCCAAGCAGGCCAACCAGGTTTTGAAGTTGGCCCTGTGTACGGACGTCTGGAATGGCTGGAGCGGCGACACACGAGCGTATCCTAGCCATGGGAAAAGCTCGTTTATAGCCTCGCACCTCGATATTTTTTCGGAAGCTCTTGGCCACAGCTCGGCCCGGGTTCCGTTTCGTACGCCATCAAACAACGGGTCTTCTTGTTCAAAAATCTTCGTCACCGTACGCACCTCCCTTGCACCCCCCTCGGCCTCGGTTAGCACCGGCCTCATCTCCATTTCGTCAAACGATTAGCCTGCTCCACTTTCTCCATGAAAAAAAAGCAAAAAAAATTCTTCAAAATTATTCCTTGTATAAAGATTTGCCGGAGAGGGGAAAGGAGAAAAAAGAAAACTCCTGGGAATGTTTCTTATTCTTGCACAAAGGTTGCTGTCTTATCGCTTTTGCAAAAGTTATGTTTTCAGATACACCTCCTCCCGTATCTTCAAAGTGCCCCACGGGGCGACTTCTTATTTATGTTCACAAGTTATTTTATTTCTGCACTCAAGTTACTTTTTTTGAAAATCCCCTCCCACCCTTTCAAATAATCCACTTGGGGCGATTCCGGGAGTCACCTTAAAAAAAAATAAAAAAAATATCAGGTTGGGGTCTACCTTTTTTTACTATATGATATAATTCTGTGGTAGCGATAGGGTCCCTGTCCGAGTGCGTGCTTTGTGTGTTATACGCCTACTTGTACTACTCCAGAGCCCTGTCCGTAGGGGGAGACACCAGCTGGATACCTCTATCCCTAACCCTAACCTATTATACCAAAAAAAAAAGAAAAATTTTAAGTTCTTTTGGTAAGCACGATTTCAAAGTGGCACAAAAGGAGGCAGCTTTGAAAAGGGCGGGGATTTTAAGAAGGGGGTGAATCGGAAGGAGTTGCGGGCTTTTTAATCATATATCCAAAAAGAGGTCCCGGTAATAGTCTTGATTGCGCAGATCACGGGGCAACGTGGATGGGGGGGAGTCAATGCCGCGGGAATCGCTGCTGTTCAGAACCGACTCCAACGGCTCCAACAAGTCCCACTGTTGAGCTCTCCTGGCCTGCCTTCCCGTGTTAATAATTGGGGGACAAAGCCGCTGGCTTGCGGTGTCGGACGTCTGTACGTCAGGCGGCTCCTCCCGCAACTTGGGAAGACGGGCCTTGAGTGCTTCGGCCGTATTCCTCAGAGCATTCAGCTGCTTTAAAGCAGCTTTCCGCCGGATTGAAGCTTTGTTCCACTCGTCCTTTTTATCTTTTCCGCCTTTGTGCTTTCCCCCAGCGACCACAGTGAGGACCTTTTTGCTTGATTTCCTCCATCGTCCCCTGTACGCTCTCTGCCCACGCTTTGACATCCCTCAGAAATTCCCCCACCTGCCTTTGGTCAAAACGTTTGGGTTCCCCCATTTTCCTGTTCAAAAGTCACGTCACGAGAACCGGTCAAAAAAAACCACCACCGCCGCCTTGAATGCAGAAAAGGTCCCCGACTCACCTTCTTCTTTTAATGCTTTTTGCTAGAGATCTGGATTCCGGTGCCTCTTGAAACGTTTCTTCACACCTCGTGCACCTATATTTCACTTTATCTTCTCCGCAGAGTTTATGAAAAAAAAAATGTGGCCTCGAGTTCAGGAGAAAATGGAGCAGGCAATCTCCCCCACAACGTCCAAAAGTCGCCTCTGGACTGGCCTTTACACCACCGTTTACCAAAACAGGTACAATCTGCACCATGGAATAGCTTTTTCTTATGGCCAAACTCTCAGAAAAAAAAACCTCCAGTCACGATCCCAAAAAAAAATTATTAGCTTAAACACCCTTCATCATTTAGGCTAAGGTTTCTGAAAACTCCAGACCACGAGTAAGCCTTGATGCCTTTTAAACCCGGATGTTTCTTAGGATTCTCGTCAACTTCCTATTTTTACCACCCCTTCGTTTACTATGATTGTGTCATGGGTTTTAGGCGTTTCACCCTACATACAACTATTTTAAAATGGTCATATACGACGAAACTCCTACCTTCCCTGGAATCTACAACTTCAAAAAAAGAGATGCCCCCCCAAAAAAACAAAAAAAACACACACACAGTCCTTTAATCCTCTGTCTTCCGAAAGGCGAGGGTACCCCCTCGGTATCACTCACTCGTCCTCCGACGCCTCTTCGGATGCATCCGCCTCGGCCCGGCAAGCCTTCACCATCTCGATCAATTCATCGTCCAGCTCCACACGAAATTGGTGAAAGCTGTCCCAGAAAGCCGGATGGTCGAAAGGATGATCCGGATTATAATCCTCACCCAAACGACATCCTTGTCGTGTCCCGAAGGTTGGGGTCCCGGCACGCTGGATCCAGATTAGTTCGTAGTTGCGGAACTTCTCCTTTTTATACCAGTCGGTGAAGGACTTGGAGATAAGCCTACGAAACCAGGCCACGGTTTTGAAATGCGTTTCGTGGCTTTCGTCCAGGGTCACCTGGAGCAGCACAACCGTTTGATTAAGGGACAGGTATTGTCCGGTTAGTAGAGGCCCCTTACCCTGCGCTTCCACCAGGAAAAAGCCATCCAAGACGGGGAAGTTCCGGGCCTCCGGCACATAAAGACACCCCGACTCAATGTTCCGTTCCTCTCCATCGGCCAGATTTGTGAAGTAGCAAACCTCCTTCGGGATCCGTCCCCGCGCTCGGACTCGGGCCAGCACACTGGACCGGGACAATTCCGTCTCGCCTTCCCGGGGGAGATACCTCAAACGATTCACCATTTCATTCACAACACGCTCCATTGTGAACGCCTTCAATCCCAGTTTCTCAAACTCAAGCGGGCTGAGTTGGTAGCTGGAACCCGGCACATCGTTGTTCGATTCCATACAGCGGGCACTTTCGGCATCCGGTGTTTGTTCCCCCTCTGGCTCGGAAGTGCGAACACTTTCCACCAGCCAAGCCTGCTCGGGCAAACTCTCCGGAATGCGAACGATCTTGACCACCTTATTCTTTGTCTCATCGGCGTACCACTCCTTCTGACACGACGAGTACCTTGTCAAATAATTTTCCAGCTCATCCTTACGCATCGATCGCAAGGCACCATCCACTTCTTCGAAGCGCTTCTTGTAGATCACCTCACCCGCGAGCACGTAGCGGGGCACCGGGCCCACCCTGTCAATGCGCTCCTTTAGCTCCTTCCAATCATTTTCGAGATTGACATCCTCCTCCTTAATTTGCTTCGTCGCCACCTGCCAACGCCTCTTTAACGCAAGCACGGCCTTGAACTCCGCGTCCTCGTAGCAGTTCATGTAAATGGGAGTTGTGCCCGCTCGTTGCTTGGCAAAATCATGGAATTTCCGCATGTGGGGGGATGCAATTAGGACAAGGCCCCAATCATAGGGCAGGTCCCCCATATGGACACTGTTCTCACCCATGTCAAATATGATGTAACCCTTCATGCCTCGCTTTATCATGCCCTTGATTTCGTTCGCAGCGGTACCTCCCTGTTTGTACCGCGCCACTCTCTTTTCCTCGCGGTAAAAAATATACGCCTTTCCCTCCACGAAGTAAGCCACCGCTTTCAGGTCCTCTGACGGGTAGTGCAGCAGTTGATAGAGTAGCAAGGAGCCGGTGGCAAACGACTTCCCAATGCCCGGCGTGCCTGTCACAATAAATGGGTGCACACTCTTTACGCCATTCATCCACTGATCAAGGGCCCTCATAACAATGTGCCACACTCGCAGATTCTCCCTCCGGATGTAAGCGTCACACACGGCATTGTACTCAGTCAGCGAATCCACCCTTCTCTTTTGTACCTCATCTTCATCGAAGAGCATGCACGGCCATCCCTTTTCTGACGAGAGAACCGCCATCACAAGTTTCCCGCTCACACCCGGCACCACATCGCCCTCCCATGGTTTTTCAGGATCATAAGGCATATCCGCTTGCTCTTCGGACCACAACTGGGGCTGCTTTCCTGGCGCCACGCCCAACACCCCATCCCCAGCCACTTCCCGCTGTATTCCTCGCTCCTCACAACATAGCTCCATGTCGCGTTGAACACAGAATCGTACACACCATCAATTTCCACGCGACTGCTTGCGTTGCCAACCATCATGCGTTCCTCATTACACCTCGCAATGAAAAGTGCGTTATTCAGAACACCTCTCACAGAAGCATCAGCGTCCTCCACCTCATTGGCGGCAGCCGTACCTTCCCACTGGTGAAGGGAATAAATCCCCATGGCACGCAGCCTGTCCACTCCTTCCCTCATTGTCTTATATAATTCATACTCCCTCACATATTCCTCCACATACTCCCTGTACGGTGAAGAGTTTGTTATCCTCCTATGCACTGCCTCATCACTCACACAGTGTGTAGGATCGTCCATAAACACATACATGGAAGTATCCTCCACACCAAACGTCTTGAAGTGCTTCATGAGGAAGTCGTGCAGGCTCATGTCATCCAATCCACCACAGTCCTCCAGTAACACTTCCTTCACTACACTGTCCAGCGTCCATCTGCCACTCGGCCGTGCCACGACCTCATGTCTCACAGCGGCAGGCCGTGCAGCAGCATCAGCAGCAGCCGTCACTTCCCCACGTGCGGGAGTCCGCTCAACGGGAACAACGGACTCCCTTACGTCTCATCCCTCGCCCGCTTTTCGCCCCTTCCTTCCATTTATGTAACCCGCTTGTGTTTATTTTATACTTTCAGTGCTACGCGTACAATCAGAGAAATAAGGAAATGAAAGGGAGGGCGAGTGAGCAGTGGCACAAACACAGGCAGCGGCACCATGCCACTCCCATCACACACACTCAAAAAGAAATAAACATTCCTCAAGTGGGAATTATGGATTATATGAGAAAGTGGCAGACCATTGCCATGCGTGGCGACTGTTAAGCCACACCGCGTCATGCAGCCGAGCGCAGTGGGCCTCCCTCTCACATCAGTGCTCTGAGGTTGTGGGTGTGGCAATATGAAAAGTGCCTGTAACAAATGTGCCACACTCACACTGTCACATCACGCGCCCCTACACCGGTAATACGTGTCGGCATAAAAGATATTGAGTCTCACCCCCTATACTGTCATTAGAACTCACCTCAAGAAGGTTCAAAAACAGGTCATGCAAGCGGCCTACTCACAAACCTTGACACTAAATCGCAAAACAAACTCTCCATCAGGCAACCGTTCTCTTTTTTGCACCCATGTTACTTAAATTTCTGAGTGTTTTATGTCTCTAATAAATAAATAATTCTAAACTTCACACTCCCATTTGTAATCATTTAGCTGCTCGTGAATTCCAATTTCACTACATTGTTACAGCTAACCACCACGATTGTAAATCGTGTTTTTTCTCACCTGAGCGAGTCAAGATACAATTTCTGATAACTATATAATAACTGTAACTTCTAAGGGAGCTGAAAGTGAAACGACACGTTGTGTCATCGTCTCTACAATTAAAAGAATGGTGAGTCGCTCCTTCCGACTCTCTTGTGACTGTACCATTCAATTTGGACAAGTAAAATCCTAAGCAAAACCTTATACTCTCACCTTGTGATGCAAATAAAACAGTACACTGTATTGTTCTAATTGCATTGTCTTGGATAATAACAAGTGCAACGCAGGTGAGCGTGAATGGATAACGCTGAAGAGTGTACCTTGCGCTCACCTGAGTCCACCTCAATAACAATTAAATGCAAATAAAGTAATCGCTCTCCAAGAGAACAATTTTTATCAAAACTATCTTTAACCCTAACCCATTCCAGCAACTTATTTGCCTTCATTTTTACAAACTAAACTTCTAAATATCCTCCTCGTTTCCTAATTCTTTTTAATTGAAAACAAAATAACAAGTTCTCGAACTTCCACCTTCATAGAACTGTTTATTACTCATGCTTTAAGTAAACGTAAGGCACACCATGATATACTATGCTACTTGTGATTGGACCACTCAAGATAAAGTTCTGACAACTCAATGGTAAATAACTATAACTTTAAAAGTAAACGTGAAGCGGGTTTCCACTTTGAAGTTTTTGAAGTAATCCATTTCCTGTTAAAAGAACCTTGCGCGATCGTGACATTCTCCTTGAATAATCAAAATTGAAAGACCTCATCCGACACACTCATATCCGGAAGTCTGAAAAGATGAATAATGTCTTATTCCCACTGATTGGATTTCATGCATTCAAGCATATGAATTGTCTGGGCGGCTATGGACCAACAAGCAAATCTCAACACTCATAATTATTTTCTGTATCATCATATAAACACTTTAATTTAGAAGAGTCATATCCTCATGCTAGATAAAATCAAGAATTCTTCTCCCCCCACATTTTCCCTTTCATACATCTGTGTTTTTCATGTCCTCCCTTGTACCCTCCACTATATTCACTCTAAACTCCCCAAGATAAAGCCCATGAATAAGTTTTGTTACTAAAGTCCCTCAGTGTAAGGGAAAACAGAAAAAAATTACTTTGTGAAAGGTGTTTCTGTTTGACTAAAAAGCGACTGAACGAATTATTTTGGAGAGAAGTGTATTGGGCCATTCTGAAAAACGAAGAAATTTTCATCAGGTCAGGTTGTCCGATTGGGAGCTGGGGTGTGATTACTTTCTCATTCCCTCACACTTGCCACCCCTTCGAACCCGTCCCCACGACGGGAAGGGTTTCAGCGAAAAGCAGAAATCCTGCGTTTTTTTATACATCATTTTACTCTGTTCACCTCAGAGGCGCATGTGGCGGGTCCAGATCCCTTATGGCTACGGCGGTATACTCAGGCCATCTTCCTGATGTGGCCCCAGCGTGCCAACAGGAAACCAACCACATCCTGCCAAAGCTATCCACGGGCGGGTCACGGTACCCACACCATGGCTGCAATAGTCGTCGCAACAACGACCGCGTGGCCAGCTGTGCTACCACAATTACTTTTATAAGCTTCCATTACCGCCATACCTGAAACTTCTGGCTCTTGGAAATGCGCTCGGTGACCAAGATCCTTTATCAAGAAAATAAAAGTCCCAACTCCCTGCACTCACTTCTTGAAAATTATATTTACTTCTTATGCCTTTCACTACATTATTGCAACTAACCACTTTAACCCACACACTTCAATTACAATTCGCAAGCTTATATAATGCATTTACTCGTGCACCAGTTCGCAAGTCTAAATAAGCAAATACTTTGAAATCAAGCTCCTAATCTCCACAGACGACACCGCTCTGTGGGGTGCAGCCTTGATGGGGAAGCTATTGGATGATCCTTTCCTGGAGGAGGCGCTACCCATCAACGGAAAACACTTCCCACTATCTTTTCAGAACCTTTACCAAACTGGAGTTAGATTATACAATATGGTGGTCACAAAATGGACGTTTTCCGAAAAAGAAAATCCCAAAAAGAAAATATTTTTCCACACAGTTGACCAGCAGCTCCACACTCTCCTCGTGGCTTCGCTTAAAACCGTTGAGGGCGTCAATCAAATTTTAAAAAAGAGGCCGTTCAGTTCTTTTTCAATGCCAACCTCCATTTAGGATAAAGCAAAATGTTTTGACACCAATCGTGCTTCGAAGCAATAACTGTTAATTTTTTGTTTTTTGTCCTTTTTTCTTTGAATTTATTATTTGTGTTTGTGGTTTACACCTCCGAGAAAGAAAGAATAAAGAAAACTCGAGCGTGCTTGCCTCAGCCATCGTTGCCTTGTCGTGTCTGAATTCCCTTTAGTGAGACCAATTGACTTTCCGTATTGTTTCCTCGATTTCCATATCGCAGCTTGCATACAAATAATTGTGGACGCTCTTTCACACTTTTCAAATATTCAAAAATCTTCAGTGTCTCGGCATTTGAATTTGTGCTCCCAATTGTCTATCAATAATCAATCGAAATCTCCCCACAACGTAGTCCATTCCGGACTTGTGAAACTCTGCAGGATCCAGACTGCCTACGAGAGACTGAAGCCGCTAGGCAGCTTTTCGCAGCTCTTCAGTCTGTGCCGTATAGCTCTTAATGCGACCCACCACTAACTATGGGTCACGTTACAGGCTTTTGAGCTCTGCTTGATAATTTGGATTCATTTTGTTAAAAAGCATCACTTGCCTTTTTAGACTCTTAAAACAATAAACATTCACCAATAAGCGAAAAATAAAGGGCATAACAATAAATTTTATAAATACTTCAAACGTTTCAGTTTCACATTCAAGACGGGTGATGAACATAATGGATATATGGGTGGTTTAAAAATATCATTTTTCCTTCTTATTTTTTAATAGGAAAGAACAAGAGACGCTCAAACTCCTACGCCACAATCATAATTTGCACGCTTAGGAAATGAATCTGTCCAGCGGCTAGCTGTGATGACGTTTAACCATTTGAGTGGCAATCCATGCACAACAATTATGGTAAAGTTAAAGGACGGAAATTTCTAATTTCTCATGCATCCCCTCAAGTAAATTAATCCGGGATGGTGCTATTATTACTCCCTGTATTTTTTCACCTTATATTATTTGTTGCATATCCGTGTGTTATTTTTACTACCGTAATTGAGGCGTGTAGTGCGTCCTAACCCTGCGGCCTATTTTAACCTCCTTACTTTCAGCTATTATGAAACTCTCCTCCCTCACGCGCCCCCGTCCCCTAGGAATGAAAAAGAAAACGAGGAAGGTGCCATTGGATATTTGTAGGGGGTTTCCTACACCCTCATGCAAAGCCAGTGGAATAATACGGATACACACGGCACAATGTTCATGTGGCTTCAATTACAAGACCAAGAAAGAAAATCAGGTGCGCAGAATCATATCCCAATTTATTTTGCGTTCCATTGACCTAGCGATAGTTTCCCAGCAAGGTAAACATGCCAGAACTTTCCCCTTGCATCGCTTGGCTCCATGTAGTTTATTGGTGTTATGCATGTTTTTGCTACGGAATACCGCCGTATCGCGGTTGGTGTCCACCTCCTGGATGTGTGTTCAAAAATAATCCTCAATGTGTTCTTCGGGGTGTGCGCACTCACCGAGACAGAAGGTACGGCTTGATGTCCATCCTCCAAACCTGGGCATTTTCAGTCGAGCTCATTGCGAATGGCTTCACAGCCCGCGGCGAAGACAATTGCAGTCACAGGAAGTTACAGGATTTGTCATTATTGTGTACCGGTGCAGATTCACAATTCCTGTAGGGCATAGCAAGGCTGGTCGTCTATATGCACTTCCTCCCTGTGAAACGAGGGCTGGAGATGTCCGATGGCATCACGGCCGTGCATGGAGGAGGCTGGTAAGAAAATCTAGCCGTAACTATTAGAAAACAATGGATTGGGGAAGATATTAAGAGCAATGAGAGCACTCAAAATAAACCACAGTAAGTTAGTAAGTAAACTATTTTACAAAGATCATTTAGATTGAAAATGTGAATCATGGAAAATGGCTACTAGAAAGGCTACAAGTTATGAAGTTACGGGTGAACTGCTAATGTATCCTCATTATTAGTTCCTTCGTCGAGAGGAGAGCCATATGCACGTAAAAGAATGTAATTGGTGATTGGAGTAAGCATCTCGGGGTAAAACCGACGATAGGCCCATTGCTCGCGTGTCGTGATACCAATAGCCCGCAGGAATGGGACGTCACCGAAGATGCAGCCCTCCAAGTGATGCAGCCTCTCGGGGAGTTTCTCGACAACTTCCTCCCGCTCCGCATCCTCTTCGATGTAGTGGAATGGGTTTTCCGGGAAAGCAGCGAGAGCCACATTGGGGCCGCAGGCTCCGTAGGTCTTCCCATATTCCTGAGTCAGAAAATCAACGAGTCGAACGCCTTCCCAGGATTGGCACGCTCTCCAGAGGATCTTTTTCCGCTCACTGTCCTCAGTCAATTCTCATTGGCGCTGTGTGCTTGGAGTGCCGGCTACCTGATGTGTGAGCTTGCCACTTGCCTCGTTGCCGCTGTGCACGGACATGCTTCCGCTTGTTATGGGGACCGTGGGTGCTTTCTGGCTACTCGGACGGCTTCGTCCAAGTTACCTCTCGGAACACGGTCCAACAATGTACTCGCTCCACGAAGAACCCAGTCGCGAAGAGTTATGATGCCATTACCCACAAGGTACCGGACGTCTTTGATCGTATGTTCATGTAAGCGTTTTAACATCTGCTGCATGGTTTTTTTGCACTTCCACGCGACGTTTGGCATTCTTGATATAGCGCCCTGATCATTGTTTAAGAAATTCGCCGAGAGTGAGGTGGCGGAATCCTCCATCGGTCCACTTCACTCTCCATCGTCCAGTTTGGCTCTGCTTCTCTTTCACCTCCCATATTCATATGCCTATTTTTTTTCTTGGTAATTACATTTTATTCTCTCTCAGGGCACTATTGCAGCATCGAATGCTATCGCGGAGACGCTGATAAGTGCTGTTCCTGGGACATGCAGAAAGAGAGATGAGACAAATCTACAGATATCTACAATAAGGTGCTGTCTCACATGTAACTCCATTATCATCTAAATGATGTAACTGATGATGCTAATTTCCCGGAGAAGGGGGGCATGGGGCTGCGGTATACACAACGCCATATTGTGAGGGGTGTATCAACGTGCTTCAGTTTCACTGACCACATTACCGCAATTATAGCACAAAAAGCCATGAAATATCAACTTAATAAACTCACGTATAACCCCGAAAGAAATACCGATAACATCGTTCACAATTCAATTCTCACCATTGCATTCTATTCAGTACGCTTTCCACATGCTTTCGGCGCCGGAGCTCATAAAATGACATTACGGATTGTAAGGTCGAGAAGCACATTTCAATAATTTGGAATATGATTCCCATTTTTTCACGATTGCATGACCAGTTAACAAATTTGGAGATGACTGACAGACCATGGGAATACGGGAGGAACTAATAAACCCCTTTTCCATCAGCATGCCACTGGAGAGCACATGCCCCGCAAACTCCCTCCAGTGATCCCAACTGGTAATACCACAAGGAGTAAGAGTGGGGGGACAACAAACATTTGAAATAACCCAACTTGCAAAACCATGGCGAAAAAATAATCATTTCACCCCGCGACAGCGGAGCACACAATTCCCTCTCTATGGCTTTCTAGCCCCAATATCTCCTGTACGATTTCTTTTCCATCCTCAATATAGGTTTTGGCCTAAATTACGATATTCCCTCATAGACCCTGCGGGATGCAAGTGTCCATGCTCCGTGAGGAAATATAAGGCGTCCCTCTTAGGCAGGGATGGTTAAGTGTGGAATGAACAGCTTCACAAAGAAACAAGACCTAGGAAAATACCGAGCTGAACAAGGGAATTTTCCCGCTCTGCCTGCTCAATTTTCCTAGTTCAGGCCCAACAAGCAGGACCATCCTCAAGTGGCATCTTTGGTGGCCCTGATGCTCGATTCCCAAGATGTTTTGTGTGGACGTTTTTTTCTTCAAAGTTTCTAGTCTGGAAATCAACACACCAAGATATTTCTAAAACGTAAAGCATTTCCAGTGAGTAAAACGTAAGAATATGGGAATAGCCAGAATAGTTCGAAGTCAATCAGAGCACTCCGCTGCACTAAACAGCGAAAGTTTATATCATTCACATCTCAACGATGCATCATCTCCAAATAATGCAGTATTTGACACTATTTCAACATTTCACAGTAGTGCAGTGTTTCGTACCAACGCACTATGTCATTGTTCTGCGTTATTGCTCTTATTTGCGCCATTTCAGACCTTGTAATTCCTTTTTGGTTTGTTAGACGCCTTTTAGTGACGTCACTGTTTAGTGGTGAGGGGGTGATGTGAACTATCGGGGAATATAAAATTTACAACAATGTGCAAAATACTGGACAGTTGTCCGTTTGCAGTGATTGGGGTGGAGTCGGTTGGAGCGTGCCTCAACGCATTATTTTGAATGTAGTGCATCTCAAGTCGCTCCTTACAATATGTGGCTGATATGTTTTCTGCGGCTGAGTGTTGTTGCTCAGGGAAGCCACTGCTGTCGTGTGAATGCTGTAAACAGCGAGGTGTTTGGGGTGACTTCGTGCGGTGGATCGCTACAGCAACTGGCGAAGGTGTTGGGTACCGCAGTGTCTAACATCCCTCTGAACTAACGTGCGAGACCCGGTCACCATCCACTGGTGAGGTTGGCGGGAAACTCATATCCACCCAAGTGGGTTTTGGTGGGCACTGGCCTCGTTCTCCCCAACTGAGTCCCACACTGCCACGTTGTGAAGCGGGGTGTGCATAAATGCATTTCCTCCCCTTCACCAGTGTAGGGTCACTATTCCGGTTGTTAATCTACACGATGAAGAAAAAAATGAGCGACCAACTTTACAAGGGGAACATTAGGGGGAAAAGGACACTGCCGGCATCCCGCTTTTATTTTGGTAGGGAACATGACCACCAGTCCACCTACGACGACTAGTCGTATTCACTTCTTCTCCCAGTGGAATTTCCCCGACGTTCAGCTCCGACCGTAGGCATCCTCCGGGAACTTTTTGAAATCCCCCTGTTTGTGTAAAAGGCACTAGCGTTTATAAGCACAAATCCTAGTTTTGCATTGCTTTACCGCTACATCACCTGAAGAGGGGAAAAAGACAAACAGTAACAATAAGCGATATTTGTGGTCTCACTTCGTCTCGGTTTAAAATAAGCCGCCTCTCACGGGTGTAGGCGGGGAATATCAAAGTGAAATTAATTTTATTTGAGCGCTGATCTGCGAAAAAAATTAATTTTGCATCGCTGGAGCTGAGAAGCTCCCATGACGATATCATTTTTTCAAAGCTAAAAGGAAAACATGGAAAACAACTAATTGTTCGAAAATATTGTTAGTGCGTTTTCTTAGAAAGTCGCAGCCATTAATGGCAAAACGAAAAAGATATGTACAAAATTTAGTGAAAAAAAACCGTGTCATTAAATAAATTGCTAAGAACCAGGAAGCCATGCCACACCACAAAAAAAATCATAGGGGAAAAGAAAAAAAACGACAGTAAATATTTAAAAAAAATATAATATATATAAAAACACGTCAATTGTCATTAAAACCAGAATTAAGTTAACAAACTTCATCCGGGTACTCTCGTTAATTTTTATAGTTTTACATAAAACCGGGGAAAAGTATTAAACAAAAAAAAATAGTGAAGGGGAGGCAAGGCCATGAGAAGCAGAACACTGTCAACTGCTCATGACTTAATACTTAACAGCGGTAGAAGACAGTCCTTATATATAATTGCGAGAGAAAAATAAATAAAGGGACAAGGAGCTGCAAATATATATATATATATATGTCTGAGAAAAAACTGTGTGGTAGTTAAAAAGGAAGGAAAACTAAAATCAGCAGTAAGAAGTGTTAGGTACCGGTGGTAATGTTGAGCGTTGAGCTCAGCGCGAACAGGAAGAAACCGGCGCAAACGACGAGATGCGAAACAACGCAAACAATTCAGTAGAATATAGCACCGCTGCTCATGTGTCACTACCCTAGAAATCGAGTCGATACAGGTCGAAGAAGGCTTCACCCGAAATAATTACTGTCGAAATGCTACTCGCGGTGCTTCGGGTACGCCCACTTGCGCTCGTTGTACAGTGTTCAGCAACGTGTCCAACCTTCACCGCAATGCGACGCACAACTTCATGACAGAAGTCATCGTCCCACTCTGATGCCTTCTTTCGAGGTATCTGTACACGCCAACGCTCACAATATGGCAACAGTATCTTTTCTCGTTGTGTGCAGTTGAAGGTAGAAAGCAGCATTTCGAGAGAGCTCATGATCATTTGTGCTGACTCGCTGAGCTCGGCACGCGACGAGCTGTTGTCACTCGTGGAAGTGGTCATCATATCCTCCTCCTCAAAGTAGTACTCTCGGTCCAGGCACAATGCCGCAAACTTGCGGCCGGGCACGGCTTCCAGCTGGTACATCTCCACCGGCTCAGGGACACCGCGTAGCGGAACCGGGCCGAGTGGTTTCACGTCGAGGCACCTGCGCTCCTCCATAGTCAGCGCCAGGTACGTGGCTCCCGTCAGCAGCACTTGACCACCGTTCGCGACACTCTCCGTGCGCGCAGCCATGTTCGTTGTCTGCCCGTAGTAGTCGTAGCCCTTCGTCACCTTGTCATGCCGGATGTCACACAGCCCCGTGTGGATACCAACTCGTACGCGCAGCCCGCTCCACAGGCCGTTGTACACCGCGGGGTCGAGACGTGCCGTTGGTGGTTCGTATCCTTCCACTGCTCCTTCAACCCTGCGCTGCTCCTCACATTGGCGATAGAATTCATCTACTTGTGTTGTTTTCCAGTTGCATTTGAAGAAAGCCTGCTGCAAGTCATGCGCGAGTTGCACGGCCTCGGATGGATTCTTGCCGGCGATCATGAATGAATCGCCAATAGTTTTTACCTCGTAGCAGTTGTGCTTACGAATAAGGGAGCGTATCGTCCGGTGGTGCATTGCTACTGCTTCTGTCATTATCTCTGGGTACGCAGCCCACTGCGCCGTGCTACTTTCAATATCGGTGAAAAGTATCGTAACAGGATCCGTTGCCTCCTTGGGGGCCTTATCGTTGTCCCTGGAGTTGCGCATGGTGCATACCAGCGAGACACCAAGAACGACAAGCAGAAGAACGGCGGTAACGGCACCAAAAGCAATACCAACCGTTTGCTCCGTTGTCAATTGCATGGAAATTACCTTGTATTCCATCGAAGGTGTCATTGCATCCTGCAGCACAGGAACACTCGGGTCCAGCACACGCAGAAAAGACCATAAAGAGATGTCCGTTGCCCCATAATTTCTGGCGCAATTACTGGAAATAACAAGGCCATCCACCGCACAACTTTCGTCGTTGAAGGGTCCATATCGCATGTCCTCAACAACAAAAGAGTTCTGCCAGAATATTTCTTCAGAGAGTAGTTCAGCGTTCACTCTCTTCATTGGCGAAATGACAGTTTCTAAAAATTGTGCGGCGAGGAAACCGCGCAACGACACGGGGGACCACAGATTTTCGTCGTTGACGGCTTTCTGGTAAGCAGCGATATTTCCCGACCTCGTGTTCTTGTCACCCCAATGATGCAGGCTGGTAGCAAACACAAGACGCTCTGCCAAATTCTTCCTCCTTTCGTCTTGGAACGCGTCCCTAAGCCCCTCATACAGAAACATCACATCGGTGAAGGCAATGAACACACGCGCGTGAGGACTTTTTTCCAAGTGATCCATCACGACGTTCAGATCACTTGGTAGGAGGCCAATGAAAATTGCGTCTCCCTTGAGCCTGTGGTAAGTCGCTGGTATTGTGGAATTAATATCCATGAGGAAAGTGCTCCCTGATGGCACGCCAAAGGTTAATAGCGTCCTCGACACCAACGCGCTAATATCCGCTGCCTCGTCACTCCGAATGATTACATTTACGCTTCCCATCGGTTCCTTGGACAGGTACTGTGCAATCACATAGAGCTCCTGTGGCAGTGTTGGGAAAATGTGTATGACGTTTCTGCGAAATTTACCCAGTCGAGGAGTGGTTAGAATGGGATCGACGAACACCAAACCTTCAATTTTCAACACGTCGTGGTTCACCACAGCGAGTATAGACGAAACAACTAAATCATTGCGCGTGCCCTCCATATCCGCTGATGCACCAGCATCTGTTGTGTTAATTGTTCGTATGAACAGTCTTTCATCCTCCAGCTCTCGCTCGCTGCCGAGGAGGGACGAGATACCAGTGAAGTACTGCTGACTAACAGGGTTTGCGAGGTCATTGTCTCTCATAAGGAGGACAAGAGAACTCAACGGTGGGTGCACACGAATGTCTTCACTGCTACACTTTGCTACTCCCCACGTCAAAAATCCCTCCTTCAGCGGCTCAAGACGGTAGCCGTCCACCACCTCCTTCATGTACACAACGCTGCCACCTTGGTTGCACTGGCACGTGGCCCCCTGCTGAGCAACGCCCTGAGTACAATTGCCACCGAAATCACCAATAACAATATCGTCAACCAAATAGCGGCGCTGGTTGTAGAGCGACTCAATAAATGTTGTCTGTTTTTTTAGCGATATGCTGTCAATCAGAGCGCGCGTGATCACTTCGGCAGTAAGCCATCCAATAACCATGAGCTCGCCATTGTGGTGATTGTCATCGAAGTGCTCCGGTTTACCAAAAACGCCCCAGTCTTCATTGGTCTTCAGGTACGTGTCCATTTCCTTCCGGAACCGCTGAATCACTCGATATCGGGTGTCATTAGGTAGTGGGCTCGTTCCTGTTATAATTAACTGCCCTGGCCTGAGCTTGGCGCCTGCAGCCTCCAGTGCTTTTTCCCAGCTCATCTGCAGGAACGTCTGCGTATTGGATGCTGTAAGCATATAGGCATCTGATGTGCGGTTGTCACTGACTACTCTCATGATAAATTCCTGAGTATCTTCGCCCGGCAGGCCAAAAAGAAGTACGGCCTGCGGATTCGTTTTGGCAAACTGCTCCCACTTCAGGTTTGAAGAAGCACCTCTGTCACGGGTCCAAAGACTACCTGTCTTTTCAGCGACAAACACACTGCACAATTCGAACCCCATCATCGAGAGCACACCGACAGTGAAGCTCTGGGAGGACTCTCCGAAAGGTGTATCTTTTACGTACATGGAAGAGATCCTGGGGAGCCGCATGAAGACAAATACGTAACGAATAAGGGCAAGCAGCTCGGCATTGGGTTCCACGCTGGTGAAGTAAAAGTTTGGATTCCATCCACGTACTTCGTTGGAGAAAGAAAGGGGAGAAAAGGCTACCAAATCGTTTTCCTTGAGCTTGTCGCGAGACCAAAGAACATTGTCATTTCCCAACGGTCCAACAACGAGGAGGAGTTTGCCCTCCGACTCCCTCAGGGCATCGTCCAACGCCGATTCCATCGACTGGTTGTAGGATGAGGGTCCCGTGAGGGACACATCAGCCACTTTGCCCAGCTCTTTCTTACGCGCTGCAAATGAGGCGCGTATGCCCGCATTAAGAGAATCAACAACTCTGTTGGGAAAGTCACCTCCGTACATGAGATTCAGGACCTTCACAGAGGCAGCGCACTCCGCTCTGGCCACCAACCAGAACAGTGTCAGTCCCACCAAATATAACAACCGTGACAAACGCATCGCGTGTCTCGCTCGTTAGTTACAAACACTTCGTACAGCGGGGGCTATACAAACACGATTCGTGGAGAGGTAATCCCCCAGACGCTCCTGCCGATGGTAATTCAACGAGCCGCACTTTTGCCTTACTACTTAAGTAGTGCGCGTTAGGTTTGCCTAATTCTTTGGAATTGGTGTATTGTGTAGACGCGCAGTTAAGTAATGTAAGAAAATTTTGAAGGACAAAGTTACAAGGAGAAAGGAGCGGATAAAGAGAAGTCGTGGGGAAGGGGGAAAAAAAACAGCAAGAAATGTATTTAAACCAGTGGTTGTAAACGGCATTGCGATTCCATTATCTACGTCACTGATATCAATTTAAATGTAATAGCACCGTGGTTGCTCATCTGTTTTCTCTATTCTTATTCATAATGTAGGAGTAAATGTAAAAATGATTGCCGATCTGAGCCAAGCATCCCCGCCAAATGCCCTGTTTCCTGCTGGACTGACGCTGCCTCGAACACACACACAAACGTATCGCACCACACACGTGTTGCTCGTCGCGCATGCTCCGGCTCTTTAGCACCCGGCTACACCTGCGAACCCACTGCAAACCGAATCGATTTCAGTGTCAACGGCTGTCACGTCCCAGCAGCGAGGCCTCCTGTTCCGGGATGTAATCGAAAACATCGGCGCCACCTTCGCCAAAAAACTCATCGAGAAACTCAAAGTCCTCGTTGAATATTGTGTTGTAGTCTTCCTCTTCCCCTACGGCATGGGGCTGCTCCACGCGCCCGTTGGCCTCCCACCGCATGCCTATTAGCAGCGGTCGTGACGTTCTCAGTGGAAAGCACATTGTGAGCGAGGTTTGCAATTTCCGAAGCATCACTTGACTTTTGTTCCAAATTTCTTCGTCACGTCAGCGGAGCAAACATACATTCGCATCGAAATATGAAAGAAGAAAGAAGGAAAGGGAACAATGGAGGAAGATGGAAAAGAAGGAATAAGTGGTTAAAAACAAAGCACACACACCGATGTACACAGCAAGGAGTAACGGCGTACATGACTAGCTCAGTTCGACGTTCAATTCGCAGTAAAGAGGAACCGCAAGTCACTCATTGGAGCAGGAAAAATGAGTGCAGAGGCGTTTTTCACCGCAGTGCCTCGCGCATAACCACCAGCCTCGGCACGAATCGGTGGAAGCCTTCGTCGAGTTGACGCAGTGTGCATGGTGCAGTCTGACTGCGTCTACATTCCGATCACAAAAGTGAGAGCAGCACGGGCAGACGTATCCCCGGCGAACACGGTCAAACACACCAAGCGCACGTGGACGATTCTGCTGCTCTCTGACGAGGAGCACATACGTGTTTAGTCTCTGGCTATCCCATTCACCATTGTAATAATACGGCTCGTCAATGCTCCAAACGCGGCTGCTGCGCTGCGGTGACGTTGGGCGCCCACGCCGAATTTCAACACCCCGCTGCCTGCAGAGAAACAGGATCACTGCGACCAAAAGCACAGCACAAAGAGCACAGCAAACTAAGGCGATCACACCATCAGTTACACTAAAAGAGATGTTAAAAAAAAATGGTATAAAGGTTTACAAAGAGGGATGTACGCACACATAAAGACACACACGCGAATATGTCTCCACTCTTCTTACCATTATCGCGCCCCTTAAATCATAACGCCAAACAGCTTACAGGTAATCATGCAGCAACAAAAAAACACCTCCATCGTCGCCACTAGCGCATCAGCACATGGTAAATAAATAAAAAGGCAAAAAGAACAGTCGCAGCAATGAGAAGCGTGTGGCGGCACCCATACCGCTGCAGAACACCTTCAATTCGATGTAGAGAACGATTTACACCACTGGTTGCGTGGGAAAGAGTTGTGCTCATGACGCCTAGGAGGTGGTTCTGTTCTTCCGCCTCTTCAAGTAGTGTTCCTGCCGAGTTCTTCATCCGAGCCACTGTGTTTCCCAGGGCGCTCAGAAGAACCTCATTCTCACGCACCAATTCCTCATCAAAGTGCGCCCGTTTCTCCGTATCACTATTGGGATCGCGTTTCTCCGCCTGTTTTGTGGAGTATAATGAAGACCTCATTCCCTCCACATGCACACAAGGCGGGTGAATCTCCCTTTCCTGAAGCGTGTTAGCACGTGGAAGAGAAATCAAGCAAAGGCTACGTGGCTCTCACGAGCGGAGGAGACTCAGTGGATGAAAGCCCTGTGAACGAAAAGGTGTCACGAAAGGCACACAGAAGTACAGGAAACGCTACGTGTATTGTCAATCTAATCCCTCTCACACACTTTTTTTCTTTGTAACATGTGTGAAAAAGAAACATGGTAACAACAAAGGCAAAATGGCGAGACAACGCAATCGCAGCTGATCACATGCGCCCACATGCAGCAGACGAATCAAGAAGAAAAAAAAATATCGGTAGTTATGAAAAGCGTGACGAAGGACATAGCCTACCTTTCCCCATTATAACTCACAAACACCACCCTTCACAAACCTGCATGCCAAGGGGGCCTGCATCAAAGGTGTGAGCCAAATACGTTACGACTTCATCATTCGTCTGCACCCAATAGTGCGACGCCTTGCCCTACGCTTCTTGTCGTGCTCCATGCGGAACTCTATTCGGTACGGTCTCTTGACGTTGTTTCCCATCCCACCGACAAAGGTTCTTTTAAGAAACTGCGACCACAATGTGAGTGTTTGGGCGAGCATTGCGCGATCGGGTAGGCTAACTGTAAAGTCCCACACCCGTCGACGACCAGATTTATTAACTAACCTCTGACTGCTACGCTAAAACCAACGTTAGAAGCAAAATGTAGATGGGACAAAAAAAAACATTGGAAAATAGCGGAACGCTATCGCAGCGTGAGCAATACCAATCAAAAGTGAATGTGAGAAAACATAATAAGGAGGGAGAGCAGCGGCGTTACGCGAGATGGTGGAAAGAAAAACACAGTGTGGGCGTAGGTACAGTATCTCTTTGCGGCTGCGCGAAGAGCAACTCGCAAAAATATTATTTTTTTCCACACCGACGTCAGCAATACACGTCAAGCTGCTTTATGTCCATTTCATTGATTGTTGGTCCAGCTTCTTCTCTACCTTAACGAACTCAGGCACACCCATTCCTTGAAACATTTCGAAAAACAAAAAAAGAGTTACTCAGAATCTCCCGAATCCCGTACCACCTCATCCGTATCTCTGACTTGCTACTCGCTCAACCCACCCCTTCCGGAGGTGATCGTGAAGTATATCTGCACCAAGGTGGACCCAATGACGACAAACAGCATTGCTGCGCCCACCCAAAAAGGTACCGGGGAACCGTTTTCTTTTTTTTCCCGCGCTCGCTTCTTCTCTTCATCTGAAAGCCGCGGGGAGCTGATCTGGCTGTTTTGCTTCTGGCCCTTGACTCGCATTGTTCTCGCGGGAGAGAGTGGCATTCTCCTCGGTTATTTTGTTATTAAATTGTATAACAAAACGCCCCTAGTGAGAATGGAAAAGTAAAAGAACGTGTAAAGGGGGAGGGAGCAATGAACAGATTAATTGAACTATGAGGAAAGTCTGCAGGAAAAGTGTTTACGAACAAGCGCCGCACACAAATAACAGAGGCCTTCTGCCCAATTACTCAGGCCTTAGACGTAAAAAAAATATGGCAAAGAAAACCAATTGACATTGTGTACAGCGTCGATAACTTCCATATGGCCCCTTGACAATAAACACAAATACAGACTGCATAACAACAAAAGCAGGTATCTACCCATGCCAGTAAGGAAAAAGAAAGCAACTTTAACCACAAAGTCACGACACCCTACGACGTCCTTCCGTAGCTTCGAAGATCAAAAAAGTGGGCCTTCTCGCTCCGGCGCCTTTCCATCTCCTTTGAAATCTCCGGGGAACCTCGCATAACCCTCGTGGGATCCACACGAAAGTACAGATTGAACGGGAGCGCAAAAGGGATGCGCTTAGCATAGTCAACTATGTGGTCGATACACCGATGCTCATTTTCTGCGTTCCACCAAAAGCAAACGCTTGGATGGAGGAGACATGAAATGTCAACAACAGGCTGCAGCAGTTGTCGCTCCACACCGGCAGGAGACGAGCGTGAAACCTGGCGGAACGTGCTTTGCACAATAACAGAGGGAGCGAAAGGCAAAATCACGGGAACACCTCCTGAAAAAAGCTGTGGCACTGGCTCTCGAAACCACGGCACTTCTTTCCCATCAGCACACATAATGCGCTGCTCAACCACCGTCGGTTTCGATGTGCCGCCGGTTGAAGTAAATTCGACTTGGATGTTGAATGCTGAGGAGTAAGCGCTGGGATTGTCGGGATCACCCATTTCCCCCGGTCTAAGGTCGAGTGGCTGGGCATCTCTTTCCACAGCGTACATTTCCAACATTTCCCAAATGACCTGCTTCGTAACACTGGCGTGTAGTTCCCATTCTTCGGCTACATGGACTATCTGCGGAGTCACACGAGGATCCTCATGGTGGACACGAAACTCATAACCAATTACAGACACTTGAAACGTCGGATTCTCCGGCGTGCTCCACACACGAGGGCTGAGGGAATGCTCAAAACGGCCGACGACTGAAAAGTCAGGCTGTGATCGTACCTCCACAGGAACACCAGAACGTTCACCGCTGCGCAGCGACGACCGTCGACACAGCTGCAGCGCCGCGGTGTTTGCTTTTGCCTTTCCTTCAAAGTAAACATCGCTGGTATGCCCATTGCGCCCACAGCGCCACCCTTGAGTCACATCTCCCCGGTTCATACAAACCACCGAGGAGTGCCTCGAATCAGTTTGTCGCAGCACTCCACACACCTTAGCCTCGATAGCAGGGAGAAATGCCGCACGCTCGGTAGGTGTCAACAGCAGCACCTTATCAAACAGATCGGAAAGCTCTTCACGACTAAGCCACTTGAGGTCATGCCAATCAACCCCCTCTGCCTTGAGCTTTTCAAAATGCCTTTCAAGGTTGCAGAGCATTTTGTACTGTCTGCGCCCCACATGACCACTTAGTTTCTCCAATATAAGTCGCAGGGAGATGTACCTATTATCCTCATTGACGACGTCGAAGGTGCGGCTAAGGGTCATTTTATGTGGGACGGAGTAGCGGGGGTGATAGCGGAGCGTATCCGCTGGCACCAGGCTCTGAGTGGGAATTTTTGATATCTTACGAAGAAACGTCGTGCATCGCATCCGTCTACTTCTTACGGCCCCACGGCGTACCTACTCAGTTATGCACGATCGCAAAGGATCGTCGGAAAAATTAATATAAAAAAGAATGCGAGAGTAATGGTAAGAAACGTCTCAGTAACAATACATCTCCACGTAATGTAACGTGAAGCAACAATACAAGCTCGTGGGCTGAAACCTTCAACCTGTGGATGGGTGCAGAGGATCTTTGCCGTAAGCCCCTCAACCATTCCTGCCCTCCCCAAAAAAGGAAATACAGCTAAGTAAACACGGCAGAAAAAAAAATAAGGGTCAAAGAACGACATACAATATATATATATATATATAATAAAACTAAACACTGGTCGCAGTACGACTGCTCACTGCGGAGTTCATTCGGGTTAGTTTACTTATGCAAGATTATGCTTCGCTCCGATAATTTAGGGCCACCACTCACAGAACCTTCGCCTCTCTGCGAAGCTTTTCGTAAAGTTCTTCCGCTGTTTTAACGCGAACTCCGCCGTGGCGAGAGGGTGGCTCTAGCACCTCCTCGATGGTGAGGTGTGGATCTGTATTTACGCCCACCGTTGACACGTCACGCGTGTCAATGGGTTTCTTGCGCGCCTTCATGATATTAGGCAGCTTCGGAAAGCGTGGGGTGTTGAGGCGAAGGTCCACGGACAATACGCAGGGCATTTGGAGCTCCACCAATTGATGCCCAACGTCAACTTCGCGCGTTACTCTCACTGAGACACCGTCAACCTCAATTTTTGAGGCAAACGTTCCCTGTGGAACGCCCAGCAGCCCAGCGAGCAGCTGAGCAGTGGTGCCCATGTCCCCATCGATAGCCTGTTTCCCCAAGAGCCACAAGTCAGGCTTCATTTCCTCGTGGAGTTTTTTGAAGATCTTAGCAACGGTAAGTGGCTCAACGTCACGGTTGGGGTCGTCTGGTACAACAACATGTACGGCCCTGTCGCAGCCATGTGCCAGGGCAACCCGCAGTGCCTCTCCCGCTTTTGTGTTTCCAATGGACACTGCAGTGACCTCCGTCGCTATTTTCTGCTCCTTCAGGCGAATGGCCTCTTCTACTGCAATTTCGTCAAAGGGATTCACGCTCATCTTGAGGGATTCTTTTTGTATTTTGTTATCTTTCACACGAACCCTCACAGCATAATCCACAACACGCTTTACTCCTATCATGACCTTTATATGTTTCGCAACAGTCCCCGCAAAGTACGCAGGAGGGCTCCGTAAAAACATGGAAAGGATCTACTGCACTGTTTTGTTTTCTACCCGTTCGTCCCATACGGCGCTGCACCAAAAAAGAGTCCTAAAAAGGTATGTCTTAAAGCACATGTTCGGGATAAAAGGAGAGCAATAGGCGTATACATTTGCACCAAAATGAAGTCAAGTCCCACGAGCGGACAATATGGTGGTGGTGGTAACGGCAATATTCGCCGGGAAAATGAGAGGCATCGCGAAAGCGCCAAAATGATTTTATATTTGCGATAAGTGAACACGGCATAAAATCAAACACCGTCATGCCAATTCTGCCCATGGAACTATTACTGTTATTTAGTTACCCCCTCCATCCCTCCCTCCCGTTTTCCTTTCCTGTTTTTCTTTTTATTATAAGGGAGTCTCCCTGCTAAGCGATATCAAAGCACCACCAATTTAGCACACCCTAATGACGATCCACTCTCACAAGAACGCTGTAAGAAGAAAGCGCGTAAACGCCCCATGTTGACAAAGAGCAACAGTGAAGACAATTGCACACACTTAAGTCAAAAAGCATCCTTTGCTCCGGGAATTTATTACACAAGCGACATGAAGGGAATTATACAAATCGCGCAAAGTACGCATATTTCCATTTCGTTATTTCAAAGGGAATAAAAAAGCAGCATCCATCGGCACCAGAGGAACACTGGAACTAAAACTAATAAGTGTTACTGCTGCTACTATTACCAAACAAATAGTCACTCGAGTGCACAACCAGCAGCACACAGTCACATGTATGTAACGGCAAATTCTCAGAGGTTTGAGCAATCTCACTCGCTAGAGACTGTGACAATAAGGGCGCTGCACTCGTCTCAATCCGATAGTTCACGAAGTAAAAATGGACAACAACAGAGCTCACACCCTGCACGTTATGTTACTTCTTCTTTGCGGCATTGCGCATTGTCGTCTTACCATTGAAATTAGGCAACCGCATGCGTATGGACCTCGGTGTTACAGTTACAAGCTCGCTATCCGTGACCCATGCAATACACTCCTCGAACGTCGCACGTGAGGCCGTATATGCGGACTTCCGTCGACTGGCTTTTTCATTTGCATTCGCGCGCATGCCACCAAGCTGCTCATTGCGCTTACAAACGTTAATTCCAAGATTTTGGAACAGTGTCTTTGTGTTCTCCCCGATGATCTGCCCGTAGTACACGGTGTCACCCGGAAGGACGAAGAAGCGCCCCTGCTGGGCCTGCCCCGCCAGTGACCACTCTGTTACTTCACCATCATCTGCAGCCACCAGTGCACCCGTCTCTCGGGCCGCGTCCGCAGAAGCCATCGGTTTGTACGAGTCAAAGCTGTGATTGAACACCCCATCCCCGGAAGTGAGCGTGTGGAAACGAAGTGGAACTTGCGACAGGAAGCGCACGGGCATGACGCACTCCATGGAAACGCGCCCATTAGAGAGCTGCGTTATTTCACCCAATTCAGCCATTTTTGAACTGAAAAAGGACACCATCTCCCCAATGAGATTCTCTTGAAACTCGAGCTGAACGCGTTCGTAGGGCTCACACAACTCCCCACCGACTGTTTTGGTCATAACATGTGGTGCTTGAAGTTCAAATTCATAGCCCTCACGGCGCATGTCCTCGATAATAACAGAAAGATGAAGGGGCCCTCGACCCATCAACGTTATGTGTGGCGTACCGAGGCCTGAAAGCTGCAACGCAGTGTTAACTAATGCCTCGCGCTCCAGCCGCTTCTGCAGGGCTGCAATGCTACCAAGTTGTTCACTCGCCTCTTTCCTACGCCAACCGGCCTCACTGGCCTGCATGACTAAAGTGTAGGTCGGTTCATCGGGCCTGCGGTACGGGTAGCGGTCCACGACTCCCTGGTAGCAGACTGTAGAACCAATTTTTACGGGAACTTTCTGGCCAAGGGGCTCCTGCAGTGTCAAGATGCAAATATCACCGAAAGACGCCGTGTGGACGTCAACCTTTTCCACGCCACAAAAAAGTTGAATTTTCTTTACAAGAGCATCCACCTCTTCAGCCTCCAACGCCACTGTAACAATATCCCCAACAGTTACCGACCCCTTGAAGATGCGACCTATGGCAGTTTTGTGTCCCGCATTCTCATTAAAATCAACCTGTGCCACCAGCATTTGAAATTTAGCATCGTCTTCCGCTTTTGGAGGTGGAATAACTTCAAAAATTTTATCAAACAGTGGGCTCAAAGTCCCTTCCTTTTTCGGTGTCGAATTCATGTACCCGCCACGACCGGAACCATACATAAACGGCATATCAAGCTGGGAATCGTCGTCCACTGTCTCCAAGAAGAGATCCTGGACACCGTCTTCTGTTTTCTTAATGTTCGTATCATCCTTATCAATTTTATTCAAACAAACAATCGGCTTCAACCTCATTGCGAGCGACTTGCGGAGCACGTAGCGCGTTCCCGGACGCACGCCCTCCTTCGCATCCACCAAAAGGATAATGCCTTCCACCATCTGAAGAGCCCGCTCCACTTCACCGGAAAAGTCCAAGTGGCCGGGTGTGTCCACAATATTTATACGTCTTTGTGGCTCCCCTTCTTGTGTGGGTAGCAGCACAGCGGTATTTTTCGCAAGAATTGTAATCCCGCGCTCCTTTTCTTGATCCTTGCTGTCCATTACGCGGTTCCTAGCCTCCACGAGTGTTCCCGACTGTTTCAGCATTTCATCCACTAGTGTGGTCTTGCCATGATCTACATGCGCGATCACTGCAATATTGCGCACATCATCCCGTAGCTTTATAGAGCGAGCCGTAACAGTTACTGCTGTACTACAAGGAAATATCGGCAGCGGCACATGGAGCACACGACGCATCACCGTCCCCTATTTAATTCGAAAACTAGAGGAAAAGGAAAAAAAAAACAAGCGAGAGGACAGATAATATCATTTTATCGGTGTAAGTGGGGGAAACAAAAATTGGGTTATTAGAGGAAAAACTGCTATTGCATAAGTGAAAGGAGCGCTTATGTTGTGGGGGTTACAAAATGTAATGGTCTTCACAATGTTGTTGATCATCGTTGAAACAGGATGAAACACAGAGAAATAAGTCGCCTTCCGCGGTACTTATGGAAACACCACACACAAAAAAACAGGGACGTTGTAACGAGATGCGAAGAAGGGAGGTAATAAGCAGGACGAAGTCAAAGAAGATGGCACGGAATTATAAATTTAGTAGTGCCTTGTCCACTAGAAGCTCAGACACCGGAATGTTTTCACACCAGCCATCGGGCCATATGCGGCGGACTATCATGGGAATTTTTTTCTGCAACAGCTCCACCTTGCTAATGTGAATGGGATCCACAGCCGCTGCGTAGGGATTCGTGCATCCCTCAGCAATTTCAAGGGAGCTCATCCCTTCACGGTGAGAGTTGCTGTCCAAAACAAGAGGTGTCCCATTGACAATTTGACGTGCCCTCTCGCCCAAGATTCTCGCCACTTCGTATTTCGTCAAATACACACCGCTTCTCCTCTTTTCTGCTGGGGTGATGGGTGCGGTTTCAGCTCCTTCACTCTGCGACACTATCCCGTCGGTGATTATCTCCGAACGCATCGTGTACCTGGATCTCTTGTTACTTCTGTTGTCCTCCCTTCCTAAAGGCACACAGCCCAACAAAAAAAAACAGGAAAAATAAAAGTTCTGAGTCAAAGAAATAAACACACAAAAGGTGCAGTTATAATAGCTTTAGAGGAATGAGTAAGAGAGGAGCGGCATTGCAATGGTGAGGTGAGGAGAACATTGGCATTCCGGCCAGACACCTGACCGGCCAGGCCTGACGATACTTTTGATAATAGTAAGTGAACAAGGCCCAACAATACCAGTCGGGAGCCGTGGAAAGGCAAAGGCACACACATATGCAGTGTATATATATATATATACATATGTGCGTCCATTGGAAAGGAAAAAGTCTCATATTCACCAAACAGGGTCTCAGGGTGCGCCGCCCCGTTACTGTGTCAAGTCCTTCAGCTGACCACCACCATATGATTTTCCAAACCACCCACCGCCATGGAGAGGGAAAACTGGTCGAGCGGTGTAAAGGATCCTAAAGTTAGGAATCCCTTGTGTTGATCTGAAGCATCCGAGCCTTTCATCGACATATCTCGCAGCGCCGGTAAGATGTTCCGTGTGAATTGGTAGAAATACCACTCCCATGGGCTGTACTGTTCCGATTCCCCATGCATTTCGCAAAGCTTAACTTTACCTGTGACCTTATCGTGTCGAAACAAAACACCTGATGGGCTCCTGCGGGAATCCTCCGAAATGATACAGCGGACGAAGTTAATGGATTGGATCATGGGATCCAGGAATGCAACCTCAGGGATTTTCAGCCTTTTCAACCAGCCCTCTTGTGCCCTAAGAAGAAAGTTCGGAAGCTTGTTCCTCATGAACATGTCGTCGGACGGATCGAAAGATGAGCCATCACCGCCCCACTCGCCTCTGATGGCGTGAATCATCATGGAGCAAACGGATGCAAAGGGCGACAAAACCAGAAATGATGAAAACATGCGCAAACGCAGGTCATGAGCGCATCTTTGAACCATGTGCGTGAACGCTGCGCGTGATATTAGGCGGGGGCTTTCAACAGGGCATGTGGTCGAGATACTGACCAGCGATTTGGCTATCTCGAACATGAGCTCAAACTTTTTTGTCGAGAACGTCAATGAGTTTTGCGACACGTTGCCAAAAACTGTGGGGTGATCTGCGGCTCCTGAGACATCAGAACCCTCACCAAAAACGGAGATACTGTACGGAGGAACGGAGGTTAGCAGAGTTGACAAAAATGCAACTGCTGTCATCACAGCGGTGAGAGAACAACTCCTGAGCGCCTCCAGTACCATTGGGCCAGTGAGAAACATTAACACCTCGGGGGAAGTGGTAAACAACGGTTGCGAGGGTGTATCAGACAGAAGCATTAAATCACAAATGAAAAACATAATGCCAACTCTGCGCAGCGATAGGGAGCCGTCAGCAAAATTGTCGTCACACTCCTCAGTGGTGTAGTCTTGTTCATCACGTTCTGCGTCTGATAAAATAAACAATGTTTTTTTTTCATCCATCAGCTCCTGTACTGTGGCCATCGTTTTATCGTGTCGTCGACCAACGCCGCGCTCACTATCATCGAAGGACAAACTATCCATCAAATCTCCAAAGAAAAGTCCTCCTGCGTAGTCCGACAGAAACGCTACCAACTCTCCCTGAGGAATTAGTCGCAGTAGTGCCCGGTTTGCAGCGCAGCGAACTGCACTGACATCCACACGCTCTGCAACACACATCACTGCACCCTCTTCTGGAACGTGTGACACTGCTGTAGGATCGTTGTTTAGTCTCAGCGTGGGACACACAGAAGCCGACCATTTCCTAAGAGTAATAACCGATTTGTTAAGAAAAACTTCATCCTCAGCGTAGGGTTGAGAAACTCCAACTGCCGCCCTAAGCAGCAGAAGCAAAGAAACAGCCTTACTGGAGTCATCAATCAGTAAAACAAGATCTCCAATGAGGTCCGACAGCACGACTAACACCTCTAGCCGAAAGCCCGACACAACTAGTGGTGTATCTACACTTCGCTCTGCAATGTGATGATCCTCATCGTCTTCGCTATGATTAATGCCGTCCTCGACATTGTCCAATGTGTTCACTGAACTCACCGTCTGAGGAACAGCGTCACGTACCGTTAACGACTGCACAATATTAAAGAGACGCATTTCCACTTCAGTGGACCACGCCCTAATCACTGTTTGCGCCCTCGCACGCTGCTCCTCACCGGGGTTTCCACATAGTTTTCTGCGCCTCAGTGTGTCTAAAAACAGCTGGCGAAGCGCCGACCGCAATACTCGAAGGTAAGTGACCATCGCACGTCCACTTTGCATCGCCCCGAAAGAAAGAAGCTCGGTCAGCACCTCCCTGGAGTCCAGCAACGATCGATGCGTTGCTACTCCATCAAAGCCGTCTAATGAACCTTGTGACGCAAAGGCACTCAAGTCGAATTTGAGGGTGTAATTGAAAACGTGCGTCTCAAGGAACTCAAATATGTCAAACTGGATTCCGCTTCCGGTCGCAGAAGACTCTGCGGCCTCACGAAAAACAGCCATGAGGGCGTGAGCATCACCCGACTGCAGGAGGGCCAACCACTCGTCAGGTTGCCCATGAGAGGCGCTCATACTTTGAACCTGCGAGGCTTTGAATTTGACGCAGAAATGTTTGTATAGGAAATCCCCAGGAGATAGGGGAATGCAGCCAGAAGCAATGCATGTAAAAACAGGAAAGAAAAATTTCCGAGTTACAGTATTAAGTAGCGAGACAAATTCTATAAGACATTTAGCTTAAGGAAGTGACAGCTTCTTATAAGCTCATTTGTGCATGATAATAAAACAGTGAGAAAACACACAGTAATCAAAGAGCCACGTAAGAAAGAAGGTCGTTCAAATTAAAAATAAAAAAAACGGAGCAACTCTCATCCACTTGAATCCTTCTTGGTGGTAAATGTACTTTTGTTGCTCATTTTTCGCCACTTTCTCCACGCCTCACTCTGAAACACGCCATGCCCACAACTGACTTCATTATGGCATTTAACCAATGGTAGAATGCCGCTTCACCTTACAGTAGTAGTCAATAACACTCTCAGGTGTTAAGCAGAGCTGAGGAAAGTGCTTGTCGGATGGAGAGCCCTGGAACGCTGACACCATATCAGACACGGAACTGGCACACGGCACCGCGTTGCTACCCGCTGTGGGAGTACATCTCGTTGCATGAGGTGCCATCAGTGGCGATAGATCTCCCTCAGCGATGGGTGACCGTGCCTTCGCCCCTGCAAGGGTGGACCACGGGTTTCGAACACACTCAGCGCGCAGCGAGACTAATGTGCTAGCTGCGGCCTTTTCCCTGTCAAGCAAACACTGCCGCTCCTCCTCGAGTTCCGACGTCCGTTGAAGCAGCCGGGTAATCTCCTTCCCCGACTCCCTTGTTGCCTCATGGGCTGCCTTCAGTTGCTGCTCCAGTGTACGACATTGTGTCAGAAGTCGCGCGTTTTCGCCCATTAGGGTGTCACACTCCTGTTCTTTCACACGAAGCTGGCACTCTTTCAACTCAAGGGAACTATAATATTCACCATGCGATTTTTGCATGTTCTCAATGAATTGGTTGTAACCATCAAGTTTGGTTTCCCACGCAGTTCTTAGCGAGCGCACGCCGTGAAGACAACGCTGTGAAAGCTCAGCTAACTGGGATAGGTCCACATTTCCCCTTGTAGACAAGTCAACAGACGATGTTGGGTAAAGACGAAACATCATCTCAGACACCTCGAATAGAAGGTCGTCCAGGTCCAGGGCTACACTCTGTAGAGCAGTAAAGTCAGCTTGTGTTCCTTCTGTAACCAGAGAAACTTTGTTCGCACTACAAGCGGTGGAAAGCGCGAGTTCCTCATGGAGTTGATCAACTTGCCTAGAAAGGTCTGCGTTGCGGGCTGCCGCAGCCTCCACCTCCATACTGAGGCGAATAACATCCGCCTCCATCATCTCCCGCAGGGGGTTTGCGTGCACCCCAGAAGTTCTGGCGGAAAACGAAAAGTCAAGAAAGAAGTGTGAAGCGAAGCAAAGGACGAAGGGGTAAGTTACATAATAGCAATAAAAAAATACGATACCAACACGTTAAGGAAGTCATAGTGGATGAATGTACGGGAGAAGACTAACACTGGAGCTTAAAGTTTTAGGCGGTGAGCAGTGAGTGAGTTGGAAAACAACCGGTTTTACGACCCACCCTGTAATGGATCAGCTGCCACGTTGGGGGAAATCGTTTCATGAAAAGTCCCTCCATGAACGTGAATTTCCCCGCTTAGAACGAACAAGTCTACAAGATCTGAGAGAAGTGCTTGTAAACCGTCTTCCGCAAGGCAAAGACGGAAGGAGACACCATGGAGGAGAGTGATAAATTTCCGTTAACACTCTTACGAACGCAAACTCCGTTATCAAATATAAGCATGGGAGCGCTTTTGTGGAATTCGCCCTTGAGACCCTGCTCGTTACGGGCGGCGTCGCGGAGTTTGTGAAGATCTGTTTCACCAAGATAGTACAGCCCCCGTTGTAGGCCCTTTATCTCACGGTTACGTGCGCACTCCTGGGCCCTCTCACTGGAAAGGCTCGTAAGCGTATATACGCCATCGCGTATTTCAGAAGTGGCGGTATCTTCCGTACGAGGGCGTCGCGTTGGGTGCTGTTCCTCGACCTCACAGTCGGCGCTGCGCTTTGCGGCAATATCGGTGCGTACGAGTCCGCCTTCTACCCAACCAACATCCCAGAAACCATTCGACCGTGTCTCCTTCACGCGCCGCAGTGCCGAGGGAAGTGTGGTCGCCAGTTGTGGATCGAGTTGTACAACATACGAGTAAACATGCGTTGCTAGCTCCAGGTGAGTTCCTAGAGGCCGCGGTAGGAAAACATTCTCTCCACATTTCATCACCTTCTCTGAGCGGCAAAACTGAGTCAATAAATGATGGTCGTCGACGTTTCCACGTATCATTACAATCTTCTTCGCGAAGGCGAACCGAGATTTAAGTAAGCTACGCATCGTCCCCACGTCTGCGAAGCCAGAGAGATCTGTAATAAGAACCCGAGCGTTTACGCGCATAGCAGATGAAACCACTATTGTCTTCGACGGTATGTTTGCCTCCACCTGCGCGTCGTTATGCAAATGCAAATGTTCCGGTCCCTCATCGCTATAAACACGCGCAGGTGCTTTCCGGCGCATGAGAGCCTGCATTTCGTCGTCAACAGGTAGACCGTAGGAGCAGTCGATCTTCTTGAGAAGGGCACCACTAAGACAATTGACCGACTCCAGGGTGGGAAATTGCAAATGCTTAGAGACGAAGCTCATGTACGTCGGTAGCACGAGGCCCGGGGTACACTGCTGCAATTTTTTCTCCTTCCCTTGGTTACTATCCTGAGCTGTGTGCTCACCAGCACCGCCATTACCGGCAATTTCATCATCCTTGTCGTCAGCACTGTCGCTGAAAGCGTCTTCAAGCGGTGCTACTTCGTATGCCCCACCCTGCAGTGCCCCCCGCTGCTCCTCCAGCTCTAGCTCCACCCGGAGGTAATATTCCTCGAGCTCTTCCTTGCTTAACGGAATCCTCTTCGTATACGTCACGTTAACAGTTTCTCCTTTGGGTGCTGCAACGAGGGCAAAGGCGTTAGTGCCCTGCGCTGGCATCCACGGAAGAACAATTAAATTTTCTCGTTCCTCATCGTTACTTTGCAAGAAGTGCTCGAGTAAGTCCACAGAAACGCCGTAATCCAGTGTTTCCCCATCCGCCACGCATACTTTGGGTCCCGTCACACTCAATACCTCCTGCGCCGTTTTACACGCAATAACATTTGAAAACAGTTGTTGATCACCCAATATCACCTCATCCTTCAGCGACTCCGTCATGGTACTTGCCTTGGCAATTATCTCAGAGGCCTGAAGTGAAGCAAGGACGACGGAGTAGTTATCCCCACCCTTCTCTGCGAGGAGATGTGATATGATGGTGAGCACTTCAAGTCCTCTTCCAGCGACGGAAACCGGGATCAACACATCTTTGCCATAGCGCAGGGTGCTCAACACCTCCCGAATCAGTACATTCAACTGCTCCTCATACTTACGGCCCGCGTTACCGCTCAAATGGAATGGAGTGCCATCAATAAAAAGAAGCGTCGCTGTTGTTGGTGGCACAAATCGGTTGAGAGCATACGAGGGTTTTAAGGAAAAATCTGGGCAGTAAAATAATTCATCAATTTGATATTTAATAAGCCACCCGCATCCACCGAGCATTCGACCGCAAAAAACAGAAAAGCACTCCACTTCAACACCCCGGTGTGCGACTGTTACCTTTGAGCCGTAAGGTTGACGGACGCTACGAAAAGCGCTGTACACCTTGTCCACGGTCATCTCAAACTCCTCACCAGTTTCCAGTCTCCACACGTGAGCATTGGGATAAAGGTATAAAAAAGGATGTAGCACGCCGTGAAGTCCCATCTTTGAGGTAGCACCGGCAGCCGACACATATGTGCCCGGGGGTATGCGCTCCATGACAAAAGGCAGCGCGCCGCAACTGCGCAGCTCCGGGCTTGAAAAGAGAACCGCATGAAGGTTTCCCAGATACGGTGACAACGCATCCAGGTAGCTAACGGAGAACTTATCGTCCCATCCACAATCCATTAGGATCCGAACACCATCAATTTCAAGCAAATACGACATCGGGGTATTGGGGTGAAATGCATCGCTGGAAGGCGCGCCGTATATGTTTGTCAGTTTGATAGAGGCTGCAGACGCGCGCAACATTCCTTAGAGTTGCAAACAAATGTAAATACACTTTCAACTTAATACACACATGCGTATGTTTATAGTACAACATAAAAGGGGTGGAAATAAGAAAAGGAAAGGATATAACACCAAAAGCAACGAAAGAAGGAATTGTGGATGGAAGCATTGCCTAATGTGCAGCGGTGTCGCAATAGCCAGAAAAACTCGTTAAACGACATTTTGCCATTTATGGTCAAATCCTCACCATGTTTGATCAAGACAGCAATACGCATCTCACGAAAGCGATGCACAGAGCACCAAAAAAGTTTTTCGTTAAACCTTGCCAAATACGAGCAAATCCATGGTACCTTCTCGACAGTACAAAGTAATTTCCGAGTGTGCTTATAACAATAATTTCTTTTTTTGGGGGGATGGGGGATAAACAATCAGTACGGATCGCGGGGAATTTTATCGTCAACTCCAAACGGCTGTACGGCAAAACTGCTGGATTCTAGGTGATCAAACTTTGATAGACATAACCACAATACTGCTCCACCGAAGCAGCATGAGTTTGAGGTAATTGGCTCGGCAGCAGCCCCACAACACTCCCAAAGCAGCGGTGAAGAGCCTCCGCGGCTGCTTCCTCAATCGCACACTTTTTACGCCTCTCGGTAGCGTACCCGACGCCATAGTAAAAATTGTCCGATAAATGTACACTAATATGACAGTACCACTGATTTTCTTTCATCGACGTTTCGACAATGACAGGAAGTCCATACAAATAGTCGATAAGGCCTCGGAAAGCATCCAATTGCCTTGTTTCATCAAGTCTCTTACTGAGCATGCCCTGGTCAACGGCCGGGCGGCCCACTTCCAAGCTAATACTCTCAATCAACCTTAGCAATGAAGTCATTAAGTTTGGGTTGGGTTGTGTTCGCTCCAACTCAACGGTGCGTGAGCCATCAACGACGCACAACAGTGCCTCGTATCTCTTCCCGTTTGTTGAACAAGAAACATCAACTCTAACGTTGATAGAAGCAGTGGGCGAGATGGTTTTATTTTCCGCAAGTTCCCTCCTCACATCCTCTATGCACAGAGCGAGAACCGAGTCTGCGCGGCGCACGAACACTTCTACAAGGCCAGATTTTTGAGGCTCTGCACTCATTACGCTGAGGGGGTGATCCCCTGCCTGTATGTGTTCCTTAAACACGCGCTGACTACACGAAACAACCGCCCTCAACAGGGAAGGCCCCCGTCCGTGCCCGAGGAAAAACTGCGTGATTCCTTCCGCATCCTCGCCATCAGATGGGTGTGGGCTGCGACCGTAAAACTGAATATTCACAACTCTTCCACTGCACGACGTGCGAATCTCCGTGGCAAGCCCATATTTTGACATAATGCCCTGAGCAACCGACTCTAAGGGCGTCGATGCCGGTAGCTGAGAAGGAAGTACGGGCAGCTCCTCCACACGCTTCCACGTATCTGCAAAAATTTCACTTGTTTGTGTATCGTCCTTTGCCGCAGACGCAATGAGGCCGCCCTCCTCAAACAGAGCCCTCATGGCTCCGTAGACCGCTGAAATAGCCGTGTTCGAGTAGAATGCCTCTCCTAATGGGTGCATTTCATTCTGTTGAACGGTGCCTTCGCTGCTGCATCTTCCAATGACTTTGTGTACAGCTGCGCCTTGAACTGACCATCCACCACCATCCGTTCAACACTTTCAACCAAATGCAGATTTTTTTTACCACTTTCAGCACCGTCACCCTGTCTTTCATTAAGAAGATCAATGTAGAGTTGTACGCCCCGGCGCAACACACTAAGCGTCGATTGTCGGGGAGGCACATCCAGGACCTGGTGAGGCACCAGTTTTAATTGTTTCATAAAGGGATCAGACTCTGAAACCAGTTCATAATCATTTTTACACGCAGGAGCTGCAGAAGAACATACTCCGTCACACCCAACAGCCTCTCCGTTTTTATCAATAAGTCCCTGCTCCATTGCATACTGCACACCGTCTCTGCATTCCTCTCTAAAGTGCTTCCATAACGCAGAGGCGACGGCCTTCCTTTCGCTGGCGGTCTTCTTCTGGTCTACCGCTAGGCAAACAAACTCACGGTCTCCAGCTGCGGTAACTAGAAATAATTGCGTCGCCCACAGTGGCTTCACTGTTCTGATCCCAAGCTCTTCATTCTCAGTATTTGGAAGCAGCTGCGTCTGCTCCATCACTGCTTCCTTCTTTTGATTTCGGGCAGCCCACTTTAATTGTTCCACGAGACCTTTTGACACGTGAGGACAAATGGAGTCGCTCATTTTGGCCTTCGTAGTGCTCATTAGCTCCTTCACTTCCACGTGGTAGGAGAGCTGTTCCTCGAATACGCGTGGAAAACATTTCTGGATGGCAGCAATGCTAGCGAGCCCCTCGGCAGCCTTTTTGTTGACCCCTGCTGCTTTGGAAAGAACAACAACCACAGAAGAAGGTGAAGGACCACCTTTTACATCAGTCCGCTCACCGGAAACCCCTAAATTCGAATACCCTTCCCAACACAGTTTGGCACTGATCGTCGTGAGAAATGTACCACCACTGCTTCTCACCGTCGCCACCAGTATCTGCTTCTCTGAGAGGCCATAGGTGTGGTGGAGCAAGCGGCGCAGAACTTCCTTTGGTCTAAGGCCTTTTGGTGGTAACGCAAGAACTACGGGATGATCCGCGATGCGTTTTCGGGCCCTGGCAGCAGCGACACTGTTCACAGCATCCGCTGCCCTTTCAGCACACGAGAGAGCTAAAGAGAGAGCATCATCCTGCTTCCCACACAACGAGTATACCACACGACCGCTCACTGTCTGTACGCTCACCCGCACTTGATCATCCCCCACGAGGGCAGACAAAATATGTGCTTCCTCACCCGCTATCCCACGGACGATGTCCATATAAACACTTAACTCACTCACTCCTTCATAACGTTGGACTGAGCGCGGTGGGAACGGTAAGCTGGCAGCCCTAAAGGCCTCGGAAACTGCACGGCGCACAGTGCTTGAGTAGCTTAGTCCAATGGATTCTCCAAAAAAACTGCTTTTGATGGCCTTTTCCTCTTCCGAAAGTATTACACTTGAGTTAATGGCCTGCAGTGAGGCGCTCACCGTGTGCGTAATGGATCCCTGAAGGTCTGCTCCTTTCGAATGGTCAATGTGCAGTCGCAAAGAAGGAAACTGTTCTTCCAACACCTGCCTGGCATGAGCCACTTCCACTCCTTTCTCACGCAAATCCAGCAGTGGAACCTCCCCACATGGCTTGGTGGGTACGGCGGCTAAGTAATTATCAACCACCCTCACAAGGGCATCAGGCAGTGCGGCGGCATCCAAAGTGGCCAGCGGGGCCCACACACCCTCACCAAACAGAGACGACTCAACGACAACCGCCGGTCCTCCGGAAATACAAATGCGAAAGTTCCGTGACCACCGATCCCGTAGTGTCTTAATGTCTGATATTAAAATAGACATGAAGGGGTTGGAATCCGCAGCGGACGGTGTGGCGGCGTACGTGACGTGCGATGGTGTCTTCACGTCTGGTATTGAAGAGTCGAGACGCACACTCGAGTCATCGCCGGTCCCTACGGTACGCCTCGCCATCGAAAGAAGGGATGGCCTGGCCGAGAGTCGGTACAAGCGCCGCATTGCATCAAGTAATCCGTTGTCCTCCCACCCCTAACTGAAATGAAACCATTTGTCGTAGGTAACGCAATCAATGTGCCACACATATGACGCAATGGACGCGCAGATATATGTGGGAGGTTGCATACATGCGTACACATTTAGTTTAAAAAGTAAAGAAATCAATGATAACAACAAGGAGGAAAGAAGAATAAATGGGAAGAAAAGTGTGGACCCGAGTGGCATGTTATGAGGGACCAAAACAACCTACGGAAAAGGGCACACCGCGACGAGGCGGAAGAGAGCTCCTGAGATTTGGCTTCCCGTGTATATAACCTGCTCATGCTGAGGCATGGGCGTATGGAAAAAGTGGACAGAGCAGCATCCCCCGTTAGAGCGCCACTCCAAACGAAAACAGGTTGACGGGCCATGCAACTTCACCCGACCTCTCTTCTTCCCACCTCCACAAATCCACCTCCATAAAATCGTGCAACTATGCGCGCGTGGACTGAGCAATGGAGTGGCACCTGTCACTTGAGTAAAATTAATAACCCTCACATCAATCCAATAAAATAAGCAATGTTACCACCACTGCCACAGAAACACGCCTTAGCCCATTCATTTGTGATCACTGGTTCGTATATCCCTACTTGGCACACAAGGCGATGATGTTGAACCGACAAGACAAAGGATCACGGGCCATCTTCCTTTTAACAGCATCCACAAAACACCTTACAAAGCTCTCTTCATCCGCGCAGTTACCATGAAGCAATGGGTGCGGCTTTCGCCCGTCCAGTTCCACGCAGCGGCCACCCACCATTATGAAACACGTGAAGTGGAGATCAATATCGGTGTCAAGGGGCTGGTTGTCTGACACACCCGATGCCGACGCAAGTGCATGAGCCCTTTCAAGAAGGAGGTCCGATTCGATTATCGACGCGATTTCTTCGGGAGATTTTCCCTTCGCTTCCTTCATTAGCGTTCCAATTGGACTTTCATCCAAAACCTCTCCTACAACATTCAAGTTGTTTAGTACAGCGTGCAGAATGGCTATGGTGCCACATGAGTTCGATATGGTCTGCTTACTGTAAAAAAACTCATTGTTTGCAACAAAATTCGTTGCCTCTTCCTTCTGCTTTAGACAATCTTCAGCGTCAGCTTTCTCCATTTGATCTGTCAGGGGGTACAGCAAAATGAAAGCGTGAATTGGGCGCGGGACCATCGCCAGAAGTTCATCGTCCAGACCGAACACATCGCACAACTCGACCTTCGGGTTGGAGAGCCCAAGCGACATCACGTACGGGTTCAGCGCTTCTGGGTTGCTTTCCAGGGGCAGCCACTTCTTCCCCATCTTTTGGCACTGGTGAGGCGGACCGACGGTACTTCTTATATGCTTTTAACACTTAGCCTCTTCGCTGAGAAGCCTTTAACGCCACGGAAAACTTTTAAATGTAAGGGAAATTCTTTCTGGGAAGATACAAAATCAAAGGACGCGAGCAACACAAAGGGGGAAGAGAGCGCGACCCATCAGGCCCACACGCACGTGTGTGAGGGGAAACCATTAAGCAAAAAAGTAATGAGAAAGGGAAGTGTGCAGGTTGGGCGCGGCAGGTGATGCGCACAGACTGCTTCATCCTTAGAACAAGCCAGTCGCTCGTGGAAACAATAATAAATCAGCAAAGACCACAAGGAATCGTGTATTATCATTTGCACCACGCAGCTGGATGCGTGACGCAGAGACGGAGGCAAATATCAATGCCGCTCACTCAACAAGAAGCATGGGAAAGCAGTGGGGGCCGTGACCGAATATTTTAGTCATAAATACATGAAAAGCAAAAGAAAATAGAAGACAAATGTCAAGCATACGTGCGGACATACGCAGGTTGTATACTCAACGCGTTCTACTCCTTTAAGTGGCAGCCTCCCTGATGGGTGTTTAAACAACACGCCTCCCACAGCACTTATGCAGCAGCAAAGTGAACCGTTATGTTCACAACACATCACACTACCCCAAAACATATCCTCAATCAACCGCCTCATACAAAGAAATTTTTTTCTTTTTTTCTTTTAAAAAAAAACGGTGCATGTTTACACAAATGTATACGTGCTTGTACACACTTACTTGTGTTTCGTTATTCCTTTGGATGTGTGCACGACTGCTTTATATCCTCCTCAATGAAATATATGCACCTCTATATCATAATTTGGTACGGCTTTGTCAAGTTTCTTCTCGTTCCCTGCTAGTTCGTTCCCGTAGGCCACATCAACGCTGAGGCCATGAGCGGCATTGTTATCGATGTCCCTGTGCATTTCGTTACCTCCCTTCTAATGTAATTGTGCCGACTGTGGGCGGGCGAGCGTATAGGAGAGGGGCGAGGGAACAATTTTGGACAACTTGCACAGCTCCCTCACTCTACAGGAGTTGTGTCTTGAAATCGGGATCCACGTGCTTTTTCACTTCATTCAGGTCTACCATGTTTTCGCACATGGGGCATACCTGAGATTGGCGCAGCAACGTAATGAAGGAGGTGTAGAGTGCCGGGAAGTGGCATATGGGACACTCCGAGTAATTCTGCTTCACCATGTGCTTTCCCGTGACAATGCAGAAGGGAAGCGTGTTCTTGCAGGAGCCGCACTCAAGCTCCGTCTCAAGCACCTCCGCATCGCAGAAGGGGCACGGAGCAGTGCTCTCTGGAGGATCGTCCAACTCCTCCTTACCGCGTCTCCGCACTATTGACTCGATTTTTTTGCGGTTTTTGTCGTCTAACTCGGTTCTATACCTCTCGTTTTGAATAATGATGCATGCATTATCAAAGGCAGACTTTTTGAAACCACTCTTTAGGCACTGCAACGCAGTGGATGTGTAGAGAGTGGAAATATGCTGCGGAAATCGCTGAATATTTCTCACCACCCTAAGAAGCATACGGGAAGCTGTCTCGTCGTCGTTCATCACCTTAATTAGGTGCTTCACGATAACGTAAGAATGCAAAAGCATCAAGCTGCGCCGAAGATCATTGGGAATCCGCATTTTCTTTTCTCTAAGGATGCGACATGCCTCGACAAGTGTTCGGTGGGCTGCCATGTAACTTCCCATATCTTGTTCTTTTGTTGCTATGAGAACTGACGTCTTTGCTGCTTTTTCATAACTCCCAAGAGCCATATAGAGCTTGAAGATGTAAGATGGTTCCTTAGGCTCCCCGTCCGCTTCTCCCATAAGGTAGTCAATAAGTTTGGTGGTCAGCGCATCGCTTCGCGACTTACCAACAACTTCGATTGCCTTCTCAATATCTTCCGCCTGACCAGCCTCTAAATAATTCTTGAGGGCAAGCGGGAAGTTACCGGCGATATGGTAGAACAGACCAGCCTGACCCGGCTTGTTGTCCTGTTCATAATGCCGTGCAATCACTGAGAACTCCTCCTGGCTTCCAGGAGGTGCAACGCCATCCGTGAGCTGTACCTGAGAGAGCAATGCGCTTTCAAGTGATGTCATGCAGCCCTTTTCCTTGGCCAGTTCAAATCCCTCAGCGAAGGCTTTGGCCAGCACAAAGAACTCGACAGCAACAGCAAACTCACCCCGCCTCTTACACATATTAGCAACGACGGAGGCAGCAGCCACTGACCGTGTTTGGCGCACGATATCATATGCTCCCTGAAGGTTGTTCAACTTCTCCACTTTAATACGCACGACGTTGTCCCAGTCCTCTGCCTGCGTGTACGCCTTCTCCGCCTCGGTAAACGCTCCCTCGCCCTCCTTTCCCTTGGCGTACATGCCGATGATGTTCCGAGATGTGATACGAGGGATAATGAGGCTGGCAGCCTTCAAATTGCGCGCGTCCACGATGTACAACTTCGCCGCGTGCTCAAAGTTGAGGGCCTTCTCATACAAGTGCGCCGCCTCATCGTAGTGCCGCAGGCTTTCTAAAATCTCGGCGCACTCAGTTGTGAAGGCCAAATCATTGGATTGTTCGGCAAGTTTCACACCCTCCTGCACACCTCCCGTACGCAACAGGCACCGCGCAGCACCTTGCAAACAATCGTCGTTGTGCTTCTTCACCTCAGCAACCGCAGCGGTAAATTCAGTGCTCGCATGCCCCTTTGGTAAAGGCATCTCGCCGGCTCTATACATCTCGAGGGCATTCGCATATTCACCACGATACTCCAGCTGTTGTGCGTACTCCTTGGAAAGCAGTGGCAGTTTCTCAGGAGCCAGCTGCTTCGCAAGAGCGAGGGCAGGTTCCCATTGCATGAGGTTGTGGCGCATCTGCAGAGCGCAGAGTGGTTGTGAGGAGCGCAAGAAGAAATTCTGTGCATCCTTAAAGTAGCCCATAATCATGGAGACATGTCCAATGAGTAGATTCTTTTCATTGATGTGCTTGATGCTCTCAATATACATGACAAGACTTGGCTGCGACAGTTGACGATACAGGCGAATGGCAAGCTCGACGTCAAGCATATGCAAAGCTTTCACGGCCAAATCTTCTGCTTCCTGCGTCGTGCTAATGTTTTGAGAAGCCCAGCGCAGGTGATTAAGTGAGAAATTATTGTAGAAAGCTTCAGGATTGGGAGAGCGAGATGTCGCACCATTATGAGACGCCAACGTCAACGTTTCTATCGTGTTTCCTGACCCCTGCAGTGAGACAACACCCTTTGAGAGGCAAAGCGGGGTGTATCCACTCGGAATTTTGGTGATCATGTTTGTCGTCTTGGATTCCTTCACAACAACTGATTCAACAGTTGGGCCGTATCGGCTGTGCGGAGCATAAACATACGTCGCCATCGTGCTGGCATTGTACGACACCAAAACACCGTAGTCGCCTTGATCCCACATGATTTCCTTGTGGCCCTGCTCAAAACCCTCCGTCTGTGTGGAAACGAGGGTGACAGGGTTCAAAACGCACATGGCATCCTGCTTATCGATAAGGGCTATTCGGGTGCAGCTGAAGTTGGGGAATGCCTTCTTGATTCCGGATGTTGGTGCATGCTCAACAACACACTGGTAATCGGCAAGGTTGATCAGGAAGATCTTCTCTTGAGTTGCATACATAAAGAGGGAATCGCTTATTCCGATAGAAACGACCTCGGCATCTCCATTCTCGGGAAGTGTGATGATATTGTCACTGTTGGTTACCTCGTGTAACTGCACACTACCACCGCACAGCGCAGCCGCATGGGTGTTTGAAACCTTGAGAACGGAAACAGCGGAGGGGTACGTAACGGAGTTAATTTGGTTACCCTCATTCCCCCCCAGCTTAAAATAAAGCACGGTGTTGCCGGAGCATGCTCCTAAAATATCCTGCGACGCAGCCAATATGGTGGGATCGAGTGATAATGCCACCGTATAGAGCGTGCGATCCTCCTTCAGCGTCCTTACAGAGACCGTGCGGGCTGATGTCAAGGAGTAGAGGTTTTGGCCGCACACCACACTGCACGTAGCCACGGGCACTTTGTAGCTAATTAAGCAGGATTGGTCAGTAGCCACAGTGATGTTCATTCCGTTCTTGCTACATTCTACGCTTTGCGGCACGCCCAACGCGCTGTCTAGCTCTTTGGAGTCCGATTTCGACTCGGTTATTCGCTTATCCGCCAGAGAAAAGAGCTTCAAACGGGATCCAGCCACGGCAACACACATGGTGCTGCTCGCACAACACGACATGCTTCGAACAGCCACTTCGAAAGGGCGCGTTACACCGTACACTTTGGATTCCTGAGCATTAATCTGCACCAGGGCTAAGGCACCACTCGTAAAACCAACACATGTTATCCCAGAGGGAAGACTCTTGCACACGGTAATAGTACCAAGCTTCCCGTCAAATGACAAAACATGAGGTTTAGCGCCCCCCAAGTTGAAGTGCTCCAAAACACTACCACCGTTGACCAGGGTCACCGTCTTAGACAGCGATGGCGACTCGTCACCGTGGTTAAAGTCAATCAATGACATCGCGAGCGGTACGTTTTTAATGGTGTGCTGCTGTTGAACGTTCCTCCAGCGTCTGATACAGAGAGCACCTGGTCCTCGCTAGCCGCCACGAACACGTTACCAATTGTCCACCCTCCATCGATGATCCTCTTCGTGTGAGTGCCAGCAATGGAAACCTTTTTCTTCGTTTCACTGTTTATGATGACAATATCGCCCTTCACACTACCAACGGCCAAGTGCGCGGCGGCGGGTGACCATGCTATGAAGCACAGACCCTCCAAACCTGTGTCTACAGTCTCCAACCCGCCGTCTTTTCCCAACATCAGGGAGACATTGCTGGAGCCTTTCTGAATGAGTGCCAACGAGCCTCCTGTCGCATCCCACTCCAACCGCAGAACCTCAGGGAGGGAAAACGTATGAAGTGCCTTGCCCTGTGAAGATATTATACGAACCTTGCCGTTTGCACCACTGACGGCCATCTTCGAGCTTGTCGCATCCCACGCAAAGCATGGAACACCCTGCCCAAGGTCCTTTGCGGAGAGCTCGATTTTTTTCTGAAGACCCATCGCCACGACGCGAAAAGGCGAACGGACGCAGAAGCAGAGGTGCGCTCGCCGGGAGTAAGCAGAAGTAAATCTTTCAGTGACATAATAACAGTTCGATATAAAAAGATTTAAAAAAGTGAGGGAAAAAGATAAAACCAGAACCGAAACAATAATAATAATAATAACTTAGGGAGGACGGAGTTCACGGCATATTACATTATAAGAAGGGTATACCCTTAACGATAAAACAATCAAGTTTTTGAGTTTTTAAATGAGAAAAGAGAGGAAAGAAAGACAGAATTAATTTACCTCCGCTGAGGCGTTGTGGGACTTTCAAAATCACGACACATTCAACATGAAACCACAGAAATGTATACCTCGCACTCACTGAAGAGGAGAGCAAAGCTTTACGGATATTGTCTCCGCCACCATCCCACAAGACCCGGTTGAAGATGCCACAAATCCTTGCCGTGCTGGAAGCACCTTGACAGCAGCAAACACATATGCCACTTTGGGCGTAGAGAGAAATAAGCGCCAAAGTGTATATGCCAACCACGACAACTAAACGCATGCGTCCATAACCAACGAAATCCACACTGCACAGCAGTAATAATAGTAATAATTTTCATTAGGAGGAGAGGCGTGTGTCTGAGTGGTCGCTCATCGAGGCGTTTCAGCAGCGACAAGGGCTTCATGTGTTTCCCGCGCACCCAGCCGAGCAAACAAGAGTGCCCGTAGCACGCCCACGCGCTTCGTACATCCAGTTGACCTGCTCGTAAACAGCAATGAGGACAGCGTTACCAGGAAATGCTCGTATGGCCGTCACGCCATAACCACGCATGAAGCCGCGAATACCCTCCCTCTTGTAGAGCTGTACCATGCCGCGAGCCAAGGTTAAGTTCCCATACTCACCCCTACATGTCTGAATTTTTGTCTTCAGTACATCGATAGGGTAAATGGACGTCCAGAAGACAACTCCAGCGCAGCCCCCACCTAGGAAATGCACAAAAGGCGACGCATCTGTGAAAACCTGACCCTCCTGTAGCATATTACGAATCACCAACTGAAAAGTCGAAAAGTACATTCCACATCCAATTGCCTCACGAGCCAGCATAGAAACATGACCCGTGAAAAGCCCACAGACGCCAGACTTCTTATATATGGACAACACACAGTCCGCAGAGTTTTTGTACGCCCGCATCTCCTCTGGCAAGGTGTTTTGCACCTGCATTTTACACTTGACGAGCTCCGCAGGCGTCAACACATGTGACACCACGATACCACCAGCCGCGGCCGCGGCAAATACCGCTGGATACGGTTCAGTGTCTGACTCCCACCGCTTTCCGTAAACTAAATGTTGAACAAGAGATATGGCTTCACGATAGGCAACAAAAAGCGTAGCATTCTCTATGGCTGCACCTATGACCGGCAGTGGAAGTCCCTTGAAAAGCCCACTAAAAAAGCCCTCGCCCCGCACTACTTCCATAATACAGTTGAGGGTGCCACGGTACCGATGAGGATCGTCCTGTAGCCTAACTTTGATCGTGTCCAGTGGATACTCAACCACCGTCGCCAATGCGCCGCCCGCTGACCCGGCAGCAATTTCTCTGAAAACATTGCCATCGTCCATTTTCCAACGGCAAATGGGTGAAGACGTCTGTCAGATGCATCATCACATGAAGAGAAAAGTGCAGACGCCGTATAAAAACGTTTTGCGCGTGCATGGGTGACACACACGCACGCACGCATACATAATAAAAATAAAGAAAACGACAAGGAGAAAAGTAAGAAGGAAAAAAGAAAAACTGAGAAACGTAGCCGCATCAGTGCAGTAATTATTCTCTGGTCTCAATGAGATCACCAAAGAGGAGGCATCAACCCACAGCAAAAGAGAAGTCATTGATTAAGGTCCTTCGAGTGTGATAATAAGGGCGAGAGCAGCGCACAAGGTTGCGTCGCTGGACTTTAACGGTGGTTAGTAGAAGCGAGATAAGGAGATGAAGATCATAAATACTCCTGAAGAGTATAGTACAGAAAAACTATTTGTAATTTTCGCATCATAATGCGCGGTCTTCCTGTAACTCAAAGACGGTGGCCAAATTCACTGCCGATACATTAAGCGAATGAGCTGTAGCTATTTGATGCCATGGCGTCAGTGTAAATTTCTCTCTGAGTTTGTGAGCGATCACCTTGCAGCACCCTTTGAAGGACTAGTGGCGGGGCGGTCCTCATACGGTGCTGCAGCCGCTTCGTATCCCGCTCAAACCCCGCCGTCATAAGTGTCTCTGCCAGATCGACGGGAGGTGCAAACACAAACGTTGGAGCCTCATCATCGGAGAAGGCCTCTTCGGCATCGCTTGGCTCGTCCTCGTCATCCACCTCGCTCTCACACAACAGGAAGCCGGGGTATTCGTTATTGAGGCTGATTCGTGGGTCTGCAGGTCGTGGCGGCGGGTTGAAAGCCACCAGTACTTCGTCGGAAAAGCGGCTACACATATCGACAACGTCACCCATGTCGATCCATGGAATTGGAAGCCGATTGACGTTACGTCCAATCACTCGAAACAAATTGACAAATGCGGCATCACCGGGGTCGACTACAACATCAGCAACCTCAGATACACCTTTGCGTGTCAACCACCTGTTTCGTACTACTCGCACCGCCTTCAGGATTGGAGCGAATTTTGTTTGTGATGAGAGCTTGAATCGCCTGCACTGAGCTGCTTGCTCTATACACTGGGCAAACCACTCGAGGTCCCAATCATCAAACGTAGATGCCCGGTCAATGATAGACTTTGCAACGAAAGCGAGTTCGGAGATGGGACTGCGAACTTCGCCATGGAGACCCAGCGCAATTTGCGTGGTCACGCAGAGTCGACAGTTGATGTGGCGCGCCAGGTTCCGACCTCGAAGGACTTTAGAGCACAAGGGACACTGCATTGATTCCCACGTCGGGTCGGTGCTGTCATCACCAGTGAGACGAACAATTAGTCGATCCTTCTCATTCGTGACGCAGAAGGTAGGGCGGTGGATAAGAATGAACTCTCGCACATCACCAAACTCTGCTACCACCTCTTTATTGGCCATGGTGGAAAGCCGGTTGACCAGAACATCCAGCTCCACTGCCCCACCGCAGCTACGCACCGCTTCCCGTATAAAGCGCACACCGAGGGGGAAATAGCCACGCTTAACACCATGCTCATCGCGAGGGAACTCCAAAGGCATAACAACGTCTGAGAAGTCAGGCATTCTGCCATTTTCATTCTTCACTCCACGAACACTATTCAACATCTCCTGCTCCTGTCTCCGATCCATCTCATCGCGGTTCCGCTCCATGATCTCGCGCAATCGCTTACGCCGCGTGTTCTGATAGTTCTTCCAGTAGTCAACCGGAAGTGCCTGCACATAGCCGTGTGGTGCATCTGCGTCGGGATGGATCTCAGGAACTGTGATTTCCTGAGGGCGCGCTGGTGCGTAACTGCTCGCCATCGTCATCGCCAGATGGCTGTCAATCGTTTTCACCTGCAGCACGTGCTTAGCCCCCACAGGTCTTCCCGTCATTACAGCTTTCGTTGAAAAGGCTCCGGCGGTCCGAAGGGAATTGCTGTGGAGTGCCACAACGCCACGGCTACGTGCCGATGCATTGCTATCACTGCGCGCCGCCTCCTTCTGCGTATCAGCGTCGATATCCAGCAGAATAAGGGAGACGAGAGGCGCGCCGAAAATTACTGCAATCGATGACTTGAGAAGATCCTTGAAATCCGCCCACTCGGGTCCCCCAGCAGGTGGTGCAGATGTTAGCGCGAGATTTCGCAAACGCGGACGAAGAGAGTCGAGAAAGATAACGTGCTGCTTGGCAAGCCGATCAATGAAGAACCACAGCACTAATCGCTGCGCTCCCTGGGAGGTACGCAGCGTGTTCTCCACTGCGTCAATAATTCCCTCAACATTCGCCAAATGAGTCTCGCACTGCTGAGCAAGACTGCTGAGATCGTCCATGGTGCAGCCCTCCGCTAGTGACGCGATTGCATCACTCACCTCCCCAAGCGACAAGCTCATAAGCAACCAACAACACGATAAACACCTGTACATTTTTAAGTATAGAAACACGATTGAAAAAAAAAAAAGTGAAGAAATGGTAACCAAAAGGATTTGCAGCACGCAGAATCAGGCAGGTCAAACACTTCGCGTTCATGAAGAACGGCACTAACAATATCATTTTTACTACAGTTACTACCGAGCACCTGAAAAAACTCTCCATCCATGTACAACGAGAGTTCACGTACTACTTGTTTAAATAAGAGGGGAAACCAAAAAAGGGAAAAGAAAATGACATCGGTTTTGCTCTTAGCATCAAACTTTTTCCTGTAGAGACCCACAAACTAACTTTCGGGGCACGGCACTAGTGCCATAGCCTCAATGGAACAGCAAAGACACCGCATAAATGTTACTTCCACCATGTGCGGCTGTGGCGAATGGCAGAAAGAAAAACATTTTTCTACATGCTTTGTGTCATTCCTCCAAACTTCTTTACTTGTGTACCTCTTTCGTTTTTTCCCCCCTGTCGCTGCATATCGCCCTCCCCCTTCTTCCAGTATCCAGGGGAAAAAAAACAAAATAAAATGGGCACATCGACCTGAAGGAAAGAGCATACCAGAACCCATCGATGCGACGGTAGGGCAACCGGAAAGCTACAAAGCAAGCAAAGCACCACCACTTGCACATTTACGCGTCTACAACACGGCTTTGAAGGAAGCAAAGAGAGGAGAACATATATATATATATATATATATATATATATATGTGGATGAATTAGAGCAATAGAAGAATTTACAACATAGTCGGGGATCTCGTTCCGCCGAAAGGGAACTTCTTACTGGCTGGGGTCCCTTTGCCTCTTCTCTCCAGTGGCGAAGTTCATTGCGAAGTTTCGCTGCGACTCCGACGGATTCACCTGAGGACGCCGCGCAGCAACCAATTTTTCAGCATCCTCAAAAGTCATCCCCCCGTATGTCGTCAGGTAGCACATGGTCACCATCCAACTCCGGCCTTTCCCAGCCTTGCAGTGGATATAAGCCGCCTGGCGTCTTTTAGAAATACATCTGTGAATGCAATCCACAGCCTGCGCAACGTCCTTAGGAGAAACGTCCGCCGTAGTGTCAGCCATTGGTAGGCGGACGTACTCTACCAAAGGGTTCACATAATAGCGCCACGCCGCCTCATCGGCAAATTGTATCATGGAAATACCAAAACCACGTATTTCAATCTCCTCCATACATGCGACAACAAGCCCGAGCACTTGGCTCTTTGCCTTTAGCTGCTCCCTCAGTTGCACTAAATGATCTCCACTCTCACCAACCTTCGTAACCACCGGGAGGGCGCCGAGAACACAATTATCTGTTATAAAATTCCAATGATGAAAATCGTTGACGATGCCCATTTTTTGTCCAAATAACCTGGCAACACCGTCGCGGTGAGTGAACCCCAAAAATAAATTGCCTTCGAGACAGATGACAGTGACTCCTGTAGAGTATCGGTCAGGCTATCACTCGATTGGCCAGCAGGGCACTGCATAGCGCTTACGCCCTGATCGCACAACGGTGTTCCGTCTCCGTGTTCCTCCATGTCCCGATGGTGGAGGCTCATATCATCAATGTCTACACTACAAGTGCGTATATTTATATAAATATACTCTGAATTCGGTCGCGCCTATACGCAGGAGCACATTTGAGTAAAAGACAGAAATGAAGAGCAAAAGCGCTTCCGTAGGGGAGATCAAATATTACCCGCACGCAAGCGACAGTCTTCAAGCCCTTGCCCTCCTCTCCTCGGTACATGCGCGTATAAATACCCCTTTTGCAAAAAAAATAAATCAGGAACTACCTGAGTCGTATCACACCCCTTCAAGAGTGGAGTGGATATGGACGGGGGAAGAAACGCCAAGCATGGCTCACAAAGTCACAAAAAGGCAAACATCACAAAAACTGAATCGGCGCTGACCTCGTGCACACACCAATAACTCAAAGGGTTAGTCCTCTTTCACTATCAGCCCTACACCGTCATGCCAAATTTCCCACGCCGCGAACAACACCGTCCCACCGCCACCCGGGCTTAATCCCGTAAGAATTCTCCCACATACGCTCTTCCACCCTAACAAGCGGTGCAACCTTTAACTTATCATACGGCAGATACTGCGCGAGCAGTTTATCATCGACCGACCGCTTTGATTCCGTGTAGCGTACAGTTGTACAATAAACCTGGAGAAGTTCCTCCGACAGCAGACCCTTGAGGTATTCGGGAACATCTCGATCCTTCTCGAGAGCAGCACTGCGCATCTCTGCTGGAGTAATGCGGCGACATGAGTCCAACACGCCCCGGTGAGGTTCCTGTTCCTGATTACTATGAGAAGCCTGCTCAGTACCGATCGCGTGAGAGTCTCCATCAACGCTAGTACCCTCATCCGAGACTGCCTCCTCCGCTGATAGGCCCATTGCCCGCAGCACCTCGTTGCCGCTCGCACAGGCATACCGCAGCAGTGGCTCCTCCACATGTTTGTGATCATCCTCATCGCTGTCGCTATCGTAGCGACGGCGCTTCATCTCTACATTACGAACCATAGTCGCAGACCAGCGGGGGGTTGAAAGGAGAAAAAGAGATGCGTGGGGGCAATGGGAATTCCAAAGGGATTACAATTTTGTCGCCACCACATGCAACTATTGTAAAGGAAGGAATATGGGTTGGAAAAAAGTTTACCTCACTTATTCGACTCTTGCTCAATCCCATAAACTCATTCGTCCTCCTCCTTCTTACAAACACCGCCCCACTACATTCGAAAATAACCGAGAGGAAGTTGTTAAATACGAGAAAGAAAGAAAGAAGACACACCAGAACGCAAGTTGAGAAGGGAAATAAACGCGCACTGTACCAATCTAAAAGGGAGAAAGAAGTCTCTACGTGCGATAGCAACATCGTAGGTTAGAAGAGGGCAAAAAATGACGCCATAGCACCGTACTAGCCGGTCTAAACCGTATCCACACCGTGGAATATGAAAACCGACCAAAGTGACAGCCAATATATATATTACAAAAGCATAAAAACACACAAGTGCGCTTCCAATACGAATAATAATAACAATAATAAGTAAAAAGAAATAGATATAAAATACAAACACAGACACGTGTGGAATGAAAAAGACGTCGCAGTAGCACAACTGTTCAGACCATGCATCGAAAACAAGCAACACAGGCGAACAAGTGTACCATCAAAAGAGAAAGAAAACAGCCCGCCCAATTGCCATTGATGCAACTGGGTGGAGAAGGGGTTTATGATTCATTCATTCACTGCAACGCAATGCTTGCACACCGGCGTCACGTTGAATTTCTTGTCCTTATCGCTCTCTGGTAGGGAAATACCGTGGCATTTCCCTGCGACTACAACGCTTTCCATGTGTTTACACCTTGTCCTATTTCCCCTCTATTCGGCACCCTGTCATACGCACAAACTAATGGAGCCCCCGTTTGCTTCAGCCGGGCATGCCGGCGAATCGCACGCGGGGGAAAGTACACCGCACAACTGACGTCTGCGTGTATTGATGCGCTGCGTATTACCGCAGGGATCTCTCGGCGGGGAATGAATAACACTGAAAACAACTTGCTGTCGTATCCCTTGTGACGGACTCCTGGGCTGCGGTGGCGGCTCCATACAACCTTCCTTCCATGTTGAAATAAGCGCCGTTCGAATAGCTTCATCAACAGCCGCAGTACACGACACCAGTGACTGCCGCACCTCTTCCTCAATATTCTCACGGCGCTTTATCTCATGCTGTAAATCAGCACGGTACGACTCAAGCATCAGATCCCTAACTGCACACGACGTCCTTATTTCGTGAATCTCTTTCCGAAGCTGTTCTATGTTCCTGAAGCACTCTACATCCGAGCAACGTGCAGACGTTCTCACCGCATGTTCCCGCCCCTCGGACGATATCTTTTGAAGATGCTCCGACACCCTCCCCTTCGGTCCCGTGGTCCCAGTCTCGAAAGAACTGAGCGCCCACTTCAGGACCTCGATGCAGTGACGGTAGGCATCCTCACGCTTCTCATACCGGTTCAACTCACGCTGAAGATGGTTGAATAACTGAAGCCACATCGCTCGTTGATTGGCTTCAAAAGGGCACTGCGGTCGAGCCTTTGCCCTGCGATGGCAAGGCGCATGCGACGTTCCGCCGTTATCGCAGCCCCCACTCCCCCTTCCAGGTTGTACAGTGGAATGTGACCCATTGGCTGCTTCACCCGCCCTAACTCCCGGCGCTGCTGCCGGCCCAGCACAGTTGTAAACCGTCTGACTGAAGAAACCAGCGCACGTTTTTGTAGCACAATCAGAGATCTTTCCCTCAGCATGGCAACTGTTTCGACTTTCTGTCTGTCTAGCTCGTGAAGACGTGCGGGTGGAGTGTTTATTTTTCACACAATGCGTAGCATCCACCTCGGAATATAAGTTTGAGGTGGAGTTCATCGTTTTTTTCTTACGCGAACTTGGGAAACTTGCCACTTGTTGAGAAGACCGAAGGCCACGAACACCTCGGCGCGACTCATACACGTGAGAGGCAGTTGTGGCTACGCGATACGACTCTGTGAATGATCCTGGGAAGGCAGCGAAGGTCGGAGCGCTGGGCGCGAAGCACGAGATCCATAGCGCAGGGCACTGACCAAGTAGCCCGGGCTCTACTAAAGAGGAGAAAGCGGTACTTACTCCAGCTTTATTTAAAGCGCAGCAACTTATCAGCTGTGCCGCTGTCACAACGCAGTGACGCGTGCTCGGGCCGGTACGTTCCTCATCCGCCATCGCCAATGACATAAACCGCAACGTAGTGCTGTACCGTTGCGTTGGCGTTCGGTATTGGAGAACCAAACTAAACACCTGACTATAGTCGCTAGACACCACGTGGCTCACACAGTGCAGAGCCATCCTAAGATCGCCCTCACATTTTACATCATAATATGGCGCGCATTCGAGCGAAGCGAGCAGGTCACCGGCGCTGTGTGAATCCCACAGCTCCCTCGCTATGACACCTTTACCCTTAAACCCATGACGGGTTCCACCGAGGCTCAGGTCTTTCAACATTGTGTTGCCACGCAACTCCACGATGTTCAGGAAAATATTTTCGAGTGTAACCCCACACAACCCAACCGCCCAGTCTACGAGCAGTCTCCAACTGCGTGCTAATACACCTTCGATAGGATCAAACAGAGTATGGTGGCGAACGGTTTCTGCACCATCAACCACGACAATAGCCTTTGCGCTACCAAAGTCCTGCAGTGCTAGTCGCACAATTGGCGCAACAGCACTGTCAAAGAGTAAACCAGAGGTTGAAAAGTAGAAATCACACTTCAATATTTGACAACAACGCGGGTCAGCTGCGTCCGTGATGGTCAGTTCGCTGTCCTTAATATTTATTGTGTATCGCACCTCCAGAGATTCGTCCTGAGAACCGCACAGATGGCGGGTCTCATCTGGGAGGAATTCTCGCACAGCCACCAGCATGGAAGGAGTTGGGCCCCTCCCTTCCCTCCCGTTCTGCTAAGTGTTGTCGATCCCCTTTTTCCCCCTTTCTGTACGTGAACGTTACTTCAGAACAAACACAATAGCAATGAGCGACAAATACCAACAATAATGAGCGGTGAAATGTATTTGGATAAATAAATGAGCCATGCAGCAACTAACGCATAAGAAAGAAAAACAGGCACCAAAAGAGATCAGTAAATATGGGAAAAGAAAGTAAACGTGTGGCCGCGCAAATATGCATTAAAACAGCCGCTCAATCACCTTTCACACCAGTGCCCGAGCACAAGTAACAGAAACATTGCACTGTAACACTCGCCCGTTAGATAAGAACAACCACTGAGGCTGTGAAATGAAAATATCACGACGCATCAGCGCAGGGAGTTCGTTCAGTCTGTGAAAATGTCTTGAGAAGGTGGTAGAGAATTATGGCGCCTAAGCAACACTTCAATAAATGTAACTTTATTGAATTGAGCAGTACTGAGGACTAAATGTTTGTTAAAAAACAAAAAAAGAAAAAACGATCAGATACGTCTTGTAGGTATCTCCTTTATTCGTGTCACAGTCAAAACATAGAGGCCTAAGATTCTACGTATTTGGTTACGAAAGAAAAGAAGAAACGGAATAAACAGGCAATCGCATAATGCCCACCGGAGACACAGGCAAGGCAAAGTAAGCAAACACACAGACACGTTACAAAATAATCAGCTGAAGTCCACATTACCACACAAAGACACACACACACACAAATACAAAACAGCACACATAAAGAACACAAACAAGGTTCAGAAAATGAATTAATACAGCCACAAACAACCATATCACGCGGGCACATCTATGTGAAGACATTGTCATAAGTCGAGAGGGAGAGGACGTATCTACATGTCCCTGAGAAGTTTCAGGGAGTCAAACGTGGGTGAGAAAACGAAAATGGGAAGCAAACACGCATTTGTGCTGAAGAGACACCGCATTGCACAGGAATGTCACCCAGTTTTCCACAGCAGAATCGAAATCTGGCCCACATAGAAGTAAATGAAGTGCTTGCTTTCGTGCACAACATCTGCGCCGAAGTTTCTCCCAGCAACACATTGCCACGTTGGGTTGTGCCGTTTATCGAACTCCTTTTTAATATGTGCTGCGATGTCGCGCTCGAGTTGATGCTCCTTTACAGCCTTCGCGGCAACCGTCAGAGCGTCATTTTGCATTTCTTCGCTGATGTCACTCAGCTTTATATTTGTTTTGCGGTCACCCATCATTCACACGTCTTCGACGCTCGATTCCCCTACACCTTTCAACCGTTAGCAAGCAAACAAGAAGAAAAAGAACAGAGGTGGCGAGACGGGTAGTAGTAGTAGTAGTAACGACGTCACTACCAAATTGTAGTCGCGTGTGAAATGAAGGTGAGGGGTGGTGAAAGGGCAACATTACAGAGATAAGAGAAGAACCAAAAACGTGGAAGTAGCCGTAGGAGTGTACTTTTGCAACAACAAATCAACACAATGAAGACGGTATCGCTTGTAAACAAGGTATCGAAAATAGTGGCAGCACACCGTGATACGCATTACCTTAAGAATAAGTGCATGTTAGAGCGCGTACACCTGTCTTCATTGCAAGAATGGCCGTCGCCGCACGCAGGAGCGCGCTTACGTAGGCTTTGTGTATGCGCTAGTCTGGACTTCCTTCATCCTCTCAACAAGCTGCTTGTTGATTTGCAAGAGGCGGGAAACCTTTTCCTCGATCGCAATGTTCTGCTTTCTTAACTCTTCCTGGCTTCTTACAAGTGCCTCTTCTCTGGAAGCAGCCGCGGCGAGCTCCGCCCGTAGGCGTTCCAGTTCCTCATCAGATTCTCTCAACATCGCTGAATGTGTTTCCGCAGCTTCTTCAGGCTGCGTGGTACTCATCGCATCCCCGCACGACGTTTCCCCATCCACCACATTTAGCTGCTCTGATATCGTCTTCCCGCTTTCCTCCGCAGCATCGGGAGCTTTTGCTTCCCCGTGAAGGGAGTGCCGGAACATATCTGCACCATGAAGGGCATTCCGCAGTAAATCCGCGACCTTCTGCACACCAGATCGAAGCAGCCGCGACTCAATCGTTCCTTCATCTTCACTGTTGCTTGACATTAAGTCTGTCAACTGCGTAAGCTGCTGCTTCAACGAAACAAACCCATCGCAGAGCTCCTCCAGCTTTTCTCCAAGTTGCCCTTTTGCGTCACCTGCAAGAAGATCGGCATCACATGATGGAGAAGTTGACCCCTCGAACGTGGTCAGGCGCTGCAGCTGCTGTTGCTGACGGTGAACCTGCTGCAGAAGCGCTACCTCACGCGTACTGCACTCCTTTAACGATAATAAAAGCCCCTCGTTGTGGCTCTTCAGTAGCTTCAGTTCTAGCGCTGCTTGTTCTGCTTCTCTGCCTATGTTTTCCTTTTCCCTACGCAGCACGGCTGCTTCATTTAGAGCTGCCTTGTGCACCGCATCCGCGGAGGCAAGCTGCTCCCTCAGTGAAGATATTTGTTCCGTTGCTTCAACGACGTCGAGAGAACTTTCTACAGGGGCATCGTGCATAATGACACGGTTGATTGCGGTTAGTCCGTGCTGGTCAATCAGTTGCTCACAACGTGCAAGTCGTTCAAGCGCTCCGTCCCGCTGCGTCGTCAGCTCATGAACCTTCTCTAACAACATGTTTACATTTTCCCCATCTCCAATCGCCGCGTCCAACAGGTTTGTCTCCGCTGCATGGCCTGTTTTTAGCCTCTCTGAAACAAAATGAAGTGCCTGCGCCAGTGTGTGCCTCAACAAGGAGTGAATTTCATTGCGTTGATGGGTTTCCCTCACAGTCTCCACTGCCGCTTCACTGTTGTCGGAGGCATCAGTAACGGCATAAGTCGGTGGCTGCAGCGCCTCAAACTTTTGGAGAAGTTGTGCTGCCTGTTGCTCAAACAAGCGCAGGTCTTTTTGACGTTGAGCGGCCGTATCATTCATAATTTTGTCAAATGACTTAAGCGCCTTTTGCATAAGTGCTTCGCTTTGTGTTACTGCAGAAGCCACCTCCTTCGCGAGCTGCCCAGCCCGTACAACACCCGTAGCACCACCCGTATCTCCTTTACCTTCGAATTTTTTGCTCTCGGCGCGGCTGAGAACAGCGGAGACATCAGCAAATGCCTGCTCTGCTGATTTGAGTGCATCTTTCATTTTAGTGGAAGCCTGCTGCTGCAACTCTGCGTGTGCTAGAGCTATTGAGGTTTGCGTTGCAGAGTTTACAGCATTGTTCCTTAGACGTGCAACCTCCTCTTCGTAGTAACGTCGGAGGTCTACAACTGTACGCACTATCCCATCAGTGTCCGAGTCCTCTTTGAGTTGCCGAACCACGTCCTCGAGCTCTGCACATCTCTCTTTTTGTGCTGCTAGTTCCTCGCGTGCGAAATTCAGCGACGTTGTCGTCTGCGCCAAATCATCGAGGGTTTTTGTGTAATTTATACGCACCTGCGTCAGTTGCCGCGAAAGCAAATCACTCCCGCTGGGGTGTATGCGTTCACGTACCAAGTCCGCCAGTCGATGCTCAACAACCTCACGCCTCCGCTTCTCCTCCACAAAGTATTTGTGAACTGTCATTACCTCGCGTCGCGCGGCATTTACTTGTTCCTGCAGCTCTTCACACTTGGATTCAGCCTCGGCAATTCTTGCCTCTTGTTGCTGCCAGGAGTCCACGAGCTCCGACAGAGTGACGTCCCGGTGTTGAAGTAGACGAAAGGCAAAATATTCCGGTGCTGTGCGTCGCAGCGCATCGCTTGGTGGCTCAGTCAGCGGCTGTAGCGGCACGAAGTCGGGGGGAATGATAGCGTGGACAATGCCTGCAAGGTCCAGCTCCTTTTCAAGCAGCCGCACATGTGTTCTCGCCTGGCGCAATTGCGAGTTAGCACGGTCTGCTTCCCTTCCCTTTGCGGCTAATACGCGCACCACGTTGATGAGAGCCAATATTTCCTCATCATGCCGAAGGTGAGCGTTCTGGTAAAAGTTAAGAGAGCTTTGTAACCTGGCAACACTGAGCTCCTTCTTCAGCAGCGAGAGCTCGGCATTAATGGCCCTTCTCGAGTAAATGTTAAGATTTGCAAGCGATTTTTGGAGGAAGTCCCGCACCAGGACCACTAAGCGCTCATTGAGTTCCTTCTCCCCTTCCAACTGCGATGAAAACAAAGCTACCGTCGCCTTATTAGCCGCCTCAAAGCTGTTGGTTAGTTGCTCTACGGCAACGCTTGTGCCGCTTTCAAACTGTTCCTTCATCACATTGATTGTCAGCTCCTTCTGATGAACCTCCTGCACCGTGCAAATGTGAGCGAGAGCGCTTGACATTCGACTCTGCTGACATTGCGATATTTGCTTCCACTGGCGAATTGCTGACCCATTTGAAGCCGCCAGCGCCTGCTCCAACTGCTGTGCCCTGCGTATGACAGACTGCAGCACCGCGCCATTAACGCTACCAACACTTTTCACGATCTCCTCTAACTCCGCAGACATTTGATGGAAAGCGGCTGGAACACACTCATCCCGCTCTCCCTCGCCCTCAACATCATCCTCTCGCGATCTCTTGGAGCCGGAGAACATGGCAGGCAACTTGTACAAACCACAGCGGCACGCTATATATGCTTCCGTGTATGTATGTTTGAGTGCAACTAGAACAAGAGGAAAGGGGAACATTGAAATAGAAAGGCACACCACTTATTACAGCAACCGCAAAGGCTCTTTCGGAAACATTAAAACGGACTGGCAATAGAAGTTTGAACACGACGGACGTTAGGGAATATATGAACGGGAGAACAAGAAATTGATGCAGTAATGCAGACAGCCATCGACTCCGCTTACTCATCCACAACACAACTGCACGTAAAAATATTTCACTACAACAAAGTACAGAATTCCATCGCTCAACATCTGCTCCACACCAACACTGATGCCCGAACAGGTCTTAACAACAAGCGCACACTCACTCTATGTTTCTTTTTATTGTTGCTGTTATTCCTTTCGATTTGCGCCGGCGCGTGTTTTCCTTTTTTAAAACGGATGGAAAACACGTCACGACAATCAGGTCTATGGTCAACTCACTCAATTTACTTCCCTCATCTTTCCGCCCTGAAGAGGTTCCTTAAGGGAAGTGGGAATGTGGAAGAAAACGATACTTAAAGATACCTTTAAATGTTATGAAACAAACACCGTTTCACTACTTATGTGTCTCTATCATGTCGGATTCAAATATCATCTGCATCATACGGTGTTTTACGAACTGCCGACGCGTCAACACTTAGTGCAGTTAGTCCACTGCAAGCACTTTCAACGTCCCAATCATGAAATGCTGCGCTTATTAAATGTGAGCCGGTTCCACTGTTATCGAATGGCTGCCGAATTTTATCACCACCCTTCTCACATCGACCGTGCGAAACCCCGAGCTCACTTTCATCTTTGCGAGTAGAACCTTTCGTGTTGCCAGCCGCGGTCGGCGAAGCTGTCTCAGGGGTGCTAGCGGTGCCCAACTCCTCTCCACACGGCAGTGAGGAGAGCACCACGTGGCGCGAAACCGCGGACTGGCAATTGAGGATATCATTGAGTTTGTCGTCCATGATTTTGCTGTTATGGGCCGACAACCTGCCCAGTTTGACAACAGCCTCACGAAGACGATTGAGCTCCGCCGGGTCATACGACCTAATCGCACTTCCAAGTCCGCTTAGATTCTGTTGGATAAAGTCCTTCAGGGATGTGTGGGCGGCTCTAATATCGTCCAACGTCACTGCAGGTGATGACAAGGAGATGTCGGCCCGCGCTGCCCTAAGAGTATTTTCCGCATTGCGCGCCAACTCCTCGGAGGAGGCACGCATCGACTCCACAGAGAGTTTCAGAGGCAAGAAATGGCTCTGCAGCTCTTTTCTCATTGTCTCTAGGACAGTGTCACTGACCATTGCACACACGTCACTGACTGAGGAGCCTAAAGCGTGGAAGCGAGGGGATCCACTCACAGAGTTTTCAATAAAGTGCGGCAGTGTTTCCGGGGTTTTTGGTAGTATGTTCTGTCTTTTCGTTGCCGGTGTTCTTAGTGGTGTGCTGAATTGATTAGTTGATGCAATAGAGTTGTGCTGCTGCAGCATCCACCAAAGGCAATTTGATAACTCCTCGGCGGCCTCTGCCTCGAGGGCATGACGCTGACAGCTGTGCGTTAGAAGAAGTTCATTGAGAACCATGTCTTCAATCTCCGCCTGCATATCTACAACCAGTGACTCGTCCACCTTTCTGCTGGACACAAGACCGTCCATCTCCGCCTCTAAGTTCGCTAACCGATCCTGAAGAGAATTGATGATGTCATTTTTGTCGTCAAGATCACGTTGCAGCTTCTTGATGGTTTCATCTGCGCTCCTCTTCGATTGTTGTAGTTGCAATAATATACCACTGCTCATGGCACTTGTCGAGGTCGCAGAGGATTCTTCAGGCCTTTCCGAGGTGTAGCGTGTTATGGAGGGGCAATTACTCCCCGCAGCGCTTCGCGGTCGTTCCATGCAGTCATGCATCCACACGGCAGCGCCACCCCCACCATTGCGACCGCTGCTGCACGGGGTTACCGATCGGCCCGAGCACCTTGTGCCTCTTGGGGAGTGCCCTCCAACAGGAGGCGAGCAAGTGGAGTGTGCCCACCTCTCATAAAGAACCATCCGCCAACTGGCCTCCATTGAAATAAGAGCCTCCCTTGCATTGTGGAAACTCTCTTCAAAAAGCAGAAGTTCTTGATCACGATGAAAACGAGCATCACGCCGGCAAATGCTCTGGACGGACGCAAGCTGACACTCAGTCCGCTGCAGCTTGTCCTGCAGGCGGTGCACCTTATCTTCCAGCAACTGAAACTCCCGCTCCTTTAGGACACTCTGCTGCCGCTGCCTCTCGTAGGCCCGGCGCAGGGTCTCTGCCCGATCAATCGCTTCTGATCTCTCACTGTCAAACTGCTTTGCCAGTCCCCGTAAATTACCAATTTCTTTTAAGTACGAAACCTCCGCAACTTGAAAAGGTCTACGAGCACCACTAATCTGTGCACACATTTGACACCTTACACTTTCCCCTTGCAAGCGAGGCGCCGAGTCCCTCGAGCAACACGGCGGCTGTCCCCTGATGCACGACTCAGCACCTGGAGGACACAAACCGTTACTCGAGCTTGAAAATGTCACGTGCGGGGACTCCAAAATGTGGCTGAAGTCATGTGCTGGTGAGTGATGCACACATTCGCAATTTTCCCGGTTATGCAATTCCTTTCGTACCGGCGTCGCACCGAAATGGCACGAGAAAACAGTTGTATCCGGGTTCAGGAGAGCCATGGCTCCCGTACTTATGTCTTGAAGCGTGTAGCGCGTATAGACCCATACAGAAATGAATAAATGTGAAAAGGAAAAAAAGAAAATGAAGAAACAACTTGCTTTAACGATATACAAATGTCAAATTCGCTTAACAATGCAAATATATATATATATATATATATATATATGCAGGTAGGATAAAGGAAGGGAACACACGCAACACATGCGACATCAGGAAAATGTTTGTCTGTAGAGGAAGCGGAGCACCGTTGGTGCCGTGACACTTCCGCAAACAATTAAGGATAGAAACAAATGTCACCATTAGAGGGAGCTTTAAAATAAATAAATAATAATAATAATAATAAATAACAATAGTAGACGAGAAAGTGGGTATTTCGCGTTCCTAACACATGACAGTGAAAAATGAGAACATCTGGTGAAACACCCCCAACTCGCCCACTCAACGATACGACAAGCAGAGATCTCGATCTGTAAACCTGTACAACAAGACTAACTCTTCAAGGAGGAAATGCGGCGCTACTACGCTTGCCGGGCAAAACCACGAGTTAAACTTGTGGCATCAACGTCAAAGAAAACCGGTTGAGCACACCCCGAACGGAAACCCTAATATGTTAGTAACCACCACCAAAATCCACCACGGAAGCGCGCGCCAAAAAAAAAACATACATACATAAATACTCTCTGGGCAACTACAATAACAAAATACAGCACTTAGGTATACAAACAAGTAGACACAAAAATAACAACAGCGATAGTCCTCTTTCCGTGGCGACAACGAACGGTCTGGGGAGCGCCACTCCTAGCGACGCCTGTTGGCCATGGCCCTGGGGCCGGGGTAGTTCCTGTTGGGCGCCGCTGGGACAACGCCGTTAAAACTCCGCGCAACAGGCAGCGAATGGCGGGTGGGTGGTAAAGCTGCAAGGCGCGTTGGCTGCCTTCCATTGCGTTGGTCACGCCTAAACCCCTCAGGTTGCGTCCTCGGAAGAGGGCAGCCACTGGCCAAGTAGCAAATGCTCTCGCCTATCTCGGGCTTGAGGGGTATTCCATCTTTCATTTTTGTCAACGGAATGCTCTGAATACCTCGTAAATCAGAGTCTTCGAGAAAAACACCGTGCTTCATCCATTGTATGAGGCACATATTGGTGTCACTATCGATCTCTGCTTGTGGCAGCAGGCGACCAAAGCCAAAGATGGCAATGTGATGTTGCACTACAAAAATAATAACAACTGGTCCCTTGTTCATAGCCTTGTAGAAAGCACGTTTATTATCTGCGTCAGTCCTAAAGAAGCCGGATTTCACTGACCTCTCTGCTTCACTCCTCTCAACTACCACGACAAAATAATAAGCATTTGTATTCACCACCCCCACATCGACTGCAGGAGGGGGATTGGAAACATCGCCCATCAGCTCGCCTTTCCCCACCCACATGTTTTGTACCCGTTTGCCGCTCACACGGCGGTTGTTCCTGGCTATTGGCTGGCACTCCTGATGGAGGAGTGCACTTGATGGCTGCGTCCACGAACCACAAACTCCCTGAAACATCGCGGGGTTGGGCATCACATCGCTTAAGGCGATATGTATGAAGTTACGGGGGAAAAACTCCATCGCGGTCGGCACCAGAAGCAGTTTGGCAGGGTCCTGCAGCACAACCCAGCCACGACCCGTGCACGCACCTGTGGAGTCGGTAAACACATCCGCCTCGGCAACCATATCAAAGGCCTCAAAGAAGCGTCCCAGCATTTCTGCTGTAGTGCTTGGCGGAAGATTCGACACGTACGCGCAGATATACTCCCCAATAAGTGGGAAAAGATCACCTGTTGTGGGGTCTGGGAGGTACGCCTCGTAGTGTCCGCGGGGCAGAAGCCTGTGCATGGTTATGCCCTGTTCTGAGGCGTCGGTTGACAGAGGGATCTCCTTCGGTGGCACACTACTCGGCTCAAAGAGAAGAGTTCCGTACGGGAACTTTGTGTACAGAGAAAGACGACCATCTTCGAGGAGGTTCAACCTCTCACCGTTAACATACACAAATTCTGGATCGTCAACATCTCCCACCATCATCCTCGATGTGTTACTGGCGGTAATCAGTGACATCGATACAAGTACTGTGAGTTGCTAATATTGCTGATCCAACGTCTGCTTTGTATTTTTCCCCAAACACAAAGCAGCAAGAAAGGCAGCCCGCGGATCGTATATACTCCACGCGCAGTAATTGTACGTGGATGCACCGCAGGAGAGCAATCAGATTGCCCTATGCAACCGAAGCCACTGGCGTGTCAACACGAAGCACACAAGGGGGAAAAAAGTGACTTCAATATATATCTTCTACCTTCCCCTCCTTATCGATACAGTTATCCTCTTCCTAGCTGCCGCTATTTTTCCGTCAGATTTGCCTCGGCCACCCCTCAAACACTTTGCGCAGGTGAATCTCGTTTGACCTCTATTTTTGTAAGAAGGAGCGGTAGAGGGAAGTAAATAATAAAACAGTACTAAATAACGATGCGCAGCTGTGTCTCGAACGACTGAAAGTTCAGAGGTTACGTCATTACACTGAGCACTGCTTAATGAAAGGGACGCTTTATTCGCTCCATTGGTAGTCATCATCCCACACAAAAAAAAAAAAACAATGGTGTAAAACAAGTGCAATTACATTGCACTTCCTCAAGAAGTTTGTTCCCAAGTGGTGGTAGCTTCCCTTCTTTCAAGGATGATCTCGACAGAAGCATCACATAATAGTTGTGAAACTTGCAAAATACGATACACAACGTCACCGCTGATAGGATCGTCTGCCGTAGACTCCGTCCAGAGCACAAGTTTTGAGTTCCTCCCTTGGCCTTCAGTGCACCATCGCCAGAGAGGGTCAAGGAGTGGGGCAAAACGCATATCAGTCAAGAAAAAAGTGGCGTGGGTTACTTCCGTTGGATGAACCTTAAAGTACGTCGTTCCATTCGCGCTGTTTGCATACATAAAGGCAAACTGTGCAATAAAGTTCCGCACACTTTCCTCCCCAACTCCCAGCAGGTTGCCAATATCCAACGCCGAAAACGAGCGGAGGTCTGTCATATCCGACGTTACTGCCAATTTTTGAGTTGCAGGAACCAATCCAATAGAACCACACACCAAAACACGCCGTGAACCATTAATCGTTACCATGTTTGAAAGAGAATATGGTCCCATTGGCGGTGCGCCCCAGCAGCTAATGCTGTGAACAACCATCGTTGTGCGACAAATACCGTCCGTTGGTGCTGTTAGCACTTCTATATGAAAAACAGTCAAGTTTCTCATGACAACAAATGAACAGCCTGGTGGACAAACATCAGGAAAGGCTTGAGAAAAAGCCCTGCAAAACGCGCCGTAGTGCTCCACGCAAGGCGAGCGCACCAACAAAAAAAAACAGTGTCACCATGCTCCCTGGCACCCTCAGCAATGTGGCACAGCACATCGACCAAAAGAAACTCCTGCTCTGTGTCGCCCAGCGCAACGGAGACTTGGTGCACTGCATGTGGACATCCCCAAAACCTCTCCCCATCGCCCACTGTGTCAACACCAGAAACCTTCACATCATGGCATATCGGCAGTCCACTGCGTAGCAGCCGACCAGTGGAGGGAAGATGCTCCATTTCATCCGACGGGAAAACCATCGCTGCAAGTTCATCCAATGTCTTTGAATCTAAAGCCTTTTCCTCCTGTGTTTTTTCACGCTCAATAACTTTGAGCACCGCGTGGCCCGAGGGAGAGTACTCGTTGTCATCGACAATGACAGGTTGAAGTTCGGTGACTTCAATTCGCCTCTCACGAAAGAGCGGACAGTCCAGCACAATCGTCTCAAATTCCCCTCCCTCACCTGCTGCGTGTACCCCGTACGAGTTCTGCGCACTCACTAGAGCCGGGCGCGCGTCCTCAAGCGTCATGCCAAGGTGCTTGCGTGGTTCGAGTCCAATGGTTGCCGTCTTCACGAGAATGGCATGTACACGGAGTGCTTTGGCCATTTCGAGAATCTCCATTGCAGGACGCCTCCACAGGAAGGCAAGCGAACGAAGCTTCAGACGTCTACAGACATCTTCCACCCGATGACGCTGGTAGTCTGACAAAATGGCACCGGTGGTGACGCCTGCAACTTCCGGAAACTCCTCCTTCACAGAGCGTAGTAAACGATAAAGCGCCTCAACTTCATCATCGTCATCACGCTCAATTGTGTAATTAAGTAGCTGCACCTTTGCCTGACCTGCGCGAATGTATCCCCTGCGAAGCGGTAGCCCAATGCAGGAGGCGATGTGCTCAACAACCTCGTGGCCAACTGTTTGAAAAGAATAGGAATCAATTTCGTGCACGCTCGAGGAGTGTCCATCGCACGCCGGGGCAATGTTTGCCAAAACAACTGGCTCATGTCCATACCGACGGGCAAGCAATATAGAAAGTATACTATCTTTGCCGCCGGAAATAACACCAATGGTTTTCATTGGCGCTGAGCTTCGTGGAAGTAAACATCAAAAGCGAAGAGGGTTTTTTTTTACCGGAAAACAGTTAATAGATAAAACAACATGGTCATACGTATTTGTATGTTTGTGTGTAAAAGCGCTTTGACGATCCCACATTGCCAATACGCAGCCGCATACACCCGGCCCACACATTTCTCACTGGGAAAACTTATTCTCCCCCTAACCCCACCCCGCCTGACACCACCATCGACAGGAGAGGGAATGAAAGGGCAAAAAAGAAAGCGGGAAAAAGACTCGCTTAGGTCGGCTGTAAAGCAACTTTCCAGAGACACCTGCCCCCTTCTCCAAGGTCAGAAGAGAGATTGTGAGTCAATGAGCGGTCAGCGGGAAAAGGGGCCAAATACAGCGGCTGCGAGTTGTCGCTTCACTCTGCACTACTGCGGTGCCACACCATGTATTTTCTCAATGTACAGACCGCAGCATAACCCGCCAATAATATCCGGAGTGTGCTGTTATCCACCTCTTGAAAGAGTAAACACCCAAGAACGATTAGAATGGCCCTTCCTTCGTCTGCTGTAACAGCACCGATAAGCCGTCTGTGGGCTACAACCTCTGGCTTAGCCGCGCCTTCAGATGTCGACGACACGGGTACCGCGTCACTAACACTACACATATCCTTTTCCCCATCCTCACTAAAAGCAGACATGACTACGAAATCTTTGTCACCAGTAAGGCGATCAAAACAAAAAAGAAAAAACATGTGCGCATTGAGTTCTCCCAGAGCGGAACACAGTAAAAGAATTGATTTATACTATACATCAAGTGGGGCTCCCATTTCGCTCGAATTATCAACAGTGGAGAGAATAATGCTTCCCCCCCTAAAGAACAAGCGGGCATGGTCAAATGCAAGGATAACAATGAATCATCCTGCAATTCTTCTTTATTTACTGGAAGAGAAACAACAGAAAACGGGCTCACGAAACAGGGTCACCTAGGGCCCTTCAGTTTACTTATTATCCGCAACAAAATTCCCCTCTCCTTTCGAAATGATTTGTTGGAAAGCTCATTGTAGGCGTAACGCTCAAGCAAAGGTACGTTCTCGAGGGCGTACTGGTACGTGATGTTGAGCGCACCGAGAAGCTTCATCTCTTCAGTTGTAAGCACACTAGTGTTCTGCCCACTCCATCGAGCGGGGAAGGTTTGACCAACTGCAACAGGCGACGGGCTACGACGTCGCTTGCGCTCGACAACCACTCCGGATTCATTTCGGGTTTCAAATATTGGCCTTATCGGCAAAACCTGGTTAAATAGCTCCACATGACCTTCCTGTAAAAACCTCTTCGCATCGGCAGTAGTAGGAAATTTGCAGAAAATGCCGCTCTTACTAACGTTTAATTTCAACGGGTAGTTTCGGAAAGGTGGCTGTCGCTCAAGGGTTGTTCGATCCAACGAGTCTCGCTCGCTCACAATAGCTTCCGTAGGGATGAAACATTTTTCGAAAACATGTCCAGGCTTCAGACCATCCGCCAAAATATCATCAACATTAAGTGCCGGCCGCTTGGCCGAGTCCTTCTGCTCATCACTAAACACCTCGCCACTTTCTTGCTGTTCCTCCATTGCCAACGGTGATTCCTTCGGTGGTGCGGGATTGAACTGTGGAATTCCATCATCGGCTTCGGTCGCGACTGGAGGTTGGTCTTTCGCATTGGTTGACCGGGACCCGTCCAACTCCTTTGCCCAGTCGGCTGGACCCAACGCGCGCATGAGGAATGGAAGTTCCACAGGGGGTTGCTCCTTGGAAGGGCCATCCGCTGGGGCCGAGGAAGCAGAACCCAAGGAAGGCGCTTGAGGTGGTACCATCGATCCGGCGGGACACGGCTCCGCCTCTGTGTTTGTCCCGTGTGTTACCGTCACAGCGATGGTAGTTTGCGTTCCCGCAGTTTTGAGATGAAGTAAGCTTCTGCGGCGTACCGCGTGCATCCACACCTCACAGAAGTGATTTGCAAGGAAGGCTAGATGTTTGTCCGTCTCATCATCAGAAGTATCAGTATAAACATTTGGTTGTGATAAGAAAACTTCACTTCCCCTCAGCTCAACGCGTAATGAACCACTCCAGTGTTCCATCATAGTGGCAACCAAATCTGCTTTAGTAGAATTGAGCGCTGGTTCAATGGGTTGGAATCCCTTTTGTTCGGAAAACCTGTTAAAACTAGACAGCGTTAAAGGGTCAGCATCCGATGGAGGAACAATAGCGGCTAGAAGAAATCCTGTTGTATTCAAGTATGAATCATCCTCGCTCGCATGGGAAACGTGCGAGGGATACAAAAATAAGCCTTCCGCGCAATCATTCAGCCACTGGACCGTGACAACGGTAGTTGTACCGTGCTCATTTGCCTCTTCCTTAACAGCCCACAGTCTGTGTTGTTTTCCTCACATGTATCATGCATCGTGCGGCAAATACTAGCGGCGGTGATTTCGTTTCTCTCGCCACATGCCTTATAATCCTCCTCTTCCCTCATGACGAGGCCTGTGCTGTTCCCCGTAACAGTGCCCGAAACCTCCTTTTCGTCCTCCTCTTTTACTCCAATTTCATCATCCGCCTCTGTTGTGTTATACGATCTGCCATTGTGGGCCATAGGCAGCACAGTTGACTCCACTACACTTTTGGACAGGCTGAAGAGGCCCTCTCCGGTACTAACACCACATTGAACCCTGCTTTGGCCTACAAGGGTATGGGGTGAATTAAGTGATTGATCCAAAGTTACGTAGTGAGTGGCATGCTCAGCGTCTTGCACAATGCACCCACCGTGTTCATTTATCAGCAGTGCTACGGTACAGTTTTCAGCCACCTCCGGGTCGAGGAAAAATAGGTAGCGTGACAGCAACCGGCTTCGGCACAGGGTGGCGCACGACGAGACAGAAGCATGTGGAAGTCTAACACGCCATTCAGCGATGCGTAAGCAGGCAGAAAGGGCTCGCAGCAGCGCTAGCGAGTACGGCACCGAGACAGACCCATGCTTCACCTCAACTATCTGTGACCACAGCGAAGGATACCATTCCGCTCGCGATGTAGTCACAACCACAGACGTCCCGTAGTCCTCTGTGGGGCACCCGAAGCAAGACAGGTGGAGTTTACCTCTCCCCGGCTCAGGGTGAACAATACGAACCTCGTCGACATCTTCCCAGCCAAAGAGTCGTAAAACTTTGCTTGTCTTTTCCCGTGTCCACGGAGCTATAATCGCCAGGGAACCACCAGTCCTCTTCAGCGTCTCCAAGAATAAAGACGCGGCCGGGTATGCCGTTATGGGCAGAGGTTCCCCATCAACGGTAATACTGCGCTGCTGGGGACAACCCGGTCGACCCTCAAGTTCATTTGCGTCCACGGCGTCAAACGAAACAAGAACATCAGCACAAACGAAAAAGCGGACTCCTACCCACAACTTATTGGGCATAATCTCGTGCCCTCAGTGACAACCAAGTACAAACGCCAAACACACGCAACGGTGCGTTCTATATATTTCTACACGAGTAAGACATGGCCGAAAAAGCGACAATATTTACACAAACGTTTATGTAAACGAAGGAAATGGAGGGGGAGAAATGCACGGAAATAGTGAACAGAATGGCTGGAACACACGAAAAAAAATTGTACTTCCTAAACAATGAACAACGTGTCAAACGCATTGATGAAACTCTTCTAACGGTATCAGCCGTATTTCTTTTAAAAATTATACATATAAGTAATTCATTAATTAGCGAGGGAATAATACGGGAAGGAAGGAGCCACGCTATTCCACGAGTGGTCATCCCTTTTACGATGACTGAAAACCAACAAAAAAATAATAAAATAAAAAAAAATAGTAATGAAAACAAGAGTCGTAAAAGGAAATACAAGAACGCTCGTCATAAAAAAGCGGCGTTACCGAATCCCTCACGCACAGCGGATCCCCAGCTTCTCAATACCGCGGGACAAAACACTGAGTTGCAAATACACCGTTCCGCTGCTAATCGTACGCAGTTTGAACCTTTCATCGTTGGTGTGTATCATTGCCGTGTCACAAAGCACTGGCCCGCCGCCGATAACAGCCTCCCTGAGAGATGTGTACAATCGCACAAAAGGGTTAGAGCTCCAGAAACACGGTCTCCATGTCTCTACGCGCACCTCCTGCTCCTTATCACACGGCGGCGGCACAAACGCCACGCCGTAGCCTGCCAGCTCCTTGCGCCTGTAGCGATCCACAGCCCAAACCTGCAGCGATATTTTAGGCCACCCTTCCACGGCGTTAAGAGTGAAGTGGACATCAATGGGAAAGCACCACGAAACGCTGTTGTCCGCTCCACTTTCCATAATGTGAGTGCAGCCAGTAGTCCGACCCTCCACAACATCCCAACAATCCCCGGTGACAATCTCAAACATACAAAAGCACTTCTTCCCATCGAAGCCTTCGCCAAACGCCAGGTCCCCGATAATATGAAGCTCTGCCATTTCTAAGTCCACCGCAAATGCGCCCAGCGCCACAAAAAAAAAAAGAGAGAAAGAAAGAACCAAACAGGAAACCCATAGCAGCGAAACATGTGTACAACAAGAAAAGAAAAAGAAGGCAAAAGAGTGACATATGAGTTGAAAAACGTTATTATGAAGGTATCACAGCAGTCAAAAATTAGGATAAATGCATATAAAATAAGGAGCAAACAGCTACAAAGAAAAATTCCAGTAACTGTTCGAGACAACACTCGCAAAGCCAACTGAGGCTTTCAGCTTAGTCTCTTTGTAAGAAAGGTATCAGGGCAAAAAAGACAAAACTCACCTTCCCAGCCTCATTCTCTGAGCTTGGGAACATCAAAGCACAAATAAAAGGGAAAACGTGGGTACACGATGTATTTGGAATAAACTTGTTAACAAACAAATGTACGAGAACAAAGGGCATCAACATGGAAACCATTACAAAAATTACGGAGATAAAATAAAATAAAAAAACAAATCAGGACCCCAAATACGAAGGCTAAATGGAAAAGGAGAGTAAAAAATGTAGTGAAAAAAAGAAATGTAGTGAAGGAAAGAAACAACAACAAATAGAACGCTGTTCTTGCGAAGCGATGGAAATAAAACTTTAGCGGGATGGATCACGGTAAAACTGTACGTTATGCGATGGTTGCAGTGTTACACTCGCCACCAAGCACAACAATGGGATAAAAAGGTCCTGATACATCGGTTTCGTGGAACCTAAAAGCCACGCCGAGGAAGCGGCCGTTAATTGAATAACCAAGTTCCCTTTTACTGATATTAAAGTGAACAGTGACCTGCGACCCTGGACGATAAGGGCGGGCGTACGGCACCCCGACAACCTGATCAACACGTTCGGTGACAGTACCATCAGAACAAAATAAGTACGCGGAAATGCTCCGTTGATCACCAGTACCAGCGCTGCACAGCGCCGCTACTCCCACGGCAAAATGTCTATTCGGTGTTTTATTCAACGAGGGTGACGCGTCCACACGAACTTGAAAGACCAGCTCCCCTTCGCTAGTGCCCGCCGCCCCTATAGCGTAAATCGGGAGTAAAATGTCCTGTGGAGCACATCCATCACCTCGCAGTTTGTGAGCTGCAACAATCCCCCGGGTCCTCGCTGCATTCACCGAACACACGCTTCCCCTCTTCGACACGATGACGTTGACACTACGCTCAACATCCCAACGTAGAGCGGTGTGTGGATTGTTGCTGACGCGTTCTCCCGCTAAACTGGTAGCCGGAGAGCACAGTGAAAACGCCCTACGGGGTACCTGAGAGGGCCTTGGTAGTGCAAGGGGAGAATGTTTTCCTTTACACATCGTCACACGGCCCCTCTTGAGTGCGCATGTCACCGCATTCTCATCTCCATCCGCCAGTGAGGCGAGAGACAAATCGAAGTTGTTTGACGACACTTCCAATGACCCCACACCAGCCTTCTCCGTCACATACGACGAAAGCGACTGTGGCTGGAGTGGAACATAACGCAGAAATCCATGGTTAACTTGTGATGTGCATTTACTCAGTGGAGGAATATCGGCGCAAACGTCTGCAATAGTATCAGGACAAGCTTGCGAGACGTCAATGTCAATAGGTATCCCCCCTTCAGCGTCCTTGTCCACTACAACAGCAGCTTCTGACACGCTGCCAACACGACCCTCTCTCTGCGAGTGGAGAAGCTTGACAACACGATGAGGCTCTGTCAACCCCTCCGGTGGCAAACTAGGCTCCTCCACGCATGTCTTTGGAATATTATTCTGGAAAATCTCTTGTCGTTTTATCCACACATCCGCTGATGCCTCTTTATGTGTATAAAATGCTAACGTGGGTGAAGAAGTAGAAATCGTCTTGTTTCCAGGAAGTTCAGGGCAGCTCATTCCTCCTGCCTCCCTTGATGTTTCCAAACATCCACCGACTGGTGTGGACGCTCCCCACTCTCTTGAACTGGCCAAAAGAGTCATCGAGTGACGACGCCGACCCGCATCACACTTTTCAGAGGCGGCATCTATATCCTCACTCGAAAGTATCGGAGAATGCTCTCGCTCCAGTACATTATGTATTTCTTCCAACGTGGTAAAAGAATTATCTGTCATGATCACGTCACTCTCCTTTAGAATTTCCCTGCCACAGTCCGAACAACAGTCACCTTCTTCCTGGAGAAGTGAAGATCTATCCTTTATAGGTATCACTAGCTTCTCCACAATCCCGGAAGAGTCGTCTACAATAAATGATTCACTCCCATTACGCAGAGCGTCGATGACAGTTAAAAACGATGCCTCGTTGCTATCCAAGTCAGCGTCTGATGGGACACGACTAAAAACATCCTCTACAGCACCCTCATTGTCCAGGAATAGCGACGACTGCCGTTGGTGCACATCGCCAACGGGAATATCCCCATGGAAACTCTCGCCACTTGGCGGAGCACTGCTGCCGCGCAAGGGATAACCCATCGATGCTTGACTTAACGCCATAGTGTCTCCCTCGTTATTCCCACTTGCAGTGGAAAGGCCACCACTGCAAGAATCCTTTGCTGATGGGCACGAGTGTTTTCCACCTTCATCAGGATCTGTCCCACCAAAAACTGCGTCGTCAAACAGTAACTGTACCGCCTCTACCAGTTCAGTGCGGGCAAACGCCTCTTTGTCCGCAAGATCACACCTATCGGTGTCCTCACAAGCCATAAGGTCCCCTGCCAAGTTGTGCTCCAGGCACCCAAAGTCACCGCCACAAAGCGTCACACTCAATTCTGGTAAACATGTCTCCGACGCAGACGTTATCAAAGCGGCTGACCGACACCGTGATGGAGGCAGAGGTATGTTGTCCACCTCCTCAAGTACGTAGTCCAACAGAGTCAGCCGTGGTTCTGTCGGGCTCGGGTCGCTGTAGAGCAGTTTCACGACGTCATCATCGTGGTTTCGTAAGGCATCCGCCTGACCTGCACTCGGTAGCGCAGTTCCCAAAGGGGTTCGGCAACCAGTTGGCGAAGTACCCACGGTGTCACTTGCTGTGACAGACGTAGTGAAGTTACGTTCAGGTAAACATTTATTGGAGCACGGATCATTACACTGTATGTTTTTCACCTTGAAGAAATGCTGCTTCTTCAACTCTTCAACATCGGAAACGAGAGAATTTATCTTGGTGCACTTCATTACCGCGGCAGCTCTCACTGGTCCCAATGATGTGCCTGCATCGCGTGCTGCCGAACGTGCTTTTGGGATGGACACACGCGCCTCACATCCCTTCTTGAAGCTGTCTGTAAGTAGTGGTAGACCAGAACGCACAAACTTTCCCTTTGCACCCCTGCTGTGCATAAGTCTCTCTGCACATGTCCGGTTACTCTCCTCCGAAGTCCGACCCCCGGTTGCTCCTACTCGCTTAGCAGCAATTCTTGGGGCAACACCACCGAGTAAATTAAATGTAGGCACGTCTTCACCCAAGAACGGCCTGGTCTGTAACCTGTTCATCCTCACGCCCACTTGTCACGGAAGAAAGAACCCAAAACAAATAAAGAAGGAAAAGTAAAAAAAAAAAAAACGATACCGCGGCTACAAAGTGAACTCAGCCAGCACTGCTTTGTCGTTCCTGCTATTGCCTTCCAAAAAAAAAAAAAAACTAGAAGCCTTTTTTTCCTACGAGATTTAGAGTGGCTGCAGAAATTTTTGAAAGAAGTGGAGAAGGTGAAACAGGAGAGTATTCGAATAAGACACTTTAAAAAATGACTCAGGAAGCACACGGGACAGTATTGGAAATGATAATAAAAAAAACACTGTTCGATTCACAGCTTTCATGTTCGCTTGTTATTTTAAAAGATCATCGATAGTTACTGAACAACCCGGAAGGATGTGGGCCAACACCGAATAGCGGCACGGATCAGTCAGTTCGGTCACCATTATTACATTCTCAAGAAATAATTTTTTAAAATTCTCTCTCGCCAAAAAAAAAAGCGGCAAAAATAAAAAAGACGCATGAGGACAAGTGCAATTATACTGCTAATGATATTAGGGAAGTTCACGTCCCACCATTACACTAACCGTCTTGCACAGTTGACACCACCAAGAGGGAGCAAGTGACAACTTAATTGAATTGCCAAAATCGGAATGTTTTGATAATTTCAAATGTAGCAGAGCCCTCCTCAAACGCGTCCCAGCATTGCTGTTCCGAAATCATTGAGTGGGGCTTAATGGCTTGGCGCGTTATGTGGAATCGTCTGTTCAGGGATAATGGAAGCAACAACCAATCACAACAATCACCATTCTGTTTCCCCCATCACACACTGAGTCGTAGGAAATATGTTCACGAGACCCTACAAAGACATGCCACTTTTTCCCCTGCTTTTCCCCACTTGGAATCAGGTGGATTGTGTATAGTGTCCCGTTATGCCTTAACAAAGTCACACATGCACAAAAAAGCAAAAGGCGCATCACGATATAACCTACTTTTGAGTCCTGAAAAAAAAAACATCATAAACACGCCTGCTAGTCAACAAACGTTCCGCGGTACACGACACAAGAGGTGGAACTCAACAACAATTTGGGATGCAGTTTTTTTTTACCTCCCTCCTTCCTTTCCCAACCCACCAAACGGGAGAGGGGTGAAAGGGTATGGACGATTCCCATCGAAGTGGGAGACGGTGCGCAAGTCAAAATAAAAGCGGAGCTCCCTCTTTTTGTTTGTCACCTCTTTGCTACACCACGACTAGGAGCAGTTTCCTCTGCCAACGGGTGGCGGCGCCGCCGGGCCCTTACGCGGAGGGTCACCCCGTATCTTCTGCTCAACCAAAGCCCGTGCGGGATGCGATGCAACCATCAGCTCGATGCCTTCGTTCAGCGCAACATTTGGCAGCTGCCGATTGGACGATAGCACCACAGCCCCAACTGCATCACTCAATCCAAACACAAGCAGGTTACGCGCTGACACTTTTCCCGTCGATGCCAGGAGCGACACGTGGGTGATGGGGGACCCATGCGGTTCGATGTACATCACATCCGTGCTAACAACAGTGCAACAGCGCAACAATGACAATGCACGACACAACTCCCGTGGCCCAGCAATAGTTTCTAGGATCCACCGGAACTCAGCTAAAGTCACATCCGCTACAATCCAATTGGGAGAATCATCTAGCGCCATTTCTGCAGTCCGCCCTTCTTGCTTCTCGAGGGTGCACCGGACCACTGCACTCTCTGCGACAACACCACTGCACGTCCCACCTCCCATCGAAGAGTCTATAAGAGCCTCCAGCCATGATACATCCACCCTCTTCACAATGGGGATGGGAGCATTGTCACTGCCACACCGCTGTATACGGTTGCAAATCAAAGCCTCCATATCCTGAGCGCCATACCAGGAGGTGTACTGGGTGAGCACGGGCTCGATGTGCATGGACACGCAACAGTCGTGTTCCTCGCATCGCTGCTGCTCAGCCAGTACGCGATGACGTCGCAATGCCGCTACATTCGACCCGACTGACTCCGCAAAACAAGCCTCTGAACACAAAGCCACCAGCGCCGTTGTATCAAAACAAATAAACTGTGGAGTAAGGTAGAGCGGCGGGAGAAAATGTTCACCAGCCCAGAGTGATGGAAAAGACTTATTTTTTGACATAGCCCGTAGCTCAGCACAACTCACTGGACGTGCGCCCATATGTCGGATGGCTTCAAACATGGAAGCAGGAGGCTGGTGACTAAAAAGGACAACAACCTCTGGTGTTTGCATGAAAGGGAGTCGCCTCAGTTTTGAAGCTGTGAGCAAACGGGCAATGGGAAGTTCCCAAGAGCCCTCCTTCGCTTCTCGTTCTAACCTCCATGACGAGGCTGCCCGGACTTTAATCCAGCGCAGGCCCCCACACGACACAAGGTCCACCAAGACACCTCTAGTTCCACTTGTCTGTGAAGTTGGAAAAGAAGAAAAAAGCTTCATCACTTTCGGCTCGTTTTCCAGCGCAGTCAGCAAAGCGTCAAAGTAGGCGACGTCGACGTTGTTCGTTATTGGATCATGTGATTCGTCTTCACCGTCCTGTCGCGACACTTCGTCCATTGCCCTTTCAACCATCAGTAACGCTTTCCCAATGCGCTGCCGCAGTTGGGACAAGTTTTTCACCGCTACATGGTGCTCAGGGATCCTCTCCAATCTGTCGCGCATATTAATAAGCTCCTTCCTCATCCGCTCACACACAACAGCCTCATCACTGTTGCCGCTACCCGTGCATCGGGACGAGCTAATGGAAGCGGTGCTGCCACCACAATGCGCACTAAGGTTCAATAAGGCACTTCCCTCGTCTGATTCTGATAACTCCTCCTCAACTGGTTGCCACTCATAAAGCTCCATGAATACAGCACTCCCAATGTGGACGTGTGCATGCACTTGTGAAGTTCTCTCGCGCGTGGCCTGTAACTCTTGTAAAAGAACTCCAAGAAAAAAAAATTACAAAGAAAGAATAAGTACACACCGGTTCGTACGACTGAGTTTGTCTTGATAGGCGGGTCACCTGCTAAGTGTAAGGAAACGTTAGAATGAAATTGTGATGAGAAAAGGAGGGAAACAATGCCGACAAAACCCAACACCTGCATCCCTGAAATGGCTGATAACATCAGGAGCAAGACGTCCTTCATTCCATGCAGACCCCACAGGACAGAGAACGCTACTTGCTTTTGTATACAGTTTAGTCTCGCCCATACCGCCACCAATGCAATCGCTCCTTTACTGGTAACTCACGTACCAGTTCATACTCACGCTGCGAGAGGTCAACAGTTTTGTGATGCGTGTAGTCCTTGTCATCAGCGCAGCGCCCCCACAATCCAATACGTGCCGAGGGGACAACGTTAAAGTTAATTGTCACCGTTGTAATGCCACATCGCGTGCAGAATCGGTATCGCCTCTCCCTGTCCAAGTCATTGCGAATATGCTTCTGATTTTCAAGTCTAAAAACATCCTTCATGCGCTTGTTCATATCACCAACAGGGGCCCTACTGAAAGAACCAAACTTCGTGAAGGAGTACATCGACCCAGGCCCGAAGACGGTGCTGCGCGACATGTTCTCTCCCACCTGGCAAGCCGCAAGATGATGAGAATCTCTCAAGCTGCGGTGTAACACACCCAGGAGGTAGGCGCAAGGAAAAAGAACAGCTCACTAATAAAAATAATGCGAGACCGATGATTTTTTTTATAAAAAAAAATGGAGGGCACAAAGAGGAGTAGCGTACAAAAATATGTTTTCACAGCGAAGAAAGGAGGAGTTGGAGTGCAGCAGTACGAATAAAAGAAAAGCTTGAAAACGGTAAGACCAAGTGGCCAATATTATTTTTCTCTCATGCACTGGTCACATCTTCCAGCTAACAGATGTTAATTCAATTCCACTCCCAACATGCCATCCCTTACAAATTAGAGCCACTGATCCTTTTCCTTCATTCTTTTCGATACCTTCCTTTCCTTCGCCCGTTCAGCCTCCCTCGCGGCCTTCTTTGCCATACGCTCCTTCGTCTTGCGATTCAACCGCACGTTATGCTTCAGTCGCTTCTCTACGACTTGTTGCAGTTCTGGGTTCTCCTCCATCCACTCATCCGCGAAGGACTTGAGGCGCTTGCGCTTATTTCGACCTGTCCCAGCAAAGAAGCCGAATTCTACAAACTTGCTTACGCCTGCGTTGTTCTTTGGAGCATGGTGCTTTAGCTCTGGATTGATTAAATTACGGAACTTGAGCAGTTCAAGTTCCTGCCTCTCCTCCGCACTGAGCCTTGATTTCTTCATTCCGTACCACTGCGAAAGCGTCGACACCCGGTCCCTGCGTTCCTTACGAATGGCATCCTTGCGCTGCTTGATGCCCTGGACAGCGTTCATATTACTAAAGAAGCTCGACGACGATGTGACGGCCTTCGCCATCATAGCGTCGATCGACTTGGAGGACATGCTATGACCCCTCGCTAACCTCCAACAACTGAAAAAGGCCGTGCAGTGTGAAGAAGCAGGGTACGGGGAGAAATACAACATTGACAGTAGGTGGGGAAAAGAAAAGGAAAGCGACAGCTGTCACAGGGGTGACACATTTTCTCATGTGCACAAAGGAAAGGTAAAATTGTATGCTCGAATAGCTAAACTTCTTTGACTGCTCCGCAACATTAGCGACAAGCTACGGTACAAATCACCTCACACCCAACCCCGCCCTCCCCCATCACATCATCTCTACACCTCATCGGCAGGGAGCAATCACCGTATTGCCAAACATAAAGAATAAGTAAATATAAAATCGCGCCTGTAGTCACTATTTTTTTTCACATTCGCAACTCACAATGTAGTGAGTATCCGTAGCGATGCAGCGTAGAGCAGCGCGTCAAATATGACATTAGTTACCGAATTCCTGCAACATGCCCTGGATAAAGGAAAGCTGTGCGTCGCACCGGGAACAAAACGCCTCCAGTGTCTCACGCATTTTCCCAATGTCCGACGGTCGTACATCCCTTGGGGCCCAATCCTGCAGCAAAAACAAGCCCCGTCGCTGATCAATTTGCCCACTAATGAGACCTTCAGAGATCATATCGAGCAACAGTGCCTCTGCCTCCGATGTGCTGATATCGCCAACAGCGTGCTGTATGTCGCTCATCGCTAACACATCGGGACCGCAGAGGGATAAGACGGACAACTTGCGTAGTTTCTCGTGCATGGGAGAGGTTAAGTGCTGCAACACATCACCGTGAAGCGAACCCAGACTCGCAACAGTACCGTAACATATTACTTCTAGCAAGCGAGGTACCCACCCAAAGAGCGCATCATCACGCAGAGCCTCCACCTCAGTAAGCTGCAAAAACAGGCCGTAGAAAAAATGTGTGCAGTCTCTAAGGCCTGCATGATCAACCGCACCCTTTCGGTGGTATCAGAGGTTGCTGAAATGAGCTGTGCATACTCCTCGACGGTGCCGGGCATTGGTCCCCTGACATAGTCGTGCATCACCTAACACGGCAGAGAGCAGCTAAAGCAGTGACCAACGTCGCTGGACCTTTTGTCGGATAAATATACTGTTTTTGTTTCCTTCTTTGAATGGAGATAATCGCTCTGGACGTCTGGATAAAGGAAGAAAGGAGGTGTTGCGCAGTATGAAGTGGAACGGGGAGTTGTTCAGCCTGCTGTCTTCATTTCTTCTCCCTTCTGTTGACCTAATAACTTAAGTGACTAAGTTGAAGCATAACAACTCCTCACTAGAAGCGAGGGCTCGGTGAACTTCGGGCGTATGCATGCCTCCGATCGCACACGCGCCAAACGATCAAATATACACTGAAATTTTGGATTATCTCTTCCTTTCTTATACCGTTAAACATGGAGGTGTGCTTGTCTTTGGAGTTTATTACTAGCCCTTGTCATTGCTGCTACCTCTGCTATTTTGTTTAACACCGGACACGTCTTTACTCGACTTACTAGTTGGCTGTACGGCTTCCTGGAGAACAGACCATAAATGATAAGCGTCCTTCCGTACTTCTGTACATGTGGCACTCAACCACACCGCTGGTTCCTTCATCACATGGTGCTCGATGTGCGCCGTTTTCTGTGCAATTTTCCTAATAAGAGGGGAATCCGCACCCTTTTCCACAGCAGCTGAATAAACCAATCGCTTAAGGAAGTTCATACGTAAGATACTGCTAAGTGAAACCAGAGAATTATTGACCCCGAAAGAAAGACAAGGGAAAAAAAACGGCGAAACGACGGAGTGACTAAATGCCGCCAGATCCGACAATGTCAACAGGGATCTCACGCAAGCCTTCAGAGATGATCCAATAGCCACAAATAAACGGGAACGACTGTCCTGGCCGAACGCAGAAACTTGAAGAACGCTGAGCTTGGAGGCCGCGTAGGCAGCGGCTTAGGAACGACTTTAAGGTAGTGAGAAAAATGATCAAAGGAGACGAAAACTGGGGTAAAGTTTGCATAAATCAGGAGCGACACTACCAGGGTGCATATAACAGATACAATAATACTAATACAGTAAGAACTACGGTCGGCTGGCGATAGAGGTTCTTCTTACCATAGGAAAAGCGCACTCGAGTGCAATGAACGAGCAAGGGGCCACGGGAAAACACAGTCTACCCATTAACCTGCTTGTCATATCCCCCTTCCTGAAGAATGCAGACCAGCGTCCGCCTCGTATTTACTCGTCCTCGTAGCACTTGATTCTCTCTTTATTCTCCATACGGTAAATAGAGCCCTTTGGTATTCCATACATATCTGGAAGAATATCGACCAGTTGGGTGACCACACTTCCCTGGATGTCGACTATGCTCTGCTCCGTTTTCTCATCCGTTTTGATACCAACGCCACAGGAAAACATTTTCTTCCACTCCCTTGCCAAATCCTTTAAGTTGAGCCCAAAGAGGTCCAGGCCTTTTACGGTGGTCGTCATTCTGGACCCCGTGCGGCGCGCTACATCAATAAGAACAATGCGCTCCAAACCTTTCTTCCCATTGGTTCCTTTCAAAAGGCGCTTAATACGCTCCGCCTCTGTGAGCACACGACGCTTTCTTCCCCTTTCCTCAGCGTCAGCGAGTTCCTTCGCATGCTCAAGTAGCCAAGGGCGACACTGCTCATACATTCCACTGAACTCGCACATCTCGGCAGGGAATGTGCAATTAGGGCAGTAAAGAACATCTACAGGTTTCATCAACTCGACGGCAATATCCTCGTCATGATGCTCCGAGTTATCCTCATCCCCTCCAACGCATGGTTCGCATTCACCTGGCTCCGCTCCTTTAACACAAGCCGCAGAATCTTTTTCGATAACGTGGGTAGGGGCCTCGCTGCCTTTGGCCTTCCTCTTGCCTTGATTTTTATTCAGCTTGCTGCCATGGTACACCTTTTTTTTAGTGGCAGCAGACTCCCCTTCAGGCGCACTTTCGGCTTCCTCACACGAGTGCTCACTTTCATTCCGTACAGACTGCTGCTCTTCGCACTCCTCTTCAACTGTTGACTCGCGTGGCACGTTCTTACCCTTCTTGTTGCGGCCCATTGGTAAAACAATAAGAGAATACCAAACTTTTCACGCCTAACGCAAATTACACTCGACCCCCCTCTCTACTCACCAATGAACAACAAAGAAAAATTGGGAGAAACCCGTAGAAAAAGAAAGAGGGCTACAAAGTCCACGGACAGTATTTAGGCACACAGTTTTTTTTTTGCATTCCTCTCAACGCCATAATGCGGCGTGCAAAAGCATCCCTGTGTTGGAAGCCCTCGAATACAAAAGGTGGCACGATGTTACTTCAGTTAAAAGTAACCGTAAGGACACAATGTGGGGAAATAGAAGCAAAAGTGATACGTTTCAGAGAAATAAAAGCACGTTTCTCACCAAATCAAGCGACCAGTTGCCAACACACCAATTACTCTGTAGGTTCTCAATGGTATGCACAGTAAGTGGACGGAAAACGGAGGAGAAAAAAAACATCTGTATCCATCGTGGTGAACACTTGTCTATAGAAACGTATATCAAAAATCTTTTTTTAAAAAAGGCCTATTCATACACAGCGTAGGAGAATATGGAAAGAAACAACTACAACGTCCCTTTGTGCATCCGCAATTAAAAATATGAAGACACGGAGAAACGAAGGACAAAAAAACAACATTGAAAGCACAAAGTGAGTTGACAGCAATCAAGTGGAAAGATCCCCTAAAATATGAAACAACAAGACGCCAGGAACCAAAACGCATTACCTGGTAAATAAGACAAAAGAAATATATATGTATATGTGGTGGGAGAGAAAGAGAGAGGGAAGATGGTTCTTCGTGCGCTCGATAACATCAATCCTCTCCACAGTCAAATATGTACCAAAAAAATAAAATAAAAGCAGAATCATCTCCGGCATCGGCCCATCTATTTCGAAAATTAAGCAAAGTGAGGGGTTCCTTCATCCTTACAGTATGGGAGGGAGTGGCACAACTGACGTCGCTTTGCTGGGTGCCGTGGCGGAGGCAGAGGAGCTTGAAATTGCACTATTCAACCCTGCAGAGCCCAGCTCCTCCAGTCTGGGGAAGGTTGTAGTCGAGCTGGCCGAATTTGGCATTGCCTTACTGTCGCTCCCACTATATGATGATGAACTTGATACCGACGATTTAGACTTCACAGCACCTCCGCTCTTTCCACAGCCAACACTTGAATTGGAAGAAACCGCAGTTGAAACGTCATCACCGGCAACCCCTGCACCAGATGCCGACCTTTTCGATACAGATGACGAATTCTTACCGATGTTCGACTGGTTAGTGGAATTCCCCGAAATCACAGCGTCAGAGTTAGACGGACCTCTGCTTGACCAGGCTCCATCTGAATTTCGGCGATTAACACTCACATCCGGCAGACTCGCCGGCCCTGAATCCACAGCGCTATTATTCACGTACAAATTCCCTGGTGTTGGTGAATCCACACCCACCACCAAGGCGTTTGACCTCGTTGTGTGGTGGCTGTCGGATTTCGATTCTACCAACTCAGAATAGATAGGAGATTCATTTACAACCAATTGAGCACCCCCCACACTGGATAATAACATGTCAGCAGCAGCATTATTACTTCCTTCGCAATTACTACCATCGCGCACAAACCCGGACACTCCCTCCCCTCCTAAGTAAAGCTGTTTCAAAGCAGCATCAACACTAGCCTTTGTGTAGCTCATGGACCGCGTACCGCCCATCTCCTCAGCTGTCGGGGCCCTGCTGCCTGACTCCCTGTGACTAGAGTTGCTGGCGTATTTACCACTTGCCCCCGCACTGTTGCTTGTTTGTCTACTGGCAGAGCTAACCATGTAGGGCTCTTCACGGTCTCCCACTTCTCTACTTGGCAGCTGACCGTCAGAGCTTTTCGTTTCACTCACGCTATTAGTATCGGACGAAGTGGCACTCCTCCTTTCCTCGTCGCCATCGCTCTTTCCCGCAGCACTACCCGAAGAATATTTCCCATCACCTACACTGGGCGCGCGGCTTTGCTCTGTAGTGCCTGCTTCCTCCACAGGGGGCCTGCCGCTGGATCTCGTGTAGCTCATGGACCGCGTACCGCCCATCTCCTCAGCTGTCGGGGCCCTGCTGCCTGACTCCCTGTGACTAGAGTGCTGGCATATTTACCACTTGCCCCCGCACTGTTGCTTGTTTGTCTACTGGCAGAGCTAACCATGTAGGGCTCTTCACGGTCTCCCACTTCTCTACTTGGCAGCTGACCGTCAGAGCTTTTCGTTTCACTCACGCTATTAGTATCGGACGAAGTGGCACTCCTCCTTTCCTCGTCGCCATCGCTCTTTCCCGCAGCACTACCCGAAGAATATTTCCATCACCTACACTGGGCGCGCGGCTTTGCTCTGTAGTGCCTGCTTCCTCCACAGGGGGCCTGCCGCTGGATCTCGTGTAGCTCATGGACCGCGTACCGCCCATCTCCTCAGCTGTCGGGGCCCTGCTGCCTGACTCCCTGTGACTAGAGTTGCTGGCTATTTACCACTTGCCCCCGCACTGTTGCTTGTTTGTCTACTGGCAGAGCTAACCATGTAGGGCTCTTCACGGTCTCCCACTTCTCTACTTGGCAGCTGACCGTCAGAGCTTTTCGTTTCACTCACGCTATTAGTATCGGACGAAGTGGCACTCCTCCTTTCCTCGTCGCCATCGCTCTTTCCCGCAGCACTACCCGAAGAATATTTCCCATCACCTACACTGGGCGCGCGGCTTTGCTCTGTAGTGCCTGCTTCCTCCACAGGGGGCCTGCCGCTGGATCTCGTGTAGCTCATGGACCGCGTACCGCCCATCTCCTCAGCTGTCGGGGCCCTGCTGCTGTTGTTCACATCGTGTATATCGGCCGCGCAATGATAACTGCTAGATTTTTCACTGAACGATTTACTCCTTCCAGCAGGCTTCTGCTCATTCCTTTGCCTTCTTTCTCGTCACTGGATCGAGTCCTACTGGATGTCGTCGGACATTTATGTTTTTCGCTTTTATCACTGCTGCCCAGCCTGTCGCTTACCTTCTCATTGCCGGGCACTTCTGTTGCTAGTTCAATTGTGTATGGACATAGCGCGGGTCGATGCTGATGCAGGCTTTTTTCTCTCGATGGAGGTGTGTCTGGAGTGTATCTATTACGATTATTATTTGATTGTTCCGCCGCAGAAGTCGATGACAGGCCTATGTAGATTTGTTCCAAAGGTAATGGGCTCGCAGGTGAAGTAGTTTTGTCTTTTACTGACCCTGTACTTTCCTCCGCGTATGTCCTGTTCTCTTCCACCGGTTTAGTGCGATGCGATGGTGGAGCGGTCGTCGTGTCTCCTTCCCTCGTTGAAACTGTTGCCAATGGTGGTAATTCTCCTGTCCCGATTGATGTGACACCCTCAGACCCCTCTGAGGCACTACCGGCGCTCCTCCTCAGCAAGCGAATGACAGTTCTTTTTGAACTGGCACTTCCTCCCTGTCTGCTATCAGTGGGGTACCTTGACCTTGCCGCTTCCAATGTTTTCTCCACTTGGGGCATAATGCCATAAATATCACTCTTTATTTTTGAAAGAATTGTACGGAACTCGTCCCCGCTTTCCTTGACAATATCTAATGTGTTGTTTAAAAGTTCCTTGCGAGTGTCACCAATAAGCGTCACCACCTCCTCTCGTGACGCATTTAACTTGTTTTGAATCCCGCGAAGCTCATCCCAGACGGTATTAAGTTCTCCAGCAGTATCAAATGGGACGAGGGTACTATTCTGCGATCTGAGAACTACTGCCTCTGAAGAAGTGGGTAGTGAAGCCCTTTCACCATGAGCGGCCGCCGCCGGCGGGGTCGCAGGTCTCGTCAGATTAATCGCGTGTCGTTCCAAAAGGCGACCCTTCTCTGCCAAGAGAGTAACCTCTTGCCTAACCGCGTTGTCAAGAACCTCTATCTGGTCTTGTATAGTTTGAAATTCACGCTGGGAGGCAAATGTCCTCTGCACCTCGGTCCACAACTTATTGAGTGCTGTGGTCACAGCAGTGTGGATTTCAGACCGAAATGTTGTGAGTGGTCTCAACCGCTCAAGTAAGTCATTGTGAGTGGCGCGAACAGCAGCATCCATAACAGAATGCAGCTGCAGGACACTGCGCTCGGCCAATGTTGAGAAATTTTGCATTTCTTCCTGCAGCCGCCGCCGCTCATCCTGTTCGCTTGCCAGAGCTTGCTTTGTCCTGATAACATCGTTGCGCATTGAGTCGAGAATAGCGAGTCGTGACTGCACCATCTGCTCAATGTGTCCGCTGCCCGTCGCAACTCGCTAGCCACATCATCAATACGACTGTTCACCTGGGCAATACTCTTCTGGAAAGTTATCTCATCTGTTGTCTGGGTATCACGGAGGGACCTGTAAACCTCCTGAATCCTGTCATCGAGATCAGTAACAGCTGCTCTCCAGTTTGCATCCATTTTCTCTATCTGCTGGCGGTGAGATGACAACTCCGCCAGGAGTTGCTGATGCATTGTCCTCATTGCGGCCCCCTCCACCTGCAACTGCGACGACAGGGTGGTTATGTCGCTCGACAGAGTGCCATGTAACGACTGCATTCCCTCGCGCAAATTGGTATCAACGGAGCTGATCGCCTGGCGATCCGCTGAAATTTCGCGGGACAATGTGCTCTGTACAGCATTCAGACCAGCCTGAACTTTCTGATCAAGTGCCGTTACTGCCGCGCTAAGTGAACCTTCGGAGGACTGCAGCTGCGTCTTGAAACTGTTTGCTAAGTTGGCAATGTCGCCGGAAAACATTCTCTTTGCCTCCTCCAATGCACCATGAAAAGAGAACTCCAGCCTCTCAACACGTTGTCGGGTGTATGCCTGCTCCCCACTGAAGCCTTGTTGCAGGGCCGCCACCTCGTTCTGCACAGCCGAGTTAACGGACCGTAAGCCATCCAACTGGGACCTCGTGTTGCCTTCCATACTGCGCAGTGCAGAGGTTAGGGATGACTCAACAACCTGCACGCGCTGATGACAATCCGATATGCTATTGCTTACTTTCTGCTCTAGAACACTCACTAAGTTCTTCATCCTTTCCTCTAAAAGTCGCATCGCGGAGTCCTGTCTCTGAACATTACCGTTAAAGAGTTCTAACTTTGCGTTGCACGCGTCAGCGACCTTGTCAAGCCGAAGTGCAAGACCATCATTTCGCGCGGCGCTTTCACTGCGATATCTTCCCTCACTCGCCACCGCATGCTCCTCTAGCGCCTTTATGCGCTGAAGCATAATAGACGCTGTGGACTCGCTCCTTCGCAAGAGGTCCTCCAGTGATGCCACTCGGTTGCAAAGGGACTGATACGCGTCCATTGCACACAGGAGTACGCGTCGTCGTCAGTGCCTGCCAGCGATGCCCACGATGAAAATATATATATATCTATTTGTGTTTGACTGGATACATTTTTGCACACATCACAAATACAAAGGGTTAGAAGGTTATACTTAAGGTAGGCATTACAGGGGTAGGTGCACTTCGCAAGATGCTGCACGCATACGTGTATAACACGTATAGCAAAACGGTTGCTATGAAAATTTTAGATATTATTCCTCGTTAAACGAACTACTTGCATTCCACACTGCCGTTGCTGAAACCGATTTAATGGAAAGTCCCGCGTTTCTCGGAAACGGAAAAACGCGCTATGGGAGGAATAAGAAGCTGCAAAACATTCCATGCGCTGTTCAGCACCTGTCGCAAACAGAAAACCACATAATCCTATTCGACACCCAAATTCCGATCACCCGGTCAAGAACGCTTAAACAAACTCGTTCTACATTACCTTAAACAAACTTGCATACCGGCAGATTGGAAAAATGAGGAAAAGGAAGAAAAACCGCATCACTTTAGCCTCTCTCAACGCGCCGCATCTTGCCTGGTGCCTCCTCCATGGACGGTGTCCCGTGAACAAAAGGCGGATTGCTTGTGAGCGTTGGTGGCCCGAGTGAGCGCGTGACATAATCAAGTAATAAGTCCGCCTTAGCAAATCGTGCACGCGATGGCTGTGGCGCCGTGTGTACGCCAACAGTGCCTCTAACACGTTAGAAATAGCGGGCATTTCCGCTAGCACAGAAAAGTGGAAGGCCCTGAGAATGGCGTGCGTGACGAGGCTGGCAACACCACAGTGACGCGCGTTGGTAATCCATTCTCGTGTGAACTGAAGTAGCCGGACCAGCTGCTCCTCGTCCAGTTTGGGGAGCACCGTGTGGCATAGCGCCTCTTCACATCCGCGGGGCTCCTTGATGGACCATTGCAGCACTACCTGTCGTAGGTTGCGCGGATGATTCAATTTCAGTGCGAGCAGGAAGGCCTCTACGAATTCTCCTTTGCGCAGCGCATTAGCCAATTCTTGCTCCTTCAGTATAATGTCCCGCCGCTCCTCTCTGACGCGCTGCGCCTCCTCAGCAGTATAATCCTCCAAGGCAACAAGAACACCGTCAGCTGAGCCAGAGAAAAACACAACACTACCGTCACTACCCTCTGATACCGAGAGCGCCCAAATCTTATCCTCGTGAATTTCACCTGACCACACAGTTTCCGCCGCCGCAATTGCCCACACGCGCAAAACACCTTCGGCATTGCCCGTGACAAGTTGCGTTCCATTGTTGAAGAAAGACAGCTGCAGCACCGCAATTCGGTCTGTCTGCAACGTCTTGACACATGTCAACGAAACGAGGGACCACAGGCGCACACTCCCATCGTTAGAAGCGGAAGCAAGCACGCGATCCGCGGGTGAAAAAGCGAGCGACGAAATAGCACGACGGTGCCCTTTGAGCGATGCATCACGAAATATTTTTTTGCCTGAAATGGTCCATAGGTTTACGTTCTTATCTTTCCCAGCTGTGGCCACGTACTGGTCGTTAGGAGCAACAGCTACTGTGTGAATAGCACCCTCATGTGCAGAGTTAATGCCGGCACGATATGAAAAAACTGCTGGCGCTGCATCCTGCGGCACATCTATTCCTGAATTCACAAGAACCGGGAGCACTTGGGTCCCCACATCCCAAACACGGACACTCTCATCAGCACCGACGGAGAATAATAATAAATAGCTGTCAGACTGCTTTGCGTTGAAAACTATTGAAGTTACTTCGGCCTCGTGACCGCCTCTGCCTATTGCAACAGCGCTCCACGTTGTCGTCGACCAAAACAGAACGTCCTTGTCTTTGCCGGCTGTCGCGATCAAACGAGCATCAGCAGAAATGGCACAAGTAAGGACAATGTCATTGTGGCCTGAAAGTGTTACGGAGGAAAGACACCCCGGGGAGGAATAGCAGCGTAAATCTTTGCTGTTTGTTACAACCACGCGATGAAATGGAAGCCCTTGTGGAAACAGCTTCACATCCAAAACCTGATCGAGGAATCCCACTAACGTAACGTCGGTTACGTAGGCCGCTGCTGATGGGTGAGGCACTAGTAACGAAATATTGAAAGAAGCATCCGCCGCATAAAGTTGTGAGCCACTCTCTTCCTTCACAATACCATGCAAAAAATCCACCTCATACGTCCCTTTAGGTTTCTTGGCAATCAGCAGGCTTCGAATTGTGAGCTCCTCATCCGCCTCGCCGCTACCTGATGTGATATGGCGCTGCCGTCGTGTCAAACGTAATGCCTCCGTCACGCTAACGTCATAGGTGGCCACTGTGTGGTTCATTGCCCCGACATGAAGCAGTGATGGAGACTCGAACAAGGCACATGATACGTGTTCCTTTACAGCTATGCTGCGTAGCTCTTGTAAGCCGGAAGATCCCATTTTGCTGATGACCACTTTCCTGTCTCTCCCAATGGAAAAGAGATGCTCACCATCAGGTGTCACGCATAGCGCCTCGACAGCCGCCACGTGAGGGCGGACGTGAGCAAGCAACGTTTTGACAACGAAGTCGAACACGGCGACATGTCCTTCGAAGCTTCCAACACAGATGAACTTTTGCTTGGGGTCGACGTAAAACGAGTGAACAACACTAGACGAAGGTGTGCGCAGATTATGTGTTAGGTAATGCTGAAACACGTCCCATACCTTTACTCCACCGTCTGTTGACCCAGACACCAAGTGAGACCCATCAAAGGTGAATTGCACGACGGATATGGCTTGCTGAGCAGCCGTCCAAGACCGAAGCGTCGACAATGTGAAACCAACACTAGCAGTCTTTACATCCGACGTATCCTTCGACGGTGATCGGCGGCTTCCGTCACCCACTTCCTTTTCGATTTTTGCATCCGCTTCGCTTGGCGTGACGTGTTTGCACTCGAGTCGTAACACATATAATTGCAAGGAACGCGTCCCAACAGCAATGTAGCACCCGGTAGGGGGGGCGGCGGCAGCAGCACTAGCCGCGGCGTCCTCGCTCTTACTATTCACTTCCGCATGTGCACTCCGCTTCGTCTTACGGCTCCTTGACTGACTACCGCCTCCACCATCGCCAGCAGTAACAGCCAGATGTTTCCGCTTCGGCAGAACTGACACGGCGTCAATCCTCAGTATGACGTCCTCGACGGGCAGAGTGTATGACACCAGCAACTCGCCGGTACCGGCCCGCAGCACATTAACTGTGTCGCCACACGCTGTAACAAGGCACTCCACGCCGTCCCTGGATGAAGTCGAACCATGCGCCGGTAGCAACAGCGAGGCGATGTTACCACCGCTGTACAATGGAACCTGAGACCACCGCGTGCGGAAGCAATTCCTCCCCTCCATTAGTTACTCGATAATATATATATATATATATATATCCTTGTATTGCCCTTCTTCCCACCTAATAGTGTTACTTTTTACAAAAGAGAAAAAATCACCCAAACACAAATTACCTCTTAGATGCAAGCTAGAATGTATTACAATGTGCCCGTTGAAGTTTTAGAGAGGAAAGGTATTCAAATTAAAGGAGTTGTTATGTGTCACACTGCGTTCACTAACTTAACTGCTGGTGCATAACACGTTCCAATAAGGCAAGGAAAGGGAGTCGGATAAACACAATGGCGTGCGATGGTTAAAATAGGGTGGTAAAAATGTATGTTCGACCTGCAAAGAGAATCGGCGAACCTCCAAGCTAAGCTATATCACTAGTACAACGAAAAGTGAAGCGAGGAAACTAAACTAAAACAGAACAAAGCGGCACTACCAGTGAGAGACAATATGTTAAGCATCCATCTGTTTAATCCAGTCATCCTCCACAGTAGTATCCGCGGCACTCGTAAGGCCTGGCACCAAATCGTCAATAAGAGATATTTGAATGCTAGAAGCACCGCGACCCCTCAGCGCCCGCGCCAGTGCATCTTGTACAGTTGCATGCTCCTTAATGGGCACACGACGACGTTTTCTCGTACCATGTGATTCCTCAATCTTTTCAATTTCATCCTTTGTGCGCGCAGCACCAAGGTTCCAGTTTTCCGAATATAGCGCCTTGCCGACCTTCTGGCGCCTCAACCGCTCTTCGTTGTCAAGCACCAAGTACGGCTCAAGGTCTGTCACATCCTCCAATTCGGGATCCTGCAAAACTATAAATTCCCACGGCAAGGCCAAGCGCCGGTCACTATCATAAAGTGCATCCGTAAGCACTGACTCACTACTGCCAATGTTTTCGCTTTTCTCGACTTCTCTCTCGTCATCATTTGTCCCCCCTGGTAGCCCCACCGTCTGGCTCTTATTGTTGCTACTAAGCAGTGCAACATCAAAATCTCGCCGGATATCCAGAACGTTCTTATCATACATCATCAAGTTGCGGCACTTTTCGGTCAGCTCCATTAGTGGCAGAGGTGAGGGTGGCTGTGAACTGTCTCCTACGGTCCCCTCACTGCCCTGGGAGTGAACTCCCTGCTTCTGGCGTTCCATCTTCACGATGATCCGCTCTTCCTCCTGCTTTACACTTGCCTTCGCCTTCTCAGGATCAATTGGTTTCGTGTTGGGTAGACCCAGAATCTGCAGCTGTTGCTGCGGAGAAAGGTTCTCCAAATCTAAGTTGGCCTCATTGGGCTGAACCCCCTCCATCTGGCAATGGAGAAGCAAAAAACGTTTCCACCTTTCACAGCGCTCGGGAGTACTCGGTGCAGAAACTTTTGCCTCCGACACAAGCTCGTAATACATTGAAGATAACTCACGCATTTCCTCAGCCTGCTTGTCCCCCTGCTGTTCCAGACACCGGCGGTACGCGGGCGGCAGTGAATTGTCAGATTTTGTGTACTTGTCGATATTATCAAGATCTGCTGTGTTTGTTTCTGCGAACTCATCTAGCCGTCTAGTTATGGTCCCCGCCGTGAGCCTAACAAGGCCACACACTTCATCTGGTGAACGTGGGATGTTAAACATATAGCAGGCAACTAGAAGAGCAGCAACGCATACACCTAGCGGTCGGCGCCCACATGCGATCCAGTCATCATGCATGGCACGCAGCACCTTCAGTGCACAGATAATGACAGGTCTTGTCATATTGCCCAAATTCATTTGCTCCGCAAAACGGTGTACTAAGCAGGAAGGATCGGCTACAGGGATCGTTGTTCGCGTTGCTTCACAAATGTGGTGCATGTACGCTAGTATTTCATACGGGCTCTCACCAATCGCATCCGCGAAGTCAAACACCATGTGTGATGTACGCTCCCTACGGCACATCACGTAAAGGACAGCACTCAGCACAACTGGCCGGGCGCCGGTGACAGCGTTAAGGTTCACCGCCAGCTTGTACAGACCCAGCGCTGATTCCACCATGTCATCACCCACATCAAGCTGCCGAGCAATTGTAGCCATCCCACGTCGAGCGGCCTCCACAGACGGTCGGGCCGAGGGCAGGCGAGGGGCAACCGAGCCAAGTGCGGGGCGCAGGTGTCCCAATGCGCGCAGACGACTTGCCTTGTCACCGCGGGAAAAAACGGGGTCGAGCTCAAACTGCGGATCCGACATAACATCGCCGCACAGTGTGCAAGTGACAGTGCCCGATCCCCGATCAGTGTACTGCGCTGAAGTAGGGTGGGGACAACCTTGCATTTAGCACCACACAATGGGTGAATGCAGTTTATGTACCTATTGCGTCTGAGCGAGTAATAATGTGTATATCGATTTATCCACGGTCTCAGCTCCCCTTGTTTAATAGCCTCTCAGAGTTGTTTTTCTATTTTTATCGGATTTGTTTGTCAGTTTGATAGCGTCTGGGGTGCGCTAATGATAGGGTTAGGGAAAATATGGGAACGCTTGCACACGGCACCCTACACCCCACCCCAATGGATGAAAAATAACCTTCCGAGCAGCACGGCCCCGCTGAAATATTGTAATTTCAGATGCCCTCTAAAATGAAACGGATGCTCCGTGTGCGAGTTATATCACCAAAAGTACATACATACATAGGGAGAGAAAGAGAGAAAGAGAAAGAAAGAAATAAGATGTACAAGAAAATATTCCAAAGCCGAAGTGGATGGGCAACACTCCGAGTTATACAAATGTAAAGAAGACGACGTCACTCTAAACCTAATCCGGGGCGAATAGTGGTGTGAGGTAATAAAGAGGGAATAATCAACAGCTGCCACGTGCAAATAAATAACAGTGCCCGGCCCCCGCAACCTCACCCTGAAGCACGGCACCCTCGTGAAGGGTATACCATCGAAGACCGGGGAGGAGTTATTGGAAGGGGAAAAAAAAATCAAACAGCCCCTCCGTTGCTATTGGGAAACCTATCACTTACACGAAATTCCGCCAGGTGTGATAAACGCTTGGAACACAAAACGATGCCGACATTTCAACTCCCGCTCAACAATACGCTGCGCTCGATAACAGATTGCCTCTAGCTTGGAGTAAAAGGTAAACATGTACGCAGGCCTGTCAAAGAAAACCTCGGTGATAACCTCAATAGTCCCAGTTTCCTTCCTTGTCCACCCAATGATTCTGTGCTGCATCTTGTGTGGAATCTCGTGCGGCAACACTTCAAAGAAGCACTGACGCAAAAGCTCAAAAACGCGATCCACTGGGGTAGCGTCTGTGGATTCGTTTCGAAAGAACTCCCAATCACCGGGGGAGGCATAGCGGCAAAGAAGATCCTTCAGCTCAACAAGCCCAGTGCCGCCCTTCACACTCGTTTCGCTCACGCAAGCGATCGGAAGTCGCATGGACTCCAAGTCTGTCCGCATCGCAAAGTACAATTCGCGATGCCTTGGAGTTTGTACTTTATCCATCATCGTCACGACCAATACAACGGGCATCCTGCGTAGCGAAGCGCGGCGCACCACCTCGCGGGCAACGGTCTTCTGTTCCGGCTCCACAAACCCCAAACCGGCTGGCAGAGTTAGCAAGACAAGATCCGTCACCGTAAACGCGTCCCATGTTCGCGCAACGGGGGTCGCGTGTCGGCGCCGATCTTTTTCACCGTTACAAATGACAACGCCAGGCGTATCCAACAAAACAAGCTGCGTGTTGTGTACAGTCGTAACGCCCTTTGTCCAGTCACGTGTCACACCGCTACGATTGCTAACGGCCCCAACATGGCTCAAAGAAAGTGCGTTAAGCAGAGACGTCTTTCCACTATTCTGCGGGCCCACAATTGAAACGCGCAGCCGATGTGCATCAGGCGGCTGCTGTAGACCGGGGTGTTGCGACGCCGCTGACGACGAGGCCACCGCGTCGTCCCTCAGCCCCACCCAGCGCGCATTATCGCGCAGTGGAAACGCCTCTTCTACAGGCGTGAAGCGTCTCTCTTTATAAATACGAGCGAACCTTTGCGCCACGGCATCAACACTCGCATTGTTCTGCTCAGAAAGCACAGACACAATGCGTTGCTCCCAGCGGCGGCGGTTATGAACAGTATTCAACACACGGCCGCTACATTTCATCGCGTCCAGCCTGCCACTGACCGTACCTATTTTATCGTGTGCTGCGAACCCCCAACTTGTGGAATCAAGTTTCGATTACGTTGTTAATTCCCAATAATTAAAAGTAGATTTTGAGAGAAAGAAAAGCATAACCCAAATTTCCCAACAAGCAGCTCGTGAAGGTGTGTCAATTAAAGAAAACACTAGAACGCAAGTGTTAGATCCAAACAAAACATATCTTCTGCAAAACACCGAATCGATTTCATGGGAGTACCATACGTGCACATACATATATGGTAAGCAGGTAAATCTTCATCCACACTTCCAAATAACACAACGGTAAGCAGCAACGCAAGCAACTCCAATAGCAATAACGCATTCTTCCCAAAAGGTAGTGCGAAGAGCTCTTAAGAAAAAGAAAAAAAAGAGAAAGCACATGGAAAACTTTTGGAAGGTAGGAAGGGAAGAGAAAGGCGATCGACATAACTCCACCTCTGTTAACTTCTCCCGGAAACTGGACTCAGCGACCAAACGGACTAAAGCTGCAGCCACTGACAGACTCATCACGTGCCGGGCACGCCACCGTACACCTGCGTACCCCGCCTCGTTCGCTCAACGGTCCCACGCTTGATGAAAATGAACACCACTGCACTAATCACTACAACTGACACCAGGTACGTCAACAAAAAGCGCTCATGGTGTATTTCCGGTTGCTTTTCATGCATTATACCCGACACGTTCGTGATATTTTCCATCTGCCAGGAGGGACACCCGTGGAGTACTTAAATCAGCTTCAAGGTAACACAAACCGCTACAACCCCAAGCAGCGCTCACCTGAGCAAGCAATCCTGAGCAGACAAAAAGAGCAAGATAAAATCAAAAGAAAGAAAGGGAAAATAAAAATAAGCATCAAAATGAAGGAAAAGAAACAAAAGTCAAAAACAAACGATAAGGGAAGAACGGGAAGCATACACGCTTACAGTGGGATTGAAGAAACCGCTCGTACACACAGACTACGGAAAGGATAGCAAAGACTTTTACCAACATTCAAAAAGTTACGCATGAGGTTAAGGGCGATATTTTGTCGAAACTGCATCGAAGCAATGTGTGCCTGGAGAAGCAGCGCGCGCCATCTTCCATACCATATCATCATTGTGGGAAGCAAATCCACAAAGCATAACAGTGAATAAACGAATAATGTCGTATGCAAACAAGTGGAAAAGACACCAGAAGACTGCTGTGTAAATGGCTGCATTTGTTCCAACGCCAAACTACACCCGCGTCACGCCGAACCAGCACAGCGCAGTAACTCCATCTGCAGAGGGCGGCAGCAGACTGCCAACGGCCTCCCGCTGCCACAACAGCAAAGCGGCGCGTCTGGTGGGCAGTTTACAAGGTTTTCACGAAACTCCCTGTCGCGTATGGCACGGATAGCCTCCGGTGTGCCGATTGCTCGTAGGGTCATAAACTCCACGCAGCGCCGTTTCAGAGCTGTAATGTCCCCCGGAAGCTCCTGCTCCCCCTCCACAGCGTCACTCTGATGGACCCGCCGCCTCCGACGGCTCAACGTCGAGAAGAGTGCAATGAACATCGCCACAATGACGTACAAGCGCAGCGAATCGGGATGGACTCTGCTGATCACAATAGCGCCCACCCAGCACGCTACGAGCCAGACACCACGCCGTACCCACCGCTTCTTGCTTCTAAGAGAAGCCCGCTGCCTTCGCTCGGAGGCACCGCACGGCGTTGTCATTTAACGCCACTACGAGGCAACCGGACAGGGGATCAAAGCAATAAGAAAATACATATATAACGAGAAATAATCTTTAAGTATGTAGCATATAGAATCGAAACAAAAACATTAAAGCGTATGCCACACAAGATAATGAAGGCGTCCCTCTGGAGCAGCCGTGCACAAGAGAGCACAGTATGGTAGTAATTCATCATACCTTACACACGCGCACGCGCACAAACACCGGAATTTAAAGGTGGGACACGGGCGTATCCATCCCATCCGCAGCCTGCTGGATGTAACACTAGAGAAGATAGAGCCATGAAGCAACCATGTTTCCTTTTCTCTTCAAAAAAAAAAAAATAGGGAAAGCTGCTGCAGTTCAATATCTTCTCTACTCCTTATCACTAATTTAGGGTGGGAGTTCCAACTGCCCCCAAAAACAGCAAAGGCACCCCGGTAGCAGTAGCAGCAGCTGTGTGTTCGCGTGTGTGTTCGGTGCCTACACAAAAATTATTACCTTCTGGTTTCTCTCGCGTTAATGGCACGAAAAGCTCCTGGCAACCGTGCGACAACGCCAAAGCCATAGCCGCTTGCCTAAAAGACACGAGTAGAGAAGATGGAAGAAGTAGAGGTTGCTCGCATGACGAACGAAGGGAAAATGCACACAGTCGCTAGATACATCGAGAGAGAAGTATCAGACATCAAAAAAAGATGCAGACAAACGGGAAAAAAGGTGAAGCTTTAACAGGCACCAAAGATTCATTCACACACACACACACAGATGCGTCGCTAAGTGACACATCTTCCTAAAAAAAAAAAAGAAATAACTGAAAGGGACCAAGCCACGAACTTAAAAGACCCACCACAACCCTTCCTAGAAATCTCAGTGTAACCAGCGCGTTACTGCCTTTATTATCATGGAGTGGCTTCAATATGCCTCTGAATAAATGAGAGGGGAAGGGAACCAAAATAAAAGAAAGGAAAAGAAAGAAAAGAAAAAGAGCAGCGCAGTAAGCACCCGGAACAGCGCCTAAGTCTACCTGCACATATGTTTATAAATGTATCCATGTTTAAGGATACATCATTTTATATTACGTGTTTCCGTCTCGCTTCTCCTCATCTCCTTGTTTTTTCTTCGCCTGTGTGTATGTTTGTACGTATTGTGCCGCAATTGTGTGCTTACGCATGTTTACCTCTCATTCATTACCACTGAAACAAAAACAAAAACCAAAAAAATGTATTCATCCATTGGGATTTTGTAAACGACAAGACGAAAGGGTAAGTTGAACTCGTAGTGTTTTGTTTTCCTCTTTTCAAATGCTCCCCCTCCCCTGGATGTGGACATGCCTTTTCCACTACAATCTCCGTGCATTCCCTCCTCCTGCACCAGCGTTGTCATCCACCAGTGGTCATGCTTCTGAGACGGTGCCCCACCTCCCCTCCCCCCACAGTCACTCAAAGAGACTCATACAAACCCAGTCAGGAAGTCCCTCCCCGCATTACTAACACACGTGACGTTTCTCCCTAATTCCTTCGTCGTCGGTGGAACACACACCACCACACACGAACACATACGGTAGCCGTCTGGAGAAGGGAAAACACTTTTTCAAGGGGCATTCCGTTGAGGGTGGTAAAAATAGCTCTGGGGGCAAGCGGGGTGGGACGATACGATAACAAGTCAACTCGAGAACGGTATAACGCTTGAAGGAAAGAGGAGGGAACATGGAGCAGGCACTGTCTACCCAAACATAAGAGAGTAATGCAAAGAGGGTACGAAACATGAATAAAAGAATAAGGGTCATCCATTCAACTCAACATCACTTTTCCACACAAACGGCAAAGAAAAGGAAAATTAAAAGTAGCACACGCTCATAATAAAAAAAAAAACACTGAAGCTTAAAGCCCTTGAGGTGAGGTCGGGATGAGACAAGAAAAAAAAATTGAACAAAAAAGTAGAATAGAAACGACAAAGAGAGGGCATTAAAAGCGGAGAACTGAAACGGCCGCCACCAACAACGCCAGGAAATCTGGGGAGACCACGAAAAAAAAAATGCACTTGCCTACACGAAACAGATGCGATCTTTTATAGGCAAGGCAAAAAGCAAAGTGAAAAAGGGATGAACAAATGTAAGAAAAAAAACTCGGTACATACTGCTCACACAGACAGCTGACAGTGACGCTAATGGGCAAGTTACCGCGGGCTGGAACATTCATTCAAAAAAAAGTAGCCGCGGAAATATGTCGCCCTCGCCCTTTCTTTCTTTCTATTTCCATCATTAACTCCAATTATTTTTTTCTTCATTTCAAGACAAGCCTCCCTCATGTTCACTACCGCTACAGTGGTCGAGTCAAATCGCCGGAGCCACAGACCCACCGGCAGTCGCACCGTCTATGTTCACCACGCTCAGGCACGATATCAAACCGGCGTCTCTACAGACCCCTTTCCCATCTTCAACAGCTCCTACGTTTCTTGTTTGTTTTTTCCCTTTTTTTGAGTTCTTTTCATCCATGAGCGCTGCTGTCTGAAGGAATACCTTAAGCCAGCCGCGACCGAGGGTCACCGCTCTCTCCGTAAAAAATGATGGAAAAGAATTGCGGTGGACAAAATCGATTGCCACGGTGTGAGGACCACTTACTGAACTCCGAACGGGTCACACTAGAAATAGGCAGAGCCCTCGATGACTTCCTTCACAGGTAGTCCGGGGCCCATCGACTCGGTGCGTCAAGAGCTTTTCACTTCGGGCACAAGCGTGACAGGCTTCAAAGGCTTTCCTCCTAAGCCTAACCCATTAAAATGTGCAGTGTCGCGGTGAGGCAGCACTACGGCGTGGGGACTCAGAGCGCAGCAACGCGTATAAACACTAAGTTCCGAGCACTGTCTTATGCTGTTACTCAACCCTTTTCTCACTGGAGCTCCTCGAAACATTCCTGTTGATTCATTTTCCGCTCCCCTCCCCCCCACACACACTCACTCTCTTTCCCCGCACTTCTGTTGCCTATGCACGAGTAATTATTGGCTACTTTTCCATCTTCTGCTTGCATCCCATGTATACCTCCACTGGCCTGCGTCATGCTTCTCCTTTTTCTTTCCTCGCCACTTGTTTTGTTCCTGTACTCCCGGGGATCACTTCATCCATCAGGAAGGAGGCAAAAAAAATTAAAGGAACGGGGAGGAGGTCCCGACAGTCAGGGGCCCGTCAGACCAGTCCTGAAACCCTCAACTGAAGGTTCCTTCTTCCATCGCCTCCTTCTCACGTCACTGTTGCGACACCACTCCGGCAGGTGCACATATACACTCATATAAATCAGTCTGTACTTTTATACATGTTGTTCGTACACCATTGGCAATCCCAACTTTTTAAATCCAAAGGCCGCATATCTCCCATAAACTCCTTTCCTTTGTCCTTTTGCTCCTCAGTTTCTTATTCTTTTTGTTGTGGTTGTTGCATCCTGATGCTTCTCCCGGTGCAATTTCGCTCAACAGCACGTAAAACAGATTCCTCCCTCAATTTATTCCCATTCGTACCCTAACCCCTTTGCGCAAGCACGCATGGACAAACGAACAAAGTACTTCACCCTCTTTTGCCCATCATTTAAAGAAGAAAGAAATTAGCTTTTGGTTCCTCGTGGTGTACCACCATTACATATATTTTTTGCTTTTGTTCTGTATTATTTATCTTTTTTATAATAAAAAAAATTAAGCCAATTAGCCTTCACAGAATCCTCTCGTTATCGTTTCTTTTTTTTTCCATGGATGACGTTTACTGATCTCCTCTCCCATAGTGCACTGCGGACGTATTCAAGCATAAAGCCTCTTTCTTAAGGGAAAGAAAAATAAGTAAAGGAAGGAAGGGAAAAGTCATAATAATAACAACAATAATCAAGACGCCATCACCCAAAACTTGTACCGCCAATCTTTCCTTCACATATCCTCACTTCTAAATAGTTCTGCTGCACTCATGTCGTTATCTCTGTGCTCCCTCTTTTCTTTTTGGCTGGATCTGACTTATATTGTTACAACCTTTTCTTTCCAAGGGCTTGCTCTAATTTTCTCCCCGGTTTTTTTTGTTTTTTTTTCTGCATCTCTCCTTGCTTTCGTTCCAGTGTATCGTTCACTTTTTTTTCTCTCACACACACTTTATGAATTAATTGTCCTCTTGCAACATATCAAATATAACGCTTTACGACCTCTTCACCGTTAAGTACTCGCTGTAAGCTTAACATAAAAAAAAAACAATTATATCTTCGCCTCTTCCTCTCGGTGCTGCTCTTTGCCATTTGCCTCTGATTCTTACTTTACTAACGAATCCTCTGAACTCCTGAACTTTTCTTTACCTTTCCTTACCAAAAAGAGAAACATCTATCTTCCTTTTATTTTCTTTTGTTTTATCATTTTTCTACCCTGCATGTCTTCACCTTCGTATTCACCTAACTGCCATAGCACTTGGAAAAAAAAATCACAATCCAAATATCCAAGACAATAAAAGCCACACACAAATTGTACATCGCGCTACCGAATTAAAGTGTTGCAGATGCCCTTCCTACCTGGCTCGGCTGGTCACTTGCGTCCCTGTCGACTTCCTTGAGGCTGGGCCTGCACCTGCTGCTGCGAGTGAGGCGGAGGAAGCTGTTGCTGTGGAGCGGCCATCATGTAGTGCTGGTACATCGCCATCATTTGCTGCTGGGCGTAGGGGTTGGCAACGGATGGGTAGGGACCGTAGCCACCGTACCCGCCGTAGCCGCCATACGCACCAAACCCATTGTTCATGTTGTTACGCCCCCGCTGGTGGCCACTGGCCGCCAGCGCTACCTTCAGCCGCTTGTTAAGGATCACGAAACCGTTCAGGGATGCGATCGCCTGCTGAGCGCTGGCAGCACTCTGGAACTTCACGAAGCCGTACCCGCGACTTTGGCGAGTCTCGCGATCGCACACAATCTTCACAGACTCAATGGGTCCGAATCGCTCGAACAGCTGCCGGAGCTGCACCTCATCTACAGTCGTTGGGATGTAGTTCACCATGAGGTTTCGAAGGAAGTCCGGCTCCTGGTTCAACGTTCCCAGTGGTTGCGGAGCTGGTTGTTGCTGTTGTTGTTGTGTCGGTTGTGTCTGTTGCTGTTGCATCTCTTGTGACGACGGCTGTGCAGCGGCGTTATAAGGGTCACACTGTGAAGGCAAAGGAACCTGGGACATTATGGTACGGGTACGATGTAAGTCAACAAACAAAATTTAAAAAAAGAAAAAAGAAAAGAAAAAAAAGTAAAAAATCTATCCTTTTCCTATTGTGTTGCGGTATGTAAAGAAAAGTATGTGTTCAATGTGCACATGGGACAGGAAACATAAGGATTTGGAAGAAAACAGCACATGCTTTGGAGCCAAACGACCATGTGACATTGCATTGCACAAAATAACGATCAAGTAGCAGACAACAACATTTCAAGCAGGTAATGTGCGAGGGTCCCATTGAATCGGGTTGGAAAAGGAAGAAAGAGATGTTGAGTACACAGGGGTAAGATGAACAAAAAAAAATGCTCAACAAGAAGAGAAGAAAAAGAAAGAAGCAGAAAGAAGGAAAAGAAGTGAGGCAATTATAAATGAAAGGTGAAAAATCACAAGTAAAACAGAACAACAACAACAAAAAAAAGCTGATGCAAATGTTTCTCCACCGCCGCAACTCTCGTCAAAGATGCACATAAATGTACTGTGCTGCCAGTATGCCTCTTCTTCCACTCCACTTGTGTCTTTTCCCAAATTCATGCCATCCCCGCGCCGGCACACAGGATTATGAGCCTAGCGGCCCTGGGGACCCATGTCTTATTTCTCCTTGTCACACAGAGGCCAATCTGTAATTGTGATTACCCCTTTATTTCCCTTCGTTCTCATATCTCTTCCCCTCACCTTCACCCCAAGTTTGCTAGACTGCTTTTCTCCCTTCATATCCCCTGACGTTTTTTACCCATCCATTCCTTTTCACGGCATGATATTTTTCCCTTTTTTCCCCCGTCGCTTACGATACACACATTCGTTGCTCGCAAAACACACGTGCGGGCTCTCTCTCTCTTCCTCTTTCTTTCTCCAATCCGGAAGGAAATACTTTTCCTCCAATCTCTTACAAGCGTATCTACCTATTTTCCTCTTAATTAATAATCATACGATTGTTTTCTGTTGCTAATTTCGGTCATTCTCCGTTTGTCTCCACCTCGATCATTCACGTTCCCGCTTTGTTGACCGTCAATAACTTCATAAGCCTCTCCCTAACCCAGTCCAACAATCCACTATCGTGACAAAATAAAAACTCTCCCACTTTCCGCTCATTTTTTTTTTTCCTTCCATTCCGGGTTATTTCACTATCACTAAGCCCAACACCAAGAAATAAATTAATAATAATAATAATGAGATGTGGCCTGCCACCCGCGACAGAAAGAGAACTTTGGCTCAAATACCCCAGCGGTCGGCATGGCAGGCCACATACCCGTCTGATTACTTTTTGCACGGCATATCACATTTATATGTACACAAGACCATATGGCTAAACACACACTCAGACCATCTGATCGCACCGATAGCCCTCATCCCACCGACTCTGTCTGTGAAACAACCGTGCGATGCGTGTTGCGCCTCCCCATCTTCCTCCAAAAGGGCATACTTCCCCTTCCCTTCAAGCTCGCAATACAGGCAGTTAGTCAACATCCACACCAACATACACGTAAGTAACCATGTACGTTACTTTCCCTGTTTCCGTGTTAAATATATATCAATATATATATACGAATGAATATAATGGAAAACAACACAACAACAAAACGAAAATGAAAAAGGGAGTGGCAGCAGCTACATAAGTTAAAAGAAACACCACAAACGATCAAAAAGGAAAACAAAATCAGCATAAACGAAAAGCCATAAAAGTGAGGAACGGTGGGCAGTCCAATTTTAAAGAGTGTGTCTGTTTGTGAATAATGAGTAAAAGATGATGAAAAAAAAACGCAGAAGAAAAAAATAGCGGCATATAAGTGAAGGAGCCCCTCCTCCAGCGCCCCCATTACCGTGTCGGGGCCTACTCGCTTTTCTCTTCCGTCTTCGCCAACCGAGCCACACCCGCTACGCGGGAGGGTTAAGTAACAAGCCAAGTGAAGGAAAGGAGTGGAAACGCTACTAGCAGCCCGAGCCATCCAACCTTCGGTCCTTTTTTCCACCGTACTCTCTTTTCTTCTTTTCATATATATAAAAAAAACAAATACGTCATGTTCCCCCCACACTTAACTAGTCCACCCATTTCCCCTCTTCTTAGCGGCGGGCGGACGATCACCATTTTGTTTTCCCTCTCGTTGGAGTAGTGGCCGGAACCTTTGGCCACCAAAAGGCAAAAAAAAAGGGGGGTCCAACAGGAGGCAAAGAAGAAAAGTTAAACAAACCAAAAACACAAGCGGGTCGTTCTGCTGAAAAGGAAATAAAAAGGAGGATCCGCGAGGAGAAGCCAAGAATGAGGATTGCGATAAAAGCAGCGGTAAAAGTAACAAAAATAGCACAGGCACAACAAATCAATCATTAATAATAAACTCATAGGCATGTCGACCCCGGATGGGTGGGAACTACCCATACCTCCCCGCAAGCAGCGGGCGTTTGTAACGAAATGAAAAATGAACAAACAACTGCGCGAACACAAATGTATGAAAATACACAGGTATGTTCCCTCTCACCCCTTCTGGTGTCTACGGATGGGTTGCCTTCTGTGATGAAACATAACGAGGCGGGAAGAGAAGAGAAAAAGGTTTATGTATACACATATACACATCCGATAGTGTCACACGCGCTATCACAGTGCCTCTCTTCACAATCCCTCATTCCGTAGCTCGACCTCCTCCCATCCCTTTGTTTTCTTTAAAAACCAAAAAGGAACAAAAACAAAAATAAGCGCCCCCACCCAGGCTCTGGGGTTGCAGCCCTACGTACACAACTCACATAGACACACTTAGATTAAGAGACAAAAGAAGAAAAGGAAATCAACATGAACGGAAACGGTTCACTAACCCAAAACATATCACCCTATTCCACCACAATGCACACAAGCAAAGAAATATATATATATATATTTATGTATGTATATATATATATATATATAAGAAAGAGCTACAGCTGAATCTCTCCCTTCCTCACATTTCTTTCCCTTGAGCGCAAAAAGCACCGAGAAACAGGCACCCCGCGGGATGAAAAGCACGCGCCAAGTAACATGTAACGGGAGACGGACACCAGATCGCGCGCTAAAACAAAACAGGGAATAAGAAACAGACACCACAATGGGTAATAGTATGTTCATCCTGCACAGTACACGCTCCCGCTTCCCCCATCAGTCTAACCCAACCACATCTCTAATTTTCCATTTCTGTCACCTCTTTCGCTTTTCATTCCTCACATGAAAGATGCGCCTCTGCCCTCCTTTCTCCTCTAAAACATAGACATAGCATCGTTCCCACCACGTGGGCTGAGAGGAAAAGACAAAAGGTGAATCACAATGACTCAATTGGAGCGGGGACCACCTGAAGGCCAATGGAAGAGGGAGACAAAGCGCTGCGAGGCGTTTGAACGCATCAATTAATGATTCATATTTCACAGGAAGGGTGTCCCCGCCTTGTACAGGCCAATTCGCACCAACATCATGGATGAGCTGAACGAACTTAAACAAATAAAAACGACAGCTAATGCCGCCATTCCATTACTTCTGTCTTCTTTTTTCTTTACTCCCTCTTTAACTCACTCCTCCTCTCCGCGTGTCAGTTTTGAAGAGTGTGTATGTGTGGTTCGTTGTGCTTTAGGATCAGTAGTTTCGCGTTCATTTATTTCTTCTTGCTTTTCTGTTTCCTTTTCATTTGCATGCATACTCCTGCGCGAGAGCAAACAGACACATACCTTCGATCGTTTTTCTTCTTTTTTTTACAGTTATAATAATGATAATAAAAGCGAAGAACCTCTGTGCTCTCTTCTCCATTTTCTCCAATATCTGTTTCTCAGTACTACTCATTTTCTCTTTTACACCCTTTCGGAGTGCCACACACTTCATTACTTTATATACTCACTCGTTCAGGCGCCAGTAGATTGTTACTGATGTTAACATGCATGTTTCCATAACTTTCAGTACATGTGTGCATCCCCGTATTGAGATCCAAATGCGCATGTATGGGGAGGGGGAAAAAAAAATCAGCTTACACCCCTTGCATCATCTCCCCGCACAGTCCCCTAATACGTTGACGTGCACAGAATTGACCACCACACACTTGCCCATTAATTCCTTATGTTGAATCGTCCCATATCGTTCGCTTAGACTTTGACGCCTCTACAATCGTCCTGATTCATCCCGAACATCTTAATTCCCAATGTGCGTGCTGGGAAATAAAATAATAATAATAATAAAAGAAAGAAAGAAAGGAACAGCCGAACAGGTGTCCTTTCTCCAGTAGTCTTGAGGTTATCCCTCCTTCTGCCTTCTCATCTTACGACGGATCCATCTACGCGCAAATATTACCCGCAACGTCTCTGCTCCCGCAGGTATCCCACAGATAATTTGTCCCTCCTACCTAAGCCACCATCAGATGTACCTGCACAAGCATAGATACGCCCAGTAACACGCGAACAGAAACTGTCAACAGCATCGCTCAAAAGGGTTGATGTAGAAGGCTGGAGCCAATGGTATAAGCTGCCCCCAACCATGCCAGCGTCGATCTCGTGGAGTAGCGGGACGGCATTCAACAGCTCTACTGGCGAGGCATGGGTGGAGCGGCCATCATGTAGTGCTGCTGCATCGCCATCATTTGCTGCTGGGCGTAGGGGTTGGCAACGGATGGGTAGGGACCGTAGCCACCGTACCCGCCGTAGCCGCCATACGCACCAAACCCATTGTTCATGTTGTTACGCCCCCGCTGGTGGCCACTGGCCGCCAGCGCTACCTTCACCGCTTGTTAAGGATCACGAAACCGTTCAGGGATGCGATCGCCTGCTGAGCGCTGGCAGCACTCTGGAACTTCACGAAGCCGTACCCGCGACTTTGGCGAGTCTCGCGATCGCACACAATCTTCACAGACTCAATGGGTCCGAATCGCTCGAACAGCTGCCGGAGCTGCACCTCATCTACAGTCGTTGGGATGTAGTTCACCATGAGGTTTCGAAGTAAATCGGGATCCTGTTCCAATTGTCCCATCTGTGGCTGTTGCTGCTGTGTTGTATAGTACTGCACCTGTTGGGACATTATGTGATTTGCCAAGTCTTATTCAAGGGAGATGGAAATGAAACAAATACTAAGTAATGCTTCTACCTAATGTCTACCTCAGTTTTCCCTTCTTTCTGTTTATTCCCCTTTTCTCTCCTTTAATCAATATTGTCTTTCTGCTATATTTTAAACACTGTTCTCTCGCCTATTTGCTTGGTTTAATGCTTGCCTAATTTCTTTCTTTCGTTGAGAAGTACTGTGCTCTTCTTTGTTGCTCTTTCTGTTTTTTAAGGTGTTGCTTTATTCCCGTTATTTATCACTTTAAGGGAAAATATGCACGGTGAAATATCGCGAAGACAAGATCAATAGAGGCAAAAAAAGAAGTTTTTCTGACAAAGAAGTTAAAAAAAAATGACGAAAATGAACACGTAGCTCGGCATCACGCAATTGCAACGAGGAATGATAAAACTAATGTTTATATGTATGCGAATAAACGAACATAAACCTGCGTTTATGAAACAAAGAAAAAAAAGTGAAAGAAGAGAAAGGACCACTGACACATTTAGCACTGCATGTGCACCGTCAAAGATAAAGAAAAAAAATAGTAATAAGTAAAAGGTAAAAAAAAAAAGAAATAACTGAGAATAACAATGAAAGTAACACTGGGAACCAAATTATGATCATAATCAGTGAGGTTTGGCAGTGGCTTGCGCACACACGCGATGTGGCTCTGTATGTTCTGTTACTGGACTCTGGGTTCTCACACCCACCCCTCCGTCTTGTGAAAAGGGGCCGTGCTACTGGTGAAGTTTGCCTACAAACCTTCGAGGAAAGTAAGTAGAAAACAAACAAAACAAAAGAGTGGAGAACTATAACGATAGAAAAAGAATGGGGGGGAAGGGCCAAATATCTGGTAATCATAGCGGTTACTGCTGCGCAGCGTCATCGGGTTGATACATTAGGCCACCACACGTGTGCCCCAACTCACAGAGACGCTGCTCGAGAGACGCCTGTGTGCAGTGCTCTCGGGAAATAAACCGCTCCAAAAGCTCAAAATCCTGTTGGTAGGCCGCATCTTTGGCAAGCAAGAAATCGCTCACAACATCTGTCGGTATCATGTGCCCACACAAATCGTCGTCTCCGCTCAACCCTGCACCGCTGAAATCAGGCCGGGAAATCACTGGACTCGACACAACAGCATCCACCCGCCGGAGAAAGTCACGTGCCTGTTCTTCCTCACTGTCCTCAAGCTCATCAGGCCCCGCAACACCCCGCAACAGCGCGATCACCGCCTCTGCAAGGTACAAAAGTCCAAGTCTACGTCCAGGACCCGGCGGCGCAATTGGAGAGATACCCTCAGCAGGCACATATGCCAGTAATGCAAGTGCCAAACGGCGGTCTTCCCGCAACTCCTCTCGTGCCGCCACACCGGTGACAACGTTGAGGGGAAGGAGGTGACGCTCAATCCATGGAATGAGATCGTTGTCAACCAACAGCTGACCCCCGTTCTTACACTTGTGCGTTGTATTCTCCCCTTTACCTACCAAGTGGTGGCCCACGCGTCGCATGACGTTGCGCACGGTCACACGGACAGCCCTCAGCATACTGAGGGGTTCGGGGGTCTTGTCACTTCGCGGAAGGCATCGCAGCAACTGAAGCAAAGCGCTAAGAATGTTATTCCCTTCATCGCGAAGTACCTCAGGTGGTGCGTGTTTCACCACAACAGTCACAAACTTGAGGAGCGCTGCCAAGGGTTTGGAGACAATAGGCGGTCGGTACACCAGGAAATCCACAAGGCATCGCGCGTTCTCAAGCGACAACTCCAAAAGGTGAGACGCGGCAGTGAGCCTGGCGCTCTCCAAGCCGGTATACGCTTCGAGTGCTCTTCCAATCGCACTCAATAAAATTCGCTCCACATCACCACTCAATCCCTCAGCACCACACCCGGGAGCAAGAAGCCGCAGAAGCTGAGAGGTTGAACAGGAAGAATCGGCACGGTTAATACCGGTGGCGACTGCCTCACATCGGAGTGTAAAGGACAACGACATCATGGGCCTCTCTGTGCTCGGAAATGGCCGTAACACGGCGACAGCGGCACCGTCACTCATAAAACAAATCACTCACTCTTTATTAATGGGCTGTTGTCACGGCGGCCGTTCGTCTTCCGAATAAACAACCACAATGATAGCGCAAGAAAGGCGACAACAAAAGAAAAGAAAAAAAATGAAAAAATAAACGAACAGAAACGCAGGTAACAGAGATTGTAGAAATAGACTAACATGACCAAATTGTTGAAGAGAGCAAGTTCTAATCGAAAACACAAGTGTTTTTAGGCAAGGAACACGGCCCCAAGTTCTTGCACATATCAGGTGTGAAGTGAAAGCGCCAAAGTGCACACCTATTAACCGTTTATGCACACTGATATTCAAGTCAATCATTCACTTTTCCTCCAACCTACCCCAACACACACACACACACACTGTTACCTGCATCCAATTTCCTGTATTTCCCAACGACTTCCATGTTCCATACGCTCAACTCAACCGCCATGCGGCACTTGGAATAACGTGGGCACAACCTTGGAAACCGTAACCCACGCTTACTGGTCCAAACCCACAGCAGCAAAGGAAAGCGCACATGCACCATCAGGTAATTGCAATATAAACCAGAAACAACATTCACGGGATACGGAAAAGAAAGAAGGGAAGTAGGAGAAATAAAACAAAAAAGCAGACGAGAGTAGTCGCACAGTGGAAGCTAAGAAAAGCCCTGTTATTTCACTCTTATACCTTGCTCCATGGGAGCCGCACACACCAATTGACCGCGCGGTCCGATGAACACTTTTCCATAGAAAAGGCGCATCGCGTGACACAGCAACAGATCAGATATCAATGCAGGCCGCTCCTGCACATCCCAACGACACAGAACGGCTCCCGCACAATTTTCACATCTCTACCGCACACAGCATCGTACGTTGCACCATCGCAGAAATCATGTCACAACCAAAATCGTGCCATGTTACATCATATTAAGCGACCACACCAAAAAGCGAAAAAAGAAGAGAGGCCACCCCGAGAAGATGTGCATGTAAGCGACTTCAACTCTTCTGATGGGACCTGCCTACAAGCACTGACACTGAAACGCATAAACCTCGTGGGCACAAGGGACGAGTAAATCGCACTGCCATAATAAAATCAAAAACGGAAAATATAAGCAGAGACACAAACATAGATACGGCACAATGTATATATATATATATATATATATATTATACATACAATGTGCCTATCTTCGTTCCTCCTTCAATTTAATAGTGACCACACGCAACTCCCCTCCCCCGAGTCCACTTTGCTCATCAAGCAGCTGCAACATCAATAAAGGCAGAGAACTCTCTTCTCCCACACGCATTCTTTTTCAATCGCTGTGTTCCACAAAATATACAAAAATATATATTGGCTTCGCCCCCTGAATGACCTCGTCTCCCCTTCTCAAACAGACCGAGGGGGTGAGGAGAGAGAAGGTAACGCAACCACATATTGAGGGCAAGTGGTACACTACTACGTGAAAACCCCTGTGGTGAAAGCATAAACGAATTTTGTTTCTTTCTTTTTTTTTTTGAAAAGAGAAAAAACTTTGACTTTATTGGTCTGCATTTATTAATCTGGCTGCTGCGGTGGCACGACGATACAGGGGTAAACGACGCTGCAAATGAATAGTAGGAAGAAAAAAGAAAAAAAACAATAAAGCAGAAAAAGCAACGATAAGAGGTTCACATCAAATATACACAAAAAAAATCCCTTCCCTTGCATTCAAAATACTACCGACTCACAATTAGAAAGCGTACCCGAGATCACATCAACACACCTTGCACCTTCTCCCTCCTCAAAATCACATCACACCACTAATCGATACCTTCCATATCTTCCCCCTCCCCTTTAAGCTCCTCTCTCTCTCCCTTGCTGTTCATGCAAAATCATGGCGCAAATCAAACACAGTTGACTCCCATCACGCTCCGTTAACATTATTCCTTGCAAAGCTTCTGCAGTGGCTACTTATCATTGCACCGCGAGCGCGGTCGCAGAAGGAAGATGGCGCAGAACCGGCCATGTGCACCATCCTCTCACTTCTACTTGGTAGGTAACGGGTGAAATAAAGCTGGTAAAAGCAAAAGTGAACTAAAGCCACAAAAATGATGAGAAACTCATTGAGTTAAGGCAAAATTGAGTCCCTTCTTTATTTAGCATCCTCGCCAATTCAAACCGCTTTCCCACCAAACGATAGTTACAACACGAACAATAACAATAAAATAATAATAGTAATAATAGCAATAATAATAATAACAACAAGCGGTAACAATACCAAACAGCAATGACAGTTTCACTCTGTTAAATGATGCGCCGCATCGAATGGAATAAGCAACAAAGTCAAGGTCGGGAATGCGTATAGGAAGACACAAGGGAAGGGGTTGTCAAGTGCTGAGATGAAGTCGAATAGGAGAAGGAGGACACATTTATTTTTGGCTATATTCATTTACATTTCGTTCCTTTAAATATATATATATATATCCTTCAGACGAACATCCTCTGGTCAAACTAATTATATTAATGCATTTATTCACTTACTTTTTGTATAGCTAGGTAGGAAAAAAAAAAAAAACAAATGAAAGATGGCTGAACCCTTCCGTCACTCTCCCTCCTTCCATTTCCTCATCGGAACTTACCAGTAACAAACGTCACCACAAGTTGCGTGTGGGCGCGTTGTAGGGACAAACGCGTAGAAACGGCTAGCAAGGGTTGAACAGTCAACAAAATCACAGGGGAGAGAATAGAAAAGCAAACAACACGAGCCGCACGAGCACCGCCTTCCCTGATGCAGGTCAGGCAAAGCCCCTTCAACGTACGAAAGAGAAAAACACCCACTCACTGTACCGCCATCCCTTGACACCGCTCACACCGCCCTCTTTAAAAGCGGTGGCACAGTGCACCCCATCAACTGCCGTCCTGTTGCTGGGCCATTAGCATTTGACGATAAAAAATGCCCTCCATCGTCGCCTGCTGCGGCGGGGAAAACATCGTTGCTGACATGCTCATAGCTTTGTAGCACTCATATGCGGCCTCCGCATTGGCAAACGCAACTTTCAGGCGCTTTCCTGCGATGTGATATCCGTTCAGCCAATGCACCGCGTATGTTGCGCTAAAGAAGAATGTGTACTTAACGAATCCATACCCTCGGCTCTCCCTAGTCACCTTATCGTAGATAATCTTCACAGATTCGATGGGCCCAAATTGGGCAAAGAGCTGAAACAACTGTGTCTCGTCCATCATGGGCGGCAGGTAATTCACAATGAGGTTGCGTAGTGGCTCCGCATCCGTTGCGTAGGCCGGCTGTGGTGCCATGAATGAAACTTCAGCCTGCGGTACTTCACACGCGGTTTGATGCCTCGCCTCGTCGTTGGCCTCGAGGACGGTCGGCTGCGGCGAAACTGAAGACGTGTACGGACCTGTCAGCACCTCTCCCATGTTGACCTCTTCAGTTTCCAGATCCATTAGCGCTTGTGACACCAATCCCCGTATTCAGTATTCTGTTTGCTAGTTGCCCCAGTCCCACGAAATGGTGTAGGTGAGTGCACACAACGAGGAAGTGAGCAGTTATGTGAGAAAATATTAATACAGCTAATAATGACCAATTCTTTTCCCCCACAGCAGTAAACACACGGCGTCTCCCGAATTTTGTTACTAAAAGAAAGAACTTCGGCAAAGAGTAAAAGTTTAAGGGAGCAGGGCTAACATCTTTTCAGTCGAAGGGTTGGTAATGGCGTGTGCGCGGGCACCACAAAGACAGCATTTGTGCAACGCTGCATGCCACCTGGAGCGCTTGATACCACAAGAGGTCACATAACAACACTCAAACAATGAATAACGCTGAACGACAAGCACAGCGGCGCCGTGTTCGCAGCTTCACTACAATTTTTAAAAAAAAAAACGATAAGTAAACGGCTGTTGACCGATTCCTGTGAGCAGAGAAACACACGAATTGCGAAACCCAAAGGGTAAACCAAAAGCTAGACAAGTGCGATTGCGTGTACGTCGAGCATTCCCTCGAATTATTCCTCATTTCTCCCCCAGTGTTCGACTTAATGCTTTTTTTAATCACTTACTACCCCTTGCGCCTCTCGTTCATCCATTCTTTTTTTTGTTTTGCTTACCTCCTTTTTTTTCCACTCCTATTTAACTCGATCACACATCAACTGATCAGTTGGGCACTGCTCCCCGCAGCCAAAGAAAAGGGGGAGAAAACACAAAAATCAAAAGGAAAGAAAGTGAGACGAGGCGTGACATCGTCATTTGCGTGAGATGAGAAATGAGGTAAGACGCACACAACCGCAGGGAAGGCACATGTCCCCATCAGATCTCCTCATGGGTCCCCACTCCCCTCAACTCGCGGTCCCGTTTGCCTACCTTCCAGGGCGGCGGGTGGAGGGAGCCCCACCAGCTGGCAGAAGAGGGGGTTCGCCCGCACCTCGTCGAAGGTTCCCTGCACGGCAGCACGACCCTTGTCAAGAACGACAATGTGGTCAGCCTTCTGTATCATACTCAGTTTGTGGGCAAACATGAGAACTGTGCGCTTTTCATTTCCTTTTCGGGCATCTTCAATGAGAGAGCTAACGGCCTCATGCACGACAACCTCGGACTCGCTGTCAAGCGCTGAAGTAGCCTCGTCAAGAATCAAAATACTTGGAGAGCGCAATAAGGCCCGCGCAATGGCAATACGCTGCTTTTGTCCCCCGGAGAGTGACCGGCCGCCCTCGCCCACGTAAGTGTCGTACCCTTCGGGGAGTGCCGAAATGAACTGGTGAGCATTGGCCTTCACAGCGCTCTCCACAACTGAAGAATAAACCCACCGGTCCATGGAAGCATCCCAATCATGATCCTCAGCAGCATAAGCAATATTCTGAGCGATAGTCCCACCAAACAGTACGGGTTCCTGTCCAACGTAACCAACTTTACCCCGTAACCACCGGGTATCAATATCCTTGATATCTGTGCCATCTATAGTGAAGGAGCCCCCCGAACGCTCGTACAACTTCATCAGGAGCATTGCTAGCGAACTCTTGCCGGAGCCACTACTACCAACGATGCAGGTGCAGCGTGTGGGCTTAATATGAAGAGTAAGTTTATCATACACCGGGGCCTCAGGTCGAGTCGGGTACGCAAACGAAACATCCTGCAATGTGATGTCCCACAGGCAATTTGCAGGTATCACACTCTTCGTTTCTTTCTGCGAGTTTTGAATGCCTTCGGCTGCGTCGAGAATGTCGTACACGCGGATGCTCGCCCCAAACCCCCTGTTAATTTCGGTTACCAAATTGGTGAGACCCATGAGACCAAGCCCACAGTAGACCGTGTAGAGCACGAAAGAGAAGAGCACACCCGAAGTTATTTGGTTCGATGCCACAAGCACCGACCCTGCCCATATGATGCAATACAAGGCACCATAACCCACAAACTGAATGGAGCTGACATAAGAGGCATTGAAAAATAACATGCGCTTGCTCAGCTGGAAGACAGTATCAACTTTCTTTTCGTACCATTTTAACTCCTTAGACTCCATGGCGAAGGCTTTCACTGTGCGAATATTATTCAACCGCTCACCCACAACACTCCCACTGGAGGCAATTGCATCCTGCATCTGACGCTGAAGCTTACGAACAAACTTTCCGTAAACACCAGCAAATATTGCCAAGGGTGGAATCATCCCGCACACGACGCCGGTCAAGGTGGGCGAGTAGTAGAGCATTATGCCGATACTGCCAAAAGTCTGCAGCACATTTTTACTTCCTTGAGTCACTGCTTCGGTTAAGGAGGTACCAATAAGGTTGCAATCCATGGTTAGACGTTGCGCAAGGGAGCCAGTGCTGTTCTCTGCCACGTCAAAGAAAGACGCCGGCTGCACAAGAACAGCACGGTAGAGCCGACCCCGCAGCCGGGCGATGACGCGCTCTCCAGTGTACCCAATGCAGGCCAACCGCACAAAGTTGGCGGCGCCGGCCAACGCAAACCAGCCGAGCAGTTGCATAGACGTTCCCAACGGAATCTCTCCATTACCCGCGAAGTCAATAAGCTGACCAAAGGCTGCGGGGATTGCAAGGGTAGCCAAGCTGTACAAACTCACACCAAGCACGGCAGTGCAAATAAGACCCGCCTCCCCTCGCACCGTGCCAAGAAACCGCAAAAAGGCACCCTTCCGCGTCGCCGGCTCTACAACGTAAACTGGAGCACAACTTTTAACAGGACGCTGTGTTGGCACTGCTTCGCCGTAGCTTGTGTGCTGGCGAATGCTTGAGGCGAAGCGCCGTATACTGCAGAGTGCATCGGAGCGCTGCGGGAGCCATATAAAGTGAGACTGTCTGATCATTCACCCTTTCCTCAGTCACCGCTAGACACAATGAATGAAAGCCATGTCCAAATATTCAAATAACAGTAATAATAACAATAATAATGAGAAACAGAAAAAGTACTTAACACTACGCCACGGGTAAAGGCAAAACAGTAGCAGCAGTGGTAACACTGAGGTGGAACGGTGCCCGAGGTAACTCAGAAGAGCCCCACACACATCAAGTTATAAATCACACAATGCCAACACGATCATGGCATTGTGCAAGTTCCGCAACATAATTAACCTAAATCATACCAATATCAAACGGTGTGAAGGGCTCAAAAGCACAAACACCAATCGCCTGATGTGTAGTTCGCTGTGCCGAATGAGCAGGCATCAACGCCGACCTGAGCCATACGCACAGAGAAAAGCAATACAGGGCTGCGTAACACCTGCAGCGCGATCTTCCACACACACACACACGTAGTTCAAAAGGTTTGCTCCATCTACCGGCGCGCCCGCGCTAATCCCGTCGACTACCTTACGTTTGCTGACAGCCCTCCTTCCACCTTAATTTTTTTTTTTTGCTTTTCCCACAACCCACAGAGCTCACTCCACACATTTTTATCGGGCGTCAGTACAGCAGCCACATGTCAAGTACTCTAACGCTAATGCACGAAGACAGGAGTTAAAAAAAAAAAGAGAACATAGGCGAAGCGGTTAAGTAACGCCAAATAAATTTGCACAGCCCCTCTTGAGCACACGAGGCGTACACATGCACAAGGAAAGCGCTTGTAGGCACACTCGTAAAGACGCAAACACGAGGTCTCTTCGGTAGCGTAGAAGATCGCGCCCCGTTGAATGCACAGGTTCAAGGGACTAATCCTGTTGTTGATCCCTCTCTTTCCATCACGAAAGTTTTTAATAGAGAGAAATCAAAGGGAAATAAAGAGGGAAAGGAGCATGTAAAAATTTTAAAAAAATGCGTAAACGCTGCTGAAGCACCCCAGTGTGAGGGCGCTCTCGAGTGTTGGAGGAACGTTCCCTCATTCTTCGCTTATTTCATGGGGCTCTTACACCCCTCCATTGTCTTTTGGTTACTCATAATGTCCATGCACACCCAATTCTCCCTCCTCATTTTCGCTCCCCCCACACTTCGACCTCCTCTTCCATTCTTTGTTGCCTCCTTTCATAATCTTTTCTTATACCACGTCACTAAAAATAGAAACATAAATGTGTAAATATACGACGATCATCCCAACGCCCTTCTTTCTTCTTCTCACATATTTCCTCATCCTGGCCTGTCTCTCCGCCCAAAACCTCACACACCCCGTTCTCATCCGCGCCTTACTCTTAATATGGTATTTTCTCTCCAAACAGAGCGGAAACAAAACAACAAGAACATTAAAAGAAAAAAATCAATACGCTTCTTCTGTTTTTTCTTCTTCTTCTTCTTTTCCCTTCAATATTTTCCCTTTCTTGTCTCCAATAAACACATGGGAGGCGGTGACACGCTAAAGGCGCATAACACCACCTCCCGCACGCACGCTGATACGTGTGAAACACGTAAATAAATGCCCCTGCGCGTGCTCGTTGCTTGTGTAGATTGATAATGATAATAATACAAACGCAAAGGTAAACTTTCCTTCCTTCCTTCTCCCTCCCTCTCTCTCCCCCTCCCCTTCTGCTTCGCTAAGGGCGCTGCTGTTTGCTTTGGTTGTTTTGATATGCGTAGGAAGCCCCGTCACCCGCCCGCCATCCTTCCATTTCGTTACATTGGCAGGACCCGCGTTTTAGGGTGTGGGAAAGAGAGAGTTGGAAGAAATGCCGCAGAGAAAACTGGTGGCGGATGAAGTCAATCAAACACACGGGAAAAATAAAAGAAAGCGGAAGGCAAACGAAGAGGAGGTAACGTGACATACAAACAATAAAGCGCTGTCGCCTGCATAGGTGTACACACAATTGTTTAGAATACCACGACATTACAGCATTAAACACGGGGGAAAAGAACATAAAGCAGTATGAAAAAGGGAAAAGAAAAAAGAGGAGAAAACGCAGGAACGGATGTCGCAGCAACCTCTTTTTCCTCAATTCACTCGACGCTCGCTTCTCACTTTCGGTATCCAAATAGACACTCATTCACTCGCTCACAAATACTGGCCCGCACAGTCTAAGGACGGTGAGCCTTGGCCTAACAAGAGAGCAGCAGGCGGGTGAATAAGAGGCCTGATGTATCGCCCCACGTAGCGATAAAACCGGTGTTACGTTCAGGCATGTTCCAAAGAAATGTGAGAGCATCGCGCTGCACACCAAATCAATTAGAAAGCGCCTATCACAGCGCTTCAAAGAACAAAGAAAAAATAATTATTAAAGCGCGCGCCGACACTCTACCATAACGACCACAGCAAACGATTAATGCAAACACATGAGTCATAACCACACACATGTACAACAAAAATGAACTGTTTTCTCTTTTTCTTGCCTCCAGTGACTTTTCATGCTGAACATTTTTTTTTCAAAATGCGAAAAAAAAAGAACGTCCCGGCAGACAGACAGTCAGATAGTCGGTCACGGTCCAAGGAAGTAACAAGAGGAAAGAAATGACACAACAGCCCTGTGGTCCCGGCATTCATCGGAAGAATGGCATCCTCACTCACAATCGCGTGCAACCCCCCATTACTGTCACATTTCTTCATCCTTCCAACCCTTCTTTTCACTGCTTTATTTACTCGCCCTCCACCTGCCTACTTTCTCTCTTCGTCTTCATTAACATCCTTCTCACTGCTTCAGTTATTCCCGTCATTCTCATGTCAATTACCTCCCTTCCGATTACAATCTTATAACATACATCCGCTCCTATACGTTCCCTCATCCCTCCTCTCCTTTGCATTCTTTCCCCACTCCTCCTCCTCAACGCATATCAAAAAGAAAGAATAATAATAATAATAAAGAAACAGCAAACAGGTCCCTCTCTCCTCCATCTATCTAACTCACTATATCCACCACCAGTAATAACCGACAAAATGCTTACTTCCCTCACTACCACACTAAACGGACCCCGTCCACCTTCATTCTTACACGACCGCGTTAGTTGTAGCGGACGTTATAGCGCCCACGTCCCCCTCGGCCACGGCGCTGGCCACGCATGCTGCCAACCATCTCGCTGCCAAACGTCTCAGCATCGGTCCGCTTCATCCCTTCGCGGTCAAGAGGTGGTGCACGGTCCTGTTGGTCGCAGGAAATTTTGTCGAAAAAGTTACTGCGGTCATACGCCTTGCTATGGTTCTTAGCCTCTTCCTTAGCCTTCTCGAACTCACTTTTCTTTTTCTCAAACTCCTCGCGGCTCTTGTTGAAGTCAAAGTCATCCTTGAACTCCTCCTTCGCTGCACCAGTGGCAGGGTGAAAGTCGCGGCCGGTGTGAGATTCAGTACGGCGACCACCGCGGTAGCCGCCACGGCCGCCACGTCGGTATCCACCGGAGTACATGTGCTGCTGGTGTTGCTTCTGATGGTGGTTGGAGGTCATATGACCGCCACCGTGACGCGAGGCCGCTTGATGAGGCCTATTGTTGTGACTGTTGTTGTTGATATTGCCGCCGGTGTTGTTAGTTATGCTGTTGGTGGTGTTGCGTGAAGGAAGCGCAGTAACAATGGCGGGATCTGTCAGAGTTCCGTGCGGCTCTTCGAACACTGTGAGCTCTTCAATATCAGCACCACGGAAAACAATCTGTTCAAAGACTTGGTCTGCCGCAGGGACCTCTACATGTCCCTTGCTCTCTGCGCGCCCTTCAGTACCAAAGACACGAACATTCGTCAAACTGACGGTATTTTTGGTGGCATCGATGTGTCCCAGCGTACCCTCGTACCTGATCTGGCTGTTGGTTGTGAGGGTGATAGTACTACCTATAGCACGTGTTGCAGACATGCTGATACCCGGTTCCTGGTGTTGTTTTGTAAATAACTGTGTAATCAGATATTGACGTAGATAAATAAATAAAACGATTAGAAGATGAGAGAAAAAAACAGGGAAGCCAAGAAAGACCCTTCTCTAAGCCTGAATCTAAAGCTGTTCCCTAACGCAGTAAACACTCACACGTTCCTTTTTTTCGTAAATCCCTATAGTTCTTTTAACCTCGCAGAAAATAGTGCAGGTTAGCCCTAAGTTCTCTTTTAACGATCTCACTAAATTATCTTGTGTAGTGAACAATCACAAACGCAAAAGACGTAGTGAAAATAAAAATATGAGAATGATGAACAACAACAAAAACAAGAGTGGAACGAACATATATGTACATACATGTATGACAAGAGGGAGAAAAGAAGGGTAAAATGAGTTCGCACGCAAAAGAAAAGCGAGACAACAGCAACCCTGCTTCTAGCAGCAACGTGCACACAAAGCAAGGGACAGGACCGATTTCCCCTCCCCACCCTCCTCCCACTCGCACAGTGGTCAGAGCACTTTTCGCTACATCTGAAAATAGTGAAGGTGAAAAAAAAAGAAAGGCAAGAATGTCAGGATCAACACATTCCTGCACCATTTTTTTTTTTTGACTACATAATCCGCCCCCTTTTAGCGCTCCGACGACATGACAGAGCGAACAATGGCATCCATCTGCTCCTCACGAAGCTCGTCACGAAGCAACACGTTGTATATAGCGTCCCCTAGAACGTCCTGGATGTGCCTTGTAAACTTGCTGAGTGATGCAGCCAAATTCTCCGCTCCATCGCTGTCCGCATGCACACGATCTCCAGCTTCGCGGCACAGCAGCTGCAGGAGCCGGCAACAGTCCACGGCCATGGAGCCCTGTCCAACACCAAGGAGCCGCAGGAATTTTAGCAGCGTGAAATGTGTACTCCGGTCCGCCATGAGGTTCACAATGACCTCCCTCCTTACCATCACGCCCCAATTCTTCAGCATAATCTTCACAGCCGTAGAGCCAAACGTGACCTGATGGCGACGCATTTTATGGATGTCGTCAACATTATCATTGACTTCAATCACCAATCGATTCTCATCAACCACGTCCAAGCAGTGTGACAAAATTTACCTGTGAGCTGCACATTCCTCGATATTAATATTAAGAGTTCACTGCCTTCGACGCGCACCCGCAGGTCATCATGATACAACAAGGAAAATAGCGCACCCAACAGTACATTTGAACTTTCTGCTGCCTTCATCGGATTTATCCCCACTACTGAGACAGAACCCGTGTCCTCCAGTCCATTTGCCGCGATGGAGTCAGAGTACTTTTTATCCCATGAAGCCTGATAAGTGTGCAATGTGCGGACCGCGTATAACGTGGCCTCCCCCGTTGCGTCAGGGTTACGAAGAAGCTGTATAAGCTTCAGGTAAACAGGCGAAGTGAGGGATCTGCTGCTTCCTTCACCAAGAACAAGAAGCAATGCCGAAAGAAGGTCAAGAATCTTTCCATCCGTCTCTCGCTGCATTGACTCAATCAGGAGTTCCACTCCGTTCTCCTCGCATATCATCTCTCGGTATACGCGCCCTGCATTAGCAATATAAAGGAGCAGCAGCACAACCTCATAACGGTCCTCCACCGAGACCGTGCTAGTCGCCAAGATATCCGTTAGAGCAGCCGCCCCACCACTTTCAATAAGACACGTCAGGTAACGTATACCACGCACAAACACAGATATCGCGAGAATAATGGGCCGCAGCCCTACGCCTAACTTATACGTTAACCGCAGCCAAGCGGTTATCCGGGTAAAGAAAAGAATAGAGGCATCACCGAGGTCAAGCTCTATTCTCCTGCTGTTACTCTCCGAATGCAGAGTGAGGAAAGCCTCCAGAAGCCGAAGTCTGACGGCACGCGACCCACGATCCCACTCCTTCACCCAAGCCTCTGCCCGCCTCCCAGCCAAGGAAGGGCTAAGCGCGGTGCTCAGCGCCTCTTTTCGACGGTACTCCTGCTGTCGAAGGCGCGAGAGGGCGGGTTTGGTGTTTCTCTTAGAATCTGTAACGGTTTCAGTTCCGGTAGAAAAGGCTCTCACATTCTGCGTCGCGAATTCAGCGGAATGGAATTCGTCAAACGAGTCCCGCTCCTGGGTTTTCTCAAGCTCTCCCTGAGCCGCCACCTCCTCCCCTGACGACATTCATACCTATTCATTTTTGGAAAAAAAAAAGGCATTTTAAGTGCAGGGGGAAAGAGGAAGAAACGAGTTAATTGAACTAAAAGCGAAGAGCAACACCGAGCCACAACGATTGGCTACGAACAGGAGCAGGCAGTAGCAAAGGAGACAGGAAAATGAGTATACGATACTACTGACACACTGATGCCTTGGAAAGTCCAACAAATAATTTCCCTTCCCTTAACACTAGAGGTAGAAAAGATGGAAAAGCGTAACCTTCTTAAGTGGTCGTCACACTTAAGATGCGTTTGGGCCAGTCAAAATCCTCCCTCTATTGCACATATCACACACGATCATGCAGTCATACACGCTTACCGCGTTGCAGCGCGTAACATCCGCTTCATCGGACGGAAGGTGAAAGATATTACGAGCAGTGCGACGATCGCCAGAACAGACATCAGGATTCCCGCTTGAAATTTGATAAAACGCCGTTGCTGACTCGGGAGCAACTGAAACTGGAGCCGGTGTCTATCACTATCAGAAGAGTGCGCTCGCAAATAGTACGGTGAGCCCGGGTCTTTCAGAACATCACGTGCCTTGAAGACTCGTTCCACCATTTTCACATTGGGTGAGGGGCCGTTTGGTCCGTACTTGGCACTCATCTTTTTGAACGCCTCGTCAATGTCGTCGACGGTGCACGACTCCTCAAGGCCCAGCACCTCAAGCGGATCGTACTGCGCAAGAAACGTCTCGTGGTCACGCTTCCCCGAAACCTGCGCGAACTGGGTGCGCACTTGTGTCGTCAGGGTATTGGAGTACGCAAGATTCGTTGAGTAAAACAGTGCACCCACCACGTGCATCCGCGCCCTGCTGACAGCACACAAGGGATTGCAGCAGCCTACTGTGGACGAGGTGGCTGTACGTCCGACAGCATGTAACAGCGGCAGACTCATAGTGACGAGTTTTGCTTAAGTATAGACAATTCCTCAACGGTAGCAACTCCGCGAGGAAAACGTTAATAAAACAACTACTGCCCTGTGGTGCTCCCCTTTTGCTTGATGCCTATCCGCCAGGAAGTAGCAGGGAGATTGGCCTTTGACTCGGAAGCTACGCGTATGAAGTAAAAAGTGTGTGATAAAAATGACGTAAAACACCAAATGGTACCAAAACCTAACGGACGAGTAGAGGGATCCATGCAGACACACCGCAGCAACAAGTCGCAGCTGGGCTGCCCCACATGGGCAGCGCTAGTGTAGCTCCCACAGAACTAGCAGATGAAGGAAGTAACAAACGAAAAAAAAGAACACCAGAAGTGTATGGGCTGGTGTCTCGGCTAGTATTGTACAATCCCGAATAAGTAATCACACACCTGTCAACCGCCCCCATACACCTTGAAAGACAACAGCACGTGAACCATCCAACAATAATAATAATAATAATAATCAATCAATCAAAGGCCCAGGGGCACACCAAACCAGGAGAAATCGTACATCATAAGGCAACATGAGCGTTCGCCACTGGTGGGTGACCTTAATCTCTCGTTACCTCACTCCTTAGTGCCCACTACATCCCAGCAATTTAAGAACTGTCACAGTAAATAATAGAGGGCTTACGACCACCCCTCAGCTCCATACTTACCAAGTCCTTGTCGAAGAGTGCGATGAACTCCTCATTGTCAGCCCGGCTCTTGTCCTGGGCATAGCGACGATACTCCTCCAGAATGGAAACCAGGTTCCAACCTTGGAGTTTCCGCAAGCAACCACAAACAATACCAGTGCGATACCGGCCCATGCTGCATGTGAGCAGCAAGGGATAATTAACAGGGTCAATTAGCTCGTGCAATATCCCTACAACTACGGGTTCTGAGAGAGTCATGCTCCCCCTGTGGTGACTCAGCCCACTCGTCTCAACACAAAGACGGCTAAAGTTTGAGTCTTCATGTAAGGGGCACACAATGCGTATGTTGTTCTCACGAAGCCAACGTATAAACGCTTCATCGTAGCTATCAGTCAAAAGCACACACGTACGAAGCCGAAGGGAGGCTAAGAAACCGTAGTGACAGGGCTCCGGTGCGCCGCAGCGGTAGATACGCTCCTCCACATACCCAAAATTTGATGGCACTATCATGCTTAGCCGATCAAAACAAAAAGCCGGTGCTACTACACGGTGCGAAAAAAAAAAAGGAAACAGGATGGAGCGCGGGGAATGAAGCCACAGCCTGACGGGGGACAAAAAGCAAAAGCGGGGCATCTACCACACACCTCTCCTTTCACCACACCTCAGAGAGGTCCAACCGAACGTGGCACCACCGTGTCACCACAGACACCGGTGGTCACAAAAGCAAGCTCGAGAGGGGGAAAAAAGCATCGGTATAAGTAACGACAGAGGGCAAGACGCGCTTAAAACGATGGAAGTCTGTTGCCAAACTCTCCTTGTTGCTTTTGCCGCATCGCCGCGTATGGGTCGTGCCCGCCGTCCGCCGCCACTTGAGTCTCGTGCATATCGCGTTTTTCTCGAATCCGCTGGTAGCTTTCCTGTATTGCGCACAATGTTAAAGACATCTTTCTATCGGTCTTAAGCGTCTCCTGTAATTTCATCATAAACTCATCGTCATGACCCGTTGATTCCGTCAGCGTATTAATCGCCTTAGCCACACCACCCTCCTGGCGAAGCATGGTGATCCACTCAGTGTCACTCTGCATCTCCCGCTGGATTGCCTGGAGCCAACTCTGGTCACAACAGGCCTGCAGAACCTCGTGATAAACCTGAGGGTTAAACATTCTGCCGCACGCTGTGAGGTAAGGCGTGTGTAAACCCACACTGCTGTGGAGGTGGTGACCGCGCCGCAATTCCCAACCAGGCATACCCGGCTGGGTTGCGCCCCCACCGTCACGTGAGAAACCGTCTGTGGGTACCTGCCCGGGAATCACGGAGCGCAGCTGGAGAATCAAATTAGCACAACAGGACCCTCCTGCGACAGATCCCCTGAACGAGCGCCACATGGCTGCCGCAGTAATACAAATCTACGCCCCTCCCCCTCTCCAGTAATATGCACACCGCGTACAGCTGGCTAATGTGAACAAATCCACTGTGCGAAGAAAAAAAGAAAAACGGAAACAAAAAGGTAGAAAACAAGTGGGGTTACGTCTAATGCGTTCAGAAAAAGAGTTAGTGCTAAGGTGGCAAAATCGCAAGCTCACTGTCAACGTTAGAAACCGAGGGCCACAAATGAAAAAAAAAAACTGGAAAAAAAAAGAAGTAAGGAAAAAAAATAAGAATGACGTGCTACAAGCCAAAATGAGTACACACCACTTCCCGTGCACTTCGTCGCTATACAACAGAAAGAAATATAAGGCAGTGTTGTATCGATACTCCCATTAAACCCGAAGTGCGGAAGACTTCTAACAACAATAAAGAGAAAACGTAGGCTGAACCATTGTTTTCCCTCCTGCAACACATAAAAAAACAACTAAAGTAAACAAATCAATAGTAATAATAGCAGCAAAGAAAGGGGGAATTTTCGGAAAAGTACCTCGCCTTGAAACGTCTTATCCTTGAAAACAACAAAAATGGTAATAATAGCTAGAAACAACCAAAGGATCGAAAGCCACGAGGAAAAGAAAGAGGGGCACCAATATATATATATATATATATGTACACATGAAAGGGAAGAAAAACAACAAAGGTGCGTGCACAACAAGATGAGGGTCCCATAAAACGTCTTTGTGTAGTGGTTGGTGGTCAGTTCCATTGTCCTTCCCTCCTCCTCCTTCTTGTCATCAGTCGATTGAAGTGAAAACAAAAAGAGGACTGTGAGAGCAGCGGGACGGCATGACCCGCCGCACTCGCGAAGAGTAAAAACAGAGAAGTAAAAATAAGAAAAAAATAAAAAGAAACACGACGTACAAAAAGAGCATTTACGGAAAGGAGTGCCAAAAACAAAAAGAGATTACTGTCAATGTGCTGCCACCGTTGTAATTTGCACACGGAAGGTTCATGAAAGGCACATGCAGCGAGGCAGCTCATCCCATAACGAGTCGATAGACACGTACACTACAGGTGAAGTAAGCTAACGGAAATGCGAAGAATTGAGCATATTGGAGTATTTGTTCGTACCAAATAGCCCTAGGCGTCCGCGCTATGCTGATTATTTTCTCCCCACACACTCGCACCTCACAGTCACCCCCCCTCTCCCCCAATTCTGAACAATGCAAGCACAAAACAGTACTGCGCAATCCTCTACACTCAGTCAGGGGCTACACTTTACTCTTCTGCAGTAACAACTGCAACCGCTGTGACACGACTTCAATGAACTCGTCCGTGGTCAAATAGTCCTTGCGGGAGACGTTGCCCTCCCCCTTGATGCAAATAACAAGGTCCTCCGTCATGGAACCACTTTCAATGGTGGTGATAATGACATCTTCCAGGCGTTTGGTGAACTCCAGCAGCTCAACGTTGTTGTCAACGTGCGCACGGTGCGCAAGTGCACGAGTCCACGCAAATATGGACGCAACAGGGTTTGTACTTGTCTCATTGCCCTTCTGATACTCCCGGAAGTGCCGTGTAACTGTACCGTGGGCTGCCTCCACCTCCACCGTCCTTCCGTCGGGCGTCATGAGAATTGAGGTCATCATCCCAAGCGAGCCGAAGCCCTGGGCCAGGCTGTCGGACTGCACGTCACCGTCATAATTCTTGCAGGCCCACACATATCCCCCCTCACTCCTCATGCAGTGGGCAACCATATCATCGATGAGGCGGTGCTCATAGAAAATGCCACGCGCCTTAAACTTTGCCTCGTACACGGAAGCATACATCTCGGCAAAGATGTCCTTAAAGCGTCCATCGTAATGCTTCAGTATGGTATTCTTCGTGGAGAGGTAAAGTGGCCAGCCCCTCGCTAGAGCAAACTCAAAGCAACTCTTTGCAAAGTCGCGAATACTCTCATCGGTATTGTACATTCCCATCAAAACTCCACCAGATTTGAAGTCGAACACTTTGTACACTTTCGGCTCGCCACCGCTGGAGGGAACAAATCGCATCTCAAAGATTCCTGGCTCCCTGACAACGTCGTCAGTCGCGCTGTACTGGTCGCCGTAGGCATGCCGCCCAATAACAACCGGTAGCTTCCATGTGGTGACCAGCCGTGGAACGTTCTTACACACAATCGGCTCACGGAAGACAGTTCCGCCCAAAATGCCACGAATGGTTCCATTAGGGCTCCTCCACATCTTCTTCAAGTTGAATTCCTTCACACGTGCTTCGTCAGGCGTTATGGTTGCACACTTTACGCCCACACCATGTTTTCTTATGGCATGGGCTGCCTCGACAGTCACGCGGTCGTCAGTCTTGTCCCGGTTCTTAATGCCCAAGTCATAATATTCAATAGGAATGTCGAGATACGGGAAAATGAGACGCTCTTTAATCCGCTTCCACATTACGCGAGTCATTTCATCGCCATCAAGCTCCACAAGGACACCAGTAACTCTGATCTTCTTCATTGCCCCAATTCGATATGTCTCTGTGACTACTGCCACAACAGAATTCACAAGCTTGTCAGTTAAACCAGCGCCAACAAATGGTCCACAATAAACACTTCAGTTCAAGCTCCTCCTTTAAAACCGTTGACTTTTGTTGTATTCTTCTTCTTTCTGAATGGTGCTGAGCATCAATGCCGAAAAGCATTAAGACGAGACGAGGAGTGCGAAAAGAAAAAAGGTCGAGAAACGAAGCGTCAACAATTTGAACAGAAAAAACTTCTCTGCTCAGCCTCAACAATCAGAGAGGGAAAGGGAGAGAGAGAAAAAAGGAACGTAATGAAACAAAAATCACGCGTAAATACAACACAAGTACAAAAAATGAAAGGCCTCGTTGCCGACACTATCCATAAAATTAAATGTGCGCATGGTGATCATAATTAAAGGGTTAGTGCGGGGGAAAAAAATGCGGTACAAGAGACGTAACAGTGGTACATTATAATAATTGTCTGAATATTGCAGTACACACCCACTTAAGTCACGCGAGAGAGTTTTTTTTTTAATTTAAAAAAGAAAAGTAAAAAAAAAGAGTGGAAGGAAAGAGGAAATAGGAAAAGAAGTAATCTGATACAAACAATGCACATCTTGCAAAGAATACCGAAAGGTTCCCTTTGAACATTTTCTAAGAGAGAGGGAGACACGTGGAGCACAAAACAGGGAAAACAACAACAACAAACAATCCCCCTGGGAGAGGAGGGGTCAAAAAGAGTGCCCTACACCACAGTTGGTTGCCCCCTGGTGACCTCCTGCAGGGAGGCACACACACAGAAAAGAAGGAAGGAACTTGTTGACTTACTCCCTGGAGAGTTCACGCAACCGCTGCATCAACTGGGTGGTGAGAACCTTGTCCTGAAGGCCGTGGTGCGCGAATTGGCAGTACCTGGCCAGCACAGTACTATTGGTCGGCTCTAGGGCAATGGTGGCCTCGTAAAGCTTATGCGTTGTCTCCAGAAGCCACTGAAGACGCCGCTTAGTTAATGCGGTTTCTCTCTGCTGTTCCTTTACCCACTCTTCGTGAAAGGCAGTGCAGAGAAGGCGATTGACAGCCGGATTGTTGGGACTGAGTTTTCGAGCCCTCTCGAGTACCTTCACGGCATCCTCAAACTGCCCACCGAGGTCAATGTACGCGCTTCCAAGTCCTATCAATAAAGTTACGGAATGTGGCTGCAGTTTTAAGCAGTTAAGGTAGCAGTTGGTGATCTTCATGGCCAGCTGCTCCTTCACAGCGGGATTTTTCTTCACATCCGGCGCGCTACCGCACACATTGCACAAAAACGAACAGTACAAAGATGTCGCACGAGCGTCAGCAGGATTGTGGCGTAAAGCGTCCTCAAAAGCGACCATGGGGACGCTTGGCGATGGCATACTCGTGGCAACGTAATTACCGTAAAGCGCAAGCGACTGGGATTGCTGCAATGGGCAGGCACCAGCGGCGCTACGCTCCACCTGGAACCGGACAAGGCTTTCGCCACAGACGACCTGCTGCACTTCGCTGTGCTCCCCTTCCACACTATTTAGGAAGGCAAGGTAGTGAGCATAGCATTCAGTAATGCGAAGGTCGGTATGGGATAAGGAAAATGCCTTTGTGTAATACTTTCGGGCAAGCGTTACGGCACCGTAATCGCCACAGAACTTGGCGTAATTCACAAGAATAGTCGCACTTCGAGGGAAGCGTTTTAGCGCCACTTTGTAACATGCATTGATAAACTTCCCCTCGTGATACAACTTGGTCTGCGCAATGTAACACGCGAGACTCACTGTTTCCTGGTCATTCGACACCGTGACACCCTGAAGAAGTTGCTGCTTCATATCATCCTTGAGCGGACCGGATAGCAGATCCGACTGTGAGTCGTTTAGCGTTGTTGCAACACGATGAGGCTCGGTGCCTAATGCAAGGAGAAGGTGCTGCAAGCACTGACAGCGTTCATTTTGCAGAAGTTCATCCCAACACACAACGCTAAGCCATGCCAATTTCCCGTACAGTCCCTGAAGTGCATTGCTGTCAGTTGTGACGGCTAAGAGGCGCTCAATGCATGCACGACCCTCTGTGTAGTTAGCGGTAAGGACAAAAAAGGAAGCGGCGGCATTCGATACGTTTTCATCCGTTGCACAAGTCGACACAGCCTCCTGATAAAGACTCTTCGCCAAATGCGCGTCCCTGTTGACAACAACGGTCGCGTAGTTAGCCAACATAACGGCAAGTTCTCGGGAATATTCCTCACACTTGACGTTTGTGAGCCGTGCGTAATCCAGAGCTAGGCGATACAACTCCTCAGCCCCTGTCTCGTAGCCACGCCTCTGACAAAAGAATCCAGCGCGACTAAGTGCCATGAGAGTCTTCAGCTCGCCACCACCGCTTGTCTGCGACTTCGCCTTGTTTACAGTTTGACTAGCCAATATGATCCTAGCAGATTTCTTAAAGATTGCAACGATGGCAGGCTGGTCATCGGTATCTGTTGCGCCTTGCTCCCCTAGCACCTTGCAGAGCCCAGCCTCGAAGTCCTCGTCTTTCGACTGATAGCACACCGCAATAAAGTTGTATGCTGATTGCAACAAAGTCTCCGGCTCTACGGAGGCCTTTGGAAGCGAGAGGATGTGGATATAAAGCTCTAGTGCCCGTACAACATTGTCATTGGTATTCAACTCCGCAAGCCGTAGTAACGCGGCGGCGCATGAAGTTCCCAAATCCCTTTCCATCTCCACACGATGCTCCATCGCTTCCCTCGCAATGTCAACACTCCCAACGCGCTCACAACTAGCAGCATACTTGTCAAGCATCCAGGACAGCATCTCCGAATCGATATCCTCCTTTCCGCCCTCCCGTCACTCTCTGGAACCTTGAAAGGGCACCTAATATGCACCCCACACCGCCGGATGCTCTGGCAGTAGTGCACACAGGCGCGTCTGTAATCTCCGACACGCGTCTGAAAGCAGTACGCAAGACGCCCCTCAACTTCCGACTCAGTCAAATGCACACCCATGCCCATGCACGCCAGCTGCATTTTTTCGCCACTGATCTCCATTAAGCGAATGCTGTCCATGGCGTCCAGATAGACCCGAATTGCCTTGTCGACAAGAGAGGCGCTAGAAAGCGCATCAGCGTACTTCATGAGAACCCAAGCCGAGTGCTCCTGCATGCCACACTCCTTCATCAAGGAAATACATTCCTCAAAGAACCCTAGAGACTTTCCCGTTTCCTCATTCTCGGCAAGGCAAACGGCTGTGTCAATCAAAGCCAATACCGCACGACGGACGCTAGAAAGTTTATACCTTGCAGCATTTTCCAAGGGATACGTTTCTCTCGCAGGACCTGGGGTCGCCTCGTTTAGCTCTAAACGCGCTCTGTCGCACGACATTTCCGCGGCAGCTTGCAGGTACGGTAGTCCCTGAGAAATATCGAACACTTCAAAGCACAAAAGAAGACCAATGTCGTGCAACGCTTGAATCTCAAGATCCGGGTTGTGGGTGTTGAGCAGCATGCGGAGTGCAGAGGTGTACAGCGTCAGGCTTGCGTCCTTCTCCCCACGCCTGCGTTGTAGCCGACCCAAGATTAACGTAATGCGGGTTCTCTCTGTGTCGTCAACACAGTCGGCCGCCCGCTCACGTCCTTGACTGAGAGCACGGAGAGCGACTTCATCCTTCTCGAGAAACCTATCGTAGTCCTCAAGTATGTAATCACGACTGAGGGGCATGTACATCTCACTCCCTGAAACAAACTGGGTGAGTGAATCCTCTACTGGAAATTCTCGCAGTAGAGTAATCGCTGTTTCATACTCACACAATGCTGAAAAATACTGACCCGCACCGACCAATGCATTTGCAAGAATAACGCGAAGGTGGAGGACCGCTGTCTCACCCTCAAAAAATGCTACAATCTCCACAGCCTTACGGAGGAGCTCAACAGCTTTTAAAGACTCCTTTTCCACCAAGCACTGCACCCCGTAGTTCACTAAAACTCGAGCGTAGAAACTCCAGTGTTGTGACGACGACTTTCGGTACAAGGCCGCGCTTGATGCTATAAGGCTTTTGTACGCCTCCGTTGAAGGTGATTCTATGCACGTCCGGAGCAGTGCTTCCAACCCACTCTCGGTGCTCGGGGCCACTTCGACATCCTCGCAGCAACGAATGCCCTGTGGCTTCAGTTTTGACGATGGTTCCGTTAGTTGGATGAGCATGGATGGCGCACCACGTCGCACTGTCTTTCCACCGCTGCGTCGTGGGCGCCTTTCCACCAACGAGAGGGAGTGCTGATGCCGGTGCGAAGGCGCACCCGTATCACCAGCGTACAGTGAAGTGCTAGCCAAAGTTGAGGAGCAGCGGCAAGCCCTGAGCATCGGTGCACTGTGAGATATACCACGCACTTTTAAAACTGCGCATCCAAGCTGTTTCATTGCCAATTGCATTCCAAGCCCTCGACCGTGCAATTGCAGTAATGACGGCAACAGTGGCAGCAGTGGTAAGGGTGCTGAACCAAATCTCTCCGTTAGTTTTTCTCCTCAACTTAGGAGCTACCTACTTCTTCTGCTAAATTTACAATTACCTCCACCAGTTGCGTGTCTACGCTTCTCCTCTTCTCTCTTCTTTCCCTCTTAATTATTTCTGCCTCTGAAAGTTTCACCTTTCAGGTATGTGGTACAGCAAGTGTTTTTATGTATCCTTTTTCACGTTGCCTAAGACGGTTAAAAAACCGATGGCTTGTAAGTGCACAAGAAAGCTGCACTGCAGTTCGTTGCGTCGCATTAGAATCGAAGTTTTCATTACAAAACAAAAAAAATAAACGGAAAGAAAGAAAAAATGAGAGAAAATGGGGGGTAAGAAGCAAAGTAATACGTTTAGTATAGGACGATATGTGCATGAGCAAATCTAGAGTGGCGGGCTACACCAACATCAAAAGCAGTACGGGAAATATTTGTTTCTCATTCCCCTTCTAACGCACTTCACACGAAAGTGTTCCGAATGCGCAGCTTCACCCATTTTAAAGGATAAAAACTCTGTTTTCCCTCCCACATCCTCTTTGTCCTTACCTTTTACTTCCTTTATCACGTGTCCTCATCACAAACGATTCCCCATTTACTCATATTAATCCCAAGGTGCTTTCTCTAATTTTTTATCCTCATGATCTTTTCTTCTTATTTCCTTTTTTTTGCACACGCTTCAGCGCACTGCTTTCCCATAACTCCTTCTTGACCATTTGTTGTTGTTGTTTTGTGTATTTTATTGGGGATTTCTTTCTTTTTAAAAAAAATAAATAATAATAATCATGCAGATATTCAGGCACAGAGTCCCTCCTTATTGTCTTCCTCCTACTTCCTCTCTTACCGTCCTAGCGACATTACTTACGAACAGCACCAAATGATTAAAGAGGAAAAATAAGAAGAAAAAAAAAGCATTATTCCCTACGAGAAAAAAAAAGGACATAAACGCAGGCAACTCCTCAAAGTTGGCCACTCTCGGAGATCATCACTGGTTTGTCCGTGCTGCCCGTCTGGGAGCCAACCGCTTCCATCGCCTTCACGACGTTCATGCCATCGAGCACCTGGCCAAAAACAACGTGCTTGCCGTCGAGCCATGCCGTCTCAGCAGTACAAATAAAGAACTGTGAGCCGTTGGTGTTGGGGCCCGCGTTCGCCATGGAGAGCGTGCCAGGGCCAAAGTGTTTGCCCGCCTTGCCAGCGAAGCTCTCATCAGGAAACTTCTCGCCGTAGATAGATTTGCCGCCCGTGCCGTTGTGACGAGTGAAGTCGCCACCCTGGCACATGAAGTTGGGGATGATGCGGTGGAAGCCACTGCCGGAGTAGCCAAAACCCTTTTCACCAGTGCACAGCGCGCGGAAGTTCTCCGCGGTCTTCGGCACGGCGTCAGCAAACAGCTCAAAGGTGATGCGGCCAGCTGGTGCGCCACCAATGGTTATGTCAAAGTACACCTTCGGGTTGGTGGGCACGGTGGGGTGGTGCGGCTTGTAAGACATTGTGTATATGAGTTAGTACCTGTGTAAGAAAAGGGTCTCAAAAAAGTAAAACTAATAAAATAAAAACGGGGAAAACAACGAAGATGAGTTGAATGTACAACTTGAGGCCAAAGAGCCGAAGGTATTGGTAACCACTACAACGGGCCATGGACATGGGAAGATACAAAAATTAAACGAGAGACAGACGGTAAGACTTCAATCAAAACCACACAGCAGAAGGACCGATAGGTCGCCTGCAGCGCAATGGTCAGACTTCCTCATTCCCTTTAGAAAGTCGAAGGAAACATCTATGCCCTCGTCTCTGCCTTCATGGCGCATCTCATCCAATCCAAAGGACCCACTCAACGTGTGAGAATCACTGAGAACAGGGTCACAACTGCATAGATCGCAAGGGGAAGACACAACGAACAAAAAAAGCCAAACAGTGACAACGTTTGCCCTACCAATTATCCCAAAACAAGAAGTAGACTGCCATACTGTGGTGGGTGCTGCCCACGTATATGCACCCATTCAATGCTCACACAAGGCATGGTAAGCGTTCCCACCGGCTGTTCCAACGGGAATTCTCCGTCAAAGGCGCAGATACATAACGGTGGGGTAACATGCCGACACTACACGACAAGTGTTAAGAAATACCTCCATGGTGCTAAAGCACGGCAACCCCCATACCCATAACATTTCCATTGACTTTTCTTTTAATGGCTGATTCGCTCCTGTGGCCTGTTATCAGATGTATCCTCCGTTCCCTTTATCTGTTTCAGCTCAACGGAAACCGGAGTATCCAACTCCACGACGGCGAGCTTGTAATCATTCAACATTCTAATTTCACCCACTTCATTTTTGTACCGACGACCCCTTCGATTACGTACCTGAACACGGACTACATTGTCAATGCCGTATATGTTTCTCAAGTAATTAACGAGTTCTACCTTGGACATGTCACACGGAATTTGAAACACCGGGTGTTTTGTCTCGTTGTTTAGAACACTGTCGAGCAGCAGTCGAACCTCCGCATCCGGAAAGTACCTATCAAAGAAAAAAGGAAAGAACTCCTGCGAGTGTCTCAACCCTGTGGGAGGCGGCCGTTTTAGAGGCCATCCCCACTCCTCAGCCTTCTTCCTTACGTAGCCAATCTTGCATGCTATTGGGTTCCAAATCCGACTTCTGCCAAAATAATCGTTCACCGACGGCTCGGGGAACGGACGTGGGTCCGGTCGGGTGTGTTGGTACTCCCACGTCCTCCAGCCCTTATGGATCCGGCCCATCCGTCTGCGCCACAAATTTATCCCATCATCCACTAGCGGTCGGTAGAAGCGACCACGGCAGGATATGGTAAGGGGCGAATGCTGCGCTCCCGCACAAGAACTTCCCACCGGCAGGACTCCTCCGCACGAGGGGAAAATGGCATTTCGACTGGTGTTACCACTGCATGAATAAACCCTTCTCAAGCTAGCCATCACTTTGATTGCACCAACGATTTCCTTCACCTGTTGTTTTCCGATACCCTACAGGTTTGAAACCATGCTTCAAACACGATCAGTGCAACAGTTATGGGGAAAAGGGTAAGGATAAATTTTTCTTGCATGTATCGCATTTGTGGAGGTGCTGTGACCATAGTGAACACACATGAGCTAACTCATACAAAATTGTAAAATAAATATGGACGTAAATATATGTGTTTATATGAGATATATGTACAAAGTGTCAAGCGCGGCAAAGAGTGGTGTGGAGGTAAACCAAATGTCCCACCTGTCTTGGATACTCCACCTTCTATTTGGAGAAGCAAAAAGATAACTTACACCCTTCCTACATTGCATACTTGACGCAGACACACACTACAGCAATGTACAGTTCATCAGGTCCGCATAACACACCCATTTGTAACTAATCAGGGCAAAAGCAGCTATCGTGTGGGCGCGCCTACGGTGTATCAACACCCAATAAATTGAAAACACCGTGCAAGTATCCCCGCCCACCTTCGCCGTTGGGAGAGCCATACGCACAGCAGTTGTACCTTCGCGTGGATAAGTGTGCGCAGAGAGAAGGAAAAAAAAACACCAATCAAATCGCGTAACTAGCTCCCTAAAGCCCCCTCAACGCCACCAGCCATCAGCTGGGATAACGTTTGCAATGTCAGCTGTTGCCTTAGCCTTGCTGTTTCCTGAGCATCGTGCCACTGCCGCTGCAGTCGCTGCTTCTCGGCTTCCGCCTCCCGCAGTGCAGCATCGCGCTCGCCAAGCTCCCTCGTCAAAGATATGTTTACCTCGTCCACACGTGCGAGCTGTCCACGAACGAGCATCAGCGTCTCTGCAGCACGCGTTATTTTTAGCGACTGCTGATGCTCACGAACCGTAGAGGCTGCGAGCTTCTGCTTGGTGTCATTAAGTGCTTCGAGCAGTTCCGCAAGATGAAGCTGTTCAGTCATAGCTGATGTTGGTTGTTGCGCTTGCACTGCATCAAACTCACCTTTCAACTGCTGCAACTCCTCCTCGACGCGTGCAAGTCGTGCTGCCTTTTGTCGCTGTGTCTCCAGCGCCTCCTCAGCGTCGTCGAGCTTCGTCTCAAGCTTGGAGATGATGGCTCTCTTCTCATCAATCTTGATTTTGGCCTCCATCTCCACTTCCTTCAAAGTGGCATCCTTTTTCTTCATTGAATCCTGAAGGTTATGCAGCGTACGATGGAGGTTATCACGCTCGAGTTCGAATTTTTCGTTTGCAGCTCGGGCGGCGTCTTGCAGCTCCTGAATGATATTAGCTGAATTAAGTAACTCCTTCTCATTTGCCACCATACGCTCCAACAATCGCTCGTTTTCATTGGAAATGAGCTTCTGACACTCTTGAGAAGCGGAGAGGGCCACTTGCAGCTTGTGTATCTCTTCTTTATGGTCGTTTACGTTGGATCCGTCAACGATGGGATCACACCCCACCTCTGCCCTTGGCACTCTTGTTGTCATATTCGCATGAAAGTTAGACAACATCTCCTCGTAGTGTTTTTGCAGGGAAGTTGCGTATTCCTGCCAGGCCCGCTGGTTACTGCAATGTGACGCAAGCAATGACTGTTCATGACGGTGCCACCGACGCATATAATCCGCCACACAAGCCGATAATGTATCGGCAGCCATCGCCTCCAGCTCTCGGCGGGAAGAAAATTCTACCTCAGCCATCAACTGTTGCTCTTTGTACATCTTCAAACGTCGTTCAAGCACCAACAGCTCAGCCTTGTAGGTCTGTGTCTCCTCCTGTAGTTCCCTGATGCGACGCTCCGCTCCCTTGTCTTGCTGCTGCAACCATTCGTTTTTCTGGAGGGCAAGGTCCAGCTTCCCCTGCAACTCGGCTAACCCATTGCTGGCCTCCTTGTGTGCCTGCGATAATTTGTTCTCCCACTCCCATGCAGTTCGAGATATTTCACGCTTATTCTGTTCCTGCAACTCGATGTGACGGCTTCTTAGCTTCTCGAACGCTGCACGATGCCGTTGTTCCACCATCTCAGCTTCCTGCGCGCGCCGAGATAGCTCATCCTTCAGTGCATCAACCTGCAACCCAAGCCGCCTCACTTCGCGCTCAGAGGTCTCCATGGTTGCGGCGTAGACCTGACGCGAATCCTCAACAGCGCGGCGGAGATCGCCTTCGATGGTCACTCGAAGCACCAATTGCTCTTGCAACCGTTTTAAACCCATAGCTAGGCGCTTATTCTCCTCCTGCAACGCTTGCTGTGCCGCCGCATCATCCTCAGTTAACAGATGCACTATTTTGTTTGTTGGGAATGAAAGGTCAGTGGAAACCGCGCGAGACACACATTCGCCACGACCCCGCTCAGCAGTGGGTGGGTCAGTTTCCACAATATTCAGGAAACTTCCAGAACCATCGCACTCGCTTGTCTCGTTCACGTCACTCCTCTTTGCGTCCAAGGTTCCCGATGTAAACATCATACCGCCCCGTAGCGAAAGACCCTCATCGCGTCTGGCGTTGCAAAGCTGATCCACCGAACATACATCGGGGGAAGCACCTGACGCAACCAAACCCGAAAGATGATATCCATTACCAATCCACCTCTCCCCGTCTGTCACTTCTTCCACAGCCGCTCCCGGATGAGAACGCCCGTGAAGCTCCTCAGTTAGGTCGCAACCACATGGTACACCGTTCAGCTTCGTGAGGTTTCTAAAATGCGCAAGAATGCGATCCACATACTTTGGCTCGGTCTTACAGAACGGGTTATCCCGCAACTCGACCTGTGGCTGCAAGGTAGGCAGGAGTAAGGAAACTCGCGGGACCTCTACACGAAGCTCCTCAAATCACAACATTTCTCGAGTGACCTCAACAATTTAACACTTGTGGGTATTTTATTCCCACAAACGTCAAGATACGCTAATTTCTGCGGGCTGGGCAGGTGCAGCAGCTCTCCCACACTATTCAACTCATTGAAACTGAGTGAGAGCCACTCCAGCGACGGGAGGTGCCTAAATCCACATAGGGAAGTGAGACAATTGCTGGAAAGGTTGAGATGCCTAAGGCGCGAAAGGCAGACAAACGCTTTTTCGTCAATAATGCGCAGTTCATTAGCACTGACATCGAGCTCTGTGAGGTTCTGCAAGTTACCCAAGCACTCCAAACGAGAAATAGCATTCATGTGAACATTCAGTGATGAAAGATTCGGCATGTGCTTAAGATATCTAATATGCTCGAAGGACAAAAGATTACGGCAGCAGAGGAAGAGGTTGCGGACACTGCGCAGTTCCCCAAGCGTTTCCTCTGAAAGCTCACCTTCATCATCTTTTCGTGTGAGGATGCGTTGGAACAGCGCGCTCCGTCTCGGTGTGTCAACGTTAATGGACGAGACACCCGGTTGTGACCTCCTCGGCATCGGCGACGAAACCCTCTTCTTCGGCGGCATCAACAGAGGTCGGGACTTCACTAGCAGCGGCGTGGCAGCACGTGTTGTCGGTGCGTCCGTGTGCATTAAACTCTATGGTATTGTCTATCGAGAATTTATTTATTTATGTGCTTGCGTTACAACGCACGTGTAAACTCTCCCCTGTCTCTTCCTCTCACTCCTCCTTTCCGGTACCCCAAAGGTAAAATTCTCTATGCTTGACGTGTCCCCACAACCGCGGGGCACTCATGCTAAGTTCATGTGGGCGAAGAACATGGGGAAAACACATGTGATACGATGAGGGAAGGGTTCACATTGTTATGACGTTATAAAGCGTGAAGTGAAAAAAATAAATAATTACACACATTTGGGAATATCGAACGGAGCGATAATGAATCCACAAAGTGATCGCTGAGGAGTGGAAAACGCAGGGGGGCAAATCGCAGGAGCCCTGCGAGCGATGCTTTCCACTCGAAAGTATGCACACCATCAACCACCACGTACATCAATGGACCACACCAGAAGCCGTGAGAAGGCAGTAGGTAAAGAAAAATTGGTGAGGATCCTTCCTGAGATAAAAAGGACAGAAAAGCAGCAGAAATATATCTATTCATGCATAAAGATACATAAATATATATGAAAGAAAAAAAGGCCTATCGGCACATCTCCGTGAAATCCTACACCTGAAAAGAACACAATGAACGTCCAACCAACGGCGGCGCGATAGGAAGCTTCCAATAAAAGCTTACCCTATCATGCTGCGTTTTCGACCGCGCGCCCGAACGACCCCTAGTCGTGCGATACTTGTAGCCCCTTTATGCGGTTCAACAGTACGGCGGTACCCCTCCAGGATAAGCGAAGACGCAACACCCTCTAGCGATGGGTGTGAAGACATAATGGCCCTCTCGAGAACATATAAATCAACGGCCCGCTCCTCCGCGCTGTTTTTCTCCGTCACCAATCCAAAGTCCAGCACAACAAGATTATCACGCAGCTCCCCCACCTCTCCTTCCCTCGTGCAACAAATAAAGTTGGACGTTGTAAGATCCCCGTGGATAATGTCGGCACTGTGCAGGAGACCCACCACCTCGCCCATCCCTTCCAGCAGACGCACGGCTGCCGGCGAGGCAGTTTTCCCCTGACCCCACTGAACCCGGTTGAGCATGTCGCGCACGGTGATGCCAGCAATGCGCTCCATAACAATCGCACATCCCTCGCGGTCAATAGCGTACACTGTGGGCACGGCGATGCCATGCTTCTGGCAGCGAACCAGTGCCCTCGCTTCGCGTACAGTGCGCTGCTCCCGAAGCTTCTTGTCCAGTGCAGGATGGCGGTACGGCTTCACAAGACGGTGCTTGCAAACAGCGGGATGTCCGTAAAAGTCGCACTCGTACACCCGTGATTCGGCGCACTGTGACAACACTTGTCCCACCACGACGGTACTCGTGTGAGCCTTCATGCAACCGGCGCACACACGTACGTCAGTGCCTGTAACCCTTCAGAACCTCTCAAGGCAAAAGGTAGAAACCGCAGTGAGGCTCATGGAGGAAATGTCGAGGCAACACGGAAAGCAAAAAGTTGGAAAGGAGCAAACGTGTAAATCAAGACGTTTATATGCATTTATATGAGTCCTTTCACCTGTTATGTCACGGGATAGTGAAAAAGGGAACATGCCACACCTCAAGAGGACGTTGCTCACATTTCTTCTTCTGCAGAGTTTTTCTTATTTTTTTTCCTTCTTTTTTTTAAAAAAAAACAACAAAACGCCTATCCGAAGTGAATTCTCAGAATGTATGACAAAAAATATATACAAAAAACATGCCGAAAAAGACTTACGGAATTACTGCCACACAACACACGTTCCATCCACCTCGCAGTCACACGCATTTCGTGTTGTGTCGACGGAGAGCGTAGGGCACGATTAACAGAAAACACTCAGTGGGAAGCGTGAAAGAAAAGAAATCGGCGAGGCAACAGAAGCTGCCAGGCAAAAGTAATGACCGTGGAAAACAAAAGCATTTAAATGAAGGGTAAACCGGAGGAAATTCGGGAGGAAAAGTAAAGCGTGAGTTAGGGCAAATTCGCCTCAAGCCACCAGCGGACTGAAGGTGGGATGCCGTTGGAAATGGAGCACATGAAATGCATCCTCAATGCATCGGCTTTTTTTTTGTTGTTCTTCTTTTGTTCTCTTCTTTCCAACGTAACAAGCCTCCCACATACACACACGCACGCTTGTAGCGAACTCTTGTCCAAAACAAACCAGAAAAGCGGCGGTGTCACATTATGCGTATCATATATATATTTACAAGAAACAAAAACAAAAGGGGAAACATTCGTGTGAATTCTAACGGAGCAAACAAAGACAAGCTCTCATCCCTTTGGGCTTATCCAGCGATCTCACGCACATAATTCAGTTTAGGTATTGCTGCCTTCGTGGTCCTCCACCATTGTCTTCTTTTTTCCTTGAAAGAAAAGGGGAAACACTAGTCACGATAAAAAGTATAAACACGTAACTTGCTTTTATTTGTCACCCTGCGTTCTAATGGGCAGTGGTGACAAAGACGCCTTGTCCTTTAGGCTGCAGTATGAAGATGTGTGGTGAGGGAAAAAGATAGACACTTCTTGCGCACGCTGACGCATTACTGCACCCGTGAAAAAACACATTTGACAAGACTCGTAAGTTGAGTAAAAAAAATACATGACATACATTTATTTATCACTTATATATCATTTATGCGTTCTCGGTTACTTGCTTTACTTACATACTCCTCCAAACACCAAACATTATGCTTACATCAATTACCACAAACACACGAGCACAACGCGTATGTTATATGTCAATTTTGTCTCGTAGTAATGTCAAGGCCCCGGCCCGCTGTACACCTCGAAGTGGGAGGACAATCCTCACCGTTTGAAATAATTTCCATTTGGTCACCGGACAGGGAGCAGGGGGCGTCGTGCCGTAGAAGTTTTTGAGAAAACACGCTTAGCAGAGTAGAGCACAGCAAACAGGCCACAAGCATTGAAAGAATCGTACTATTTTGCAGCGTCTCAGCATATCTGACATCCTCTTCATAAGAGCGGCCAGTTAAATTAGTGGGGTTAGACAACCCGTTTTGTTCATTCACACTGAGTAGCGGAATACCGGCAAAAACGGCCTGTAACGGGCCCTTTCCCAGCGATCCAATGCCGGTAAAAATAAGTTCCCGGAACGAAAATGGCATGCGGAAAAGAAACGGAGTTAAAGCGGAGACGACAAATCGCACAGCAAGCCCAGTTAACACGCAAGTGATACCGCTGCCAAAGAAGTCCTTGGTAAATATCGCACCGAAATCAACAGTGGAACCAGCAAGCCCAAACAGCCCCGGCATGGCAATATAATCCCACACAAACCGAAATGCCACCGACAAGTCGCCCTTCGTCGTGTCGTGCTCCAGTTTATGCGCGGCGTCACACCAGTGACTAAACAACGACAGCATTACAACAATAGCCACAGCAGCACCACCAACACACTGAACAAGCGAGGCAACGGAAGTACACAACATGGAGAACAACAAAATTAGTGTCATTGTCGCAAACCGCACGTGATTTGAGTGGCGCTCTGTAAAATAAAGAATCTTCAACCCCCCGAGAGGGACGCGTTCACCCTCCTTGTAAAAAATGTTAAACACTGAAAAATACAACGCGTATGCCAACATAATGCCAACGACGAAACCCACAGCGACTTGTATGGGTCCCAGCATGCCCGCTAAGAGGTGACCTGAAGGGCTGAACTGAAACGATAAAAGCAATTGAATGGCCCACACACAAAAGGTTGCCTCAACACAGACAGAAACAAGTAACATTGAACCAGGACCGCTCTGAGTGCCGTAGCCCTTTTGCTGAAGATCTATCACAACGGGTATGATAATAGAGGGTGCATTCGCGGTTGCAATAAATCCATGCATAAGCGCCCATAGACTGGTTGGGTAACCAAATAAAACCTTGGCAAGAAAGCCGTGTGCACATGCCTCAGCAACCATGGGAATGACACTAAACCCCAAATACTTGAAAACATTTGCCTTTAGTGCCCTGAGATTCAGCGCCAGTCCACCACGGATCATACCAATTGTAATACCAAAAAGGCCAACTGCTCGTCTCGTCCGCGGCTCAATACCCTTTGTTGTTGCACCCGTTGGAGGGATGTTGTTATAAATAGCGCCTGCGATAACCATACAGGCAACCGATGGAATGCGTGTCACTTTCGACAAAATGGACCCAAAAATTCCAGAAAAGAGAATCGTGGCCCCAGCGTCAAAGTAAGGCCCTCCTGGAAGAAACTTCTCCTTGGGGCCGATCGCAAGGAGGATAACCCAGAAGAATATAATGCATAGCAGCCGTAACACAAAAGAAAGGGCAAAAAAGCGATATTTACAACCCATAAATATTATGTGTAGAGCATTTCTTTCCCAATCGTACTCAAAGCCACAACACTTCTCGCTTTTACCCAAGTATTTGATGTCATCCCATGTGTCAGCGGTGAAAGACGGCTTGCGCTCAAGTTTCTTGAACTGTTCATCAAATAATAAGTAAGCAACCTCCCTACAGCCTTCATCCGACAGCATGGTTTGAACTTGGTTGATGACCACGCTGACGTCTCTGGTTTCCTCGACCTGATCCTCTTCTTCCGCAGGGCATGCGCCAAATGGCTCCTGAGCGCCCCGGGGCTCTCTATGTTTTCCTGCTGCTACCCCACTGGCTTCATCCGAGGTAGCACCCCTCGCCACAGGCGCCGTAGAGACTGACCCAGGCTTGGACAAGCCCACTCCTTTGTTAGTCATGGATGGCGGGGGGGCCGGTCTGTCCTTCTCGTTATGCGTCGGTTCGGTGTTACGGTTACGATCCTCGCGAAGGGATGGCTGGCTAGACCGATTCTTGAGGGACTGTGGCTCCACCATTCTGAGCGAACTCAACTTGCGAAGAGGCAGCCCGCCTTCTGTCGCACTTGACGCACACAAGCGTTGTTGGTTGGTCAGAGAAAGCTTCGCTCCCACAGCAGCAGAAAGTACAGAAATACCCGACGCCAAGCCTTAACCAATATACAGCAGCGCTCAACTCACTTTTTTCTCTAAATATATATACATGTGTATACATAAGATCGAAGGAGAAAATCAAGAAGGAAAACGGGTAAAAGTAGTGAAAACAGATGTACATGACAGATTTCAAATGAAAATCTCAGTAGCGTTTATACGGACAACTACACGTCTGGGGAGCTTCCTTGGCTCAGAGAACGAAAACTCGCGTAAGAAATGAAGTAAGACATAAGTCACTTGTTGCTGTGTCTAACCGTACTTAATTTCGTTCATCACACCTCTTTCACGCTCTAAAATTAACTACCCTACCTGCTCTGATCCTTGACGCGGAAAGAATGGAAAGTGATCTTACCGCCTTATGCAGTACTGTCACGTCAGCAAGTTACAGAATTGGACAACTAAGTTGTCTTGAACAGGAGCAAGCATGAAGCAACATGCACAGTAACGCGTAGTGAGCTACCTCAGACGGTAATAAAATCGTCCACCTGGAAAGAGAGCAAACCATCACACACATATCTCCACTACACAACATCCAGCCGTTCACTTTGCGGTTCACACGAGCAGTGCCGATACCAACCCCTACCTAAGGTGGCGGTAATAATAGGCCGGTAAAAGGTGGGAAAGGAAGGCACAGCCGAACGAGACCGCAGAGAGAGCGAACAAAATGCGTCCTCCACGAGAAAGGAAAGAGAGAGAAATGTGCGCGAACTTCTTTGGGGCTGCGGCTGGTGCAAACCCAAACTCAGCAACCACTGGTCCGCATTTTCGAATGCACACCTCCCTCACAGCACACCCCGTCCCTCACGTCTTCAGCATCCCAGTCACTTGGCAAAGACCTAACAAGGCCAAGCAAAGGAAAGGAGTGAAACACGTCAAAGCGTTTGCTGCGCCAACGACTTTAGAAGGGCACCGTGGTACATTTTCTGCGCGGTTACAGCTTTAGGTGACACCAGGTTTGGCCGTTGTTGGTACGAGGAGCACCAACAACGCTACAGATATACCCTTAGGGTTAGGGTACGAAAAGCCAAGGAGACACCGCAATAACGATGTTCATTGGCCAGGCGCGCCGCCCACCGCTGGACACCGCACATACACAGGTACTGGTGCGCCCACTACCGCCGCCGCCACACGCCGAGAACGCATTCCTCCAACTGAGAAGGGCCGAAGGGCGCTTTGGTCAAAGGCAATTGTGTAGAGGAAGACGAGCACCGATACTCAAAAATGCGAAACCTGAAGTGGCACACCATCCCACAAAGGCCCCGCGAAGTTTTGTTTGCTTCTTGGTGTACTTCTTGTAACAGCGGCGAGCACATGTGTGTGCATTGGTCAAGAGAAATGAATCCTCCAGAGGTGTTGCTGTTTCTCGTCATCACTGGTAGTGTGCATTCGGCAAAGCAGAGAGTATGAAAGTAGTGCAAAGAGTGAAGAGGAGGGATTTTTTTTTTAAAAGCGCCCAGCATCAATAGGAAAAGTGAGACAAGCATCGTGGCTCCTCGTTCGTATCCTTCTCCCCCCAAAGCACATGAGGAAGTCACCTAAAGCGTAGTGACGGGGAAGGCTACGGCTCCACCTGGCGAGCCTCCTCCACCGTACCCCATCGGGGTCCCACACAGCAGAGCGGGGCAATGACGTAGAAGCGAGGGAGACAACCAAGTGTCCTAGAGAGCGGTAACAGTGAGTGGAAAAATCAATTGTGTCAGAGCGCGTTAGTCAAATGTGTTGGGCAACAGATCACTCAAAGTAACAACTAACAATACTAATTGCCCCTCCATCGTTGAAATCACCGTCTCCGTCATCGCCCAGACAACGGAAAGATAACCATAATAACTTACAAGCAATAACTTTCCAAAAAACATCTATTCCTATGCAGCTACACATTCACCTAATATGAGCTCAGGAAGTTAAAGTGGGAAAGAAAGGGGAAAGCGAACATTCAGCTACGACCCAGACATCATGTGTTGAGCTCACGGAGCAAGCTTTGCCCCCGACACACAAACGTAGCCGTGCACACACCCTCCCATCACATTAGCTTCACATCGCAGCAACAAAAACTACGCCACAGAAAGGAGGTAAAGATATAGGTAGATGTTAAACGTAACGTGTCATGGCAAAATGAAAAGTGCGGGTTACATATCAACTGAAAAAGTGGAAATATAAATATATATATGTATATATATGAAGCAAAAGCAACACTTACTTAGTTTAAAATAAGTCATCTATGTGTACACGCAGCCGGTTTCCAGCGACACCTGCTGCACGATTTATGGTGGAATCCTCTTGGGTGGGTACATAAACCCAACAAGTACAACGGTACTATCCGGGACACACAACAAGGTAAGTGAGAAATTCAATATGTTCATCTAGAACCCTTTTGCCATACTTTGGTGTGTAAGCATACATTTGATATTTGAACTCAACAAAAATAACAAGGAAGTCAATTCAAGAGAACGTGGACAGTGGGCTATGTGGTCCACGGGGCTCCATCACCTTGATGCAGCGTTGTTAGTTTCTCTCTTAGGGCTGCCGACTGGCGCTGAGCTGCAGAAAGCCTTATTTTGAGGCCAATATTTTCTTCTCCATCGCGTTCCACTCTCATCGTTAATTCTCTCACTTTCGCAGTGAGACGTCGCACTTTTTGTTGCTCCTCCTGATGGAGGGCCTCCAATTTTGAACAGCGCTTCTGCGCCTCCAGGGCGAGCTGCCTAGCATGAAAACCTTCCTCGCAGCAACCCATGCCATCAGCCCTCGTGGGACCAGGCACATCGGCTCTACCCCTAATTTCCTTTTCAATGCGCAGGAGGTCCGCCACTGTTTCTACATGACTTTGAGTCAAATGCTGCACAGCATCCTTTACGAGCTTTGTGTCATCCGTAACACGTTGCAACATTTCGTGCTCCTTGTTGAACTGCTCGTGCCACTCCCAAAGAATGCTACACTGAGCCCGCAACTGCTCCACCTGATCCAAAAGCGGTTGAATAGACGTTAAGTGTGGGTGCTGCCCCGACAAACACCCAGCCTCTCGACTGCATCTCACAGCATCTTCAGCGCCAGCAGAGACTGAATCCACAAGTGTGCGCTGCTGACACACCGCACACGCAAGAAAAGGCCTATTGGAGCCGCCATTTTGCGCCTCACTGGGATACTTACCAGCCATTATTGAAGAAGATGCCTCACACACCCCTGATCCATTAACGTTAGCCACTTCATTCCCCTGAACCTGCAGCGCTAAGTGATTAAACGGCAGGGGATGACTTGGGGCTTCATCACCACCTAAAAGGAAGAGCTGCTTAGCTCGAAGGAGAGCGGCTTGATGTGTGTGCTTCACGGTTGTATTCCTCAAGTACTTGCGGTGTCGCCGGCCCTTCACTGCGTCGGGCGGTCGGCTCGGGGCTAATCGCATACCTGGTGGGGACAGCGACGTTACTGTCTTTGTGCCCTCAGTGTCGTCATCATCCGCTAGTGGCCGTCCCCTTATCGAGCACTCCAAATTTTTGGTGCGGCGGTGGGTCAAACACCCCTCCTCCGTAGCTGGATATCGCGTGGCATCCGCCCCAGCGAGCGTCTCTTCTCGAACCCCTGAGCATGCAAGTCCCTTCTTCGCTCTGCCACGAATTGCACCCGTGAGATAACGCGATGAATCCCTCGTATCAGCCGCATGTGGTGGTACATCGTCACCTGCCGGAGAATATAGTTCTGCCTCATCAGCTGGTTCGACACCCTCCGACTTCTCCCCAGCATCTCTCATAGAACATGAGGAATCGTTGTGTGTGTCAAGATCCAGCCTCACAGCACACCCACCGCTACGATCACTTAGGCTACTGGCACTCTCACCAGCCCCTCCCTGTGAAACACATGGCACCATGCAATGGGAAGTCAAATCATTTTCCAGATCACTCGCGTCTCCAGAGGCACGAGAGGAGTAAAGAGTCAAACAATCCTCTGTCATGTCGCCAGAAGACATGCACTCCTTCCCATCGGTTGGAACGCGCTGCTCAGACCCACGGCGGCTTGGCAACGGGGGCAATTGCGCGGTGGGCATCGCAAGCAAACCACCGCCCTGTTCAGCCACGACTCCGTCGTAACTTGCTGCTGCTACGGGGTAAAGAGGGCCCGAACACTGCTTGAATGATCCGTCAGAACAATGCAACAGGACGCTAGGGTCCTCTACAACTACATCGGCCTGGGAGCTAACCGGGCTTCCGCAATCTCCAGCTGCCCTCCGCGTGTTAGGTGAGAGCCCACCGCCAACAACGGGCCTCAGCTGCTCCACAAAAAAAACCAATACTTTCTCGTCAGCTTCCCTCACCGCTATTTGCATCAGTGCCTCTACCTCTGCCGCTATTAGCTCCGCCCGGTGCCGCTGCAGTAGCTGACGTAGATACTGAAATAGAGCGTACTCCTGTGGATACATCGAGATAAATGACTGGCGAAACACTTTCCCAATTTCCAAGGCCTTCGCCTCCTCACTCACCGTTTGGTTGCACAATACAACCTCCATATTCCGCACAACGGGGGATGGAATTAGCGGTTCAGGTAGTTTCCGAAGAAAAAGTGTAATGAGTGCAACAAAATGAGGCGCGCAGACCTTAGCTTTTCCAGAAAGAGTCACAAATGGCTTTTCAAACAGACGCCCCGAATGTCTCCTCTTCGGTTTATCCTTCGGTGCCTTATTCGACGGTATCTTCTCTACACAGTTAACACTAGAAAGAAGCCCATGTTTCTTCGCAAAGTTATCAATTATCCGCTCAGCCCTAGCCACCCAAATGCTATCAGGCGACACAGCAGCCACACCGCCGTCGCCACTGCAGTCAGATTGTGAGTCCCAGTAGAAGGCTATGTCCTGTATTAGCAGCGGAACACCCGGAACATAGTTTGTCGATTTCTGTACTTCCCTTTGCTCGTACACAATTAAAGCACTCACTGGCGTACCGAAGTACCGCAGCGCGTCATCGCGTCTCCGTTTAGGAACACAGAAGACTTGACCCATGTCCTTTCGCACACATTCAAATAGCAGAACGTATGAAACCGCAAGAGGAAAAGAAGGCTAAAATCAACCGACGCGTGTGTGCCGAATTAACACTAGCCGCTGCAGAGGGGGGAAAAGAGGAAAACGGGGGAAATAAGGAAAGTGACGCGTACAGGGGATGCTCACCCCATGCGTGTTCCACACCAACGCCACAAGACACCGAAGACGAGTTTGCAGCTCTGCACGAAAACACACCCTCCAATGAGTGGTGCTACCGAAAGCGCATCCCCAAGCAAAGGAAAACAAATTTACAAATTTACCCCCCTTCAACTGGCCACACATCTGGCTGACGTCTGCTAAAGCCTCAACGTGCACACACACACGGAAAGACGTCAGCCGCCGGAATGCGAAGGGAAACCTGCACACCGCGGCATTTACCACGATGCCGGCAAGCAATCAACCGTGGAGGATTGCCTAAGGGCCTCCACGCGTCTTGACGCTTGGGGGAGATCCACCACACCAGCTTGAATTCCACTTACAGCAATCAGGCATGTGACGAGTCCCACAACAATGCTCAGTCTGACACGTGCGCTTCCCACTGATACACGTCACAGCGAAGATACCTGCGGCGGTTCCACTGATACAAATAACAACAAAAGCGAGCTGTTTCACATGTATTAAAGAAAGGAGAAGATATATATATATATACAAAGCAGAGAACAAAGGCTCGACACAAGCCGTAACCCTCTGCCACTCAAAACCGGAGGTCCAACACTCACAGCATACCAGTTGTTTTTTTTTGTAAAACAGAACCGATCACACCGCGAAAACCGATTAACTAGAAGAGCTTGCCACTAAAAACGAAGTGGTAATGGCAGTAACACAAAGGGTAGCGAGCCGCAAAATACCCCAAGGAGCTGGAGGAAAGCAAGAAGAAAAAAAAAAGCACTGTTCCTCCACAAATAGGAGGGGGAACTCTTTTGATATCATCACACTTCCCTCCCCTCTCAATCAAATTTGTTTAAGCAGGAAAATATATGTATACATGCAAAAACACTAGAAAACCTGGAGGTTAGGTGAAGCAACAAAGAAGAGGCAAAATGCGAAGACGTCCTATCAGCTACAATTGTTCGCTCACTGATCCCAATTAAGTCGGCAATAAGCCATCAGTGATAGAAGAAGTGCATCCACTCCATAATGCAAGTGCAAGTCACATATAGCCGCTCCCTTCACCTGAGTGTTTCCCCTCGCTGTATTAATCACTACCTCCCCTACAGCCCCAGCACCACCACCAGAATTTGGGGAGGACGCGTCAGCGCCCGAGTCGCCACCTCCTCGCGAGACACGGGAGACGACGTAGGCTTCAACAACGTTTGTCTTTGCACCGGTGTTGGGTGAGGCAGCACTCGTAACCATCTGGCTGAGCGACTGGCCAGTGCGATGCTTAGCGCAGGCCGCGTCTGCGCTTCCGCAACTCTCCGCCAACCGGTTTGGCGCCAAGTTGGAACGCCATTTGCATGAGTTATCGCGCAGGTCGCGCCGTGTCATGACATATTCAACATCTTCCGGCTTATTCTTTGAACCTGCGCTGCCCCATGAAACTGTCAACTGTGAGTTATGGTTAAGGTAACAGGTGGCGAAGGTGCGACCCGCGGCAGTAATGAAGGAAAGCGTGGTGTTGAAAGGCATACGACTACCTTTAATCAGTGCAATGAGAGATCCCTTACTCCCGTAGTACACTTTTGCATCCATAAAACTACCCTTCTCTCTCGAAAAGCGGAGTATGGTGTTCGACACGTGTCCCGAGTCAGCAACGACGCAACTCTCCCTGCCGCCCACGCATCCTTCCATCACAAAAACCCATTTAACAGTCTCCCTGTCGCAAACGACCCAAGGGGATTGAAGCCGGTCACACCGCAAGCAGTAGTCCGGGTATGACACTCGACCAGGGCTATAAAACATTGGCGGTGGTAGCGTATTTACTATTGCGCGGTAACGATGGCTAACAATACTGAGCTTCTTGAGCAAAGCTGGCCCGGCAAACTCAAGTGCGGTAAGCAACTCGATAGTACGGAGCCTCATGGGGGAGACTTCGGCTACTGTAAATACACTTGATCGACCGCCCTCGGTCATGTTGATCCACGCCTTCAGGCGGCGGCTCGCTGTCGGTGGAGTAGCATGCGTTGCGAGCCACGCGCTCGAATTCGGCATGTTAAAACTCATAAACCCCTTCAGGGCAACGTCATCGTCGCTCTCCTTAGCGTCATATCTACCCTCCTCCGGTGGAGAAAAAAGCACCCCACACCGAATAGACCCCATAAAGGAGCTCTCCAAGCAGAAGAAGCAACACACACCGCCCTCTGCCACATGGTAACACACATAACCAACGTAGCCGCCCCACCCACGGGGCTGAATCAGCGCTATCGCACACTGGCCGGGTTTGATAGTCTGAGGAAAAGAGATATTTTTGTTGAAAGTGCAGTCTGGGAACCAGCAGCCTACCCATTTAAAGGTAAATGAAGTTGTGTTCTGGATACAAACCACTACCCCATTGCGGACCAAGCTCATATTACGCTCCATGAAAGCGATGGTGGGGTTCAAATAACTCACAGGAAACACGTGAGAATTGTATGCAGTCAAAACTGCCGCCGCCTCACGTGAAAGTTGACGCCACTTGGTGAGAGTTGGATAACCACACTTCACATCTCTCACCACTAGAGGTATTGACAATAACTTTTGCTCCGCCCCCCCTGAAGAGCTTAAGGTACTGCACTCTACAACTCGCCGGCCATATCTGAGCTGTTCCTCAACTTCAAACTCCGGTCGCTTCAATCTCAATTTATCAACATCCTGCAGCGCGTAGCCGCGCTGCTCCCAAAATTCCTTGTCGCTAACTTCCTCAGGGAAAGGCACTCCATCAGCGGCCAAACCAGCAAGAAGTAACTCCGCCGTCTGGAACGCCGCCACAGACTCCTCCAGGCGGCAAAGATGTAATAACTCCCTCCCAAGCACGAAGTGAGCCTCCGCGGACCGCCCGCCGGAAATTTTAATAGCCGCCTCGGCATCCTTCAGTGCCTTTTCATGGCACTTGAGAGCACCGTACCCTTCAGCACGAAGAAGCAGCAAGTGAAACTCCTGTAACCTGTTAAGTGTCAAAGGAGGTCCATCGTCTTTTATCCTGTAACCACTGTCCAACGCCCCTATCACACTGTTTGAAAGGACGCTAGAGCCCTTCGACAATCTCGACGACGCCAAAGACGAGGTGCAGCTTCCACCACTCTGCACCAAAGAACCACTCAATCGATCTGATGGGGCGCTGGAACACTCGGCGAAGGTCGTTGGGCTGGTCTCGCTTGTCAAAGAACTGTGCCTATCTGTACCTCTGCTACCGAGAGCCGATGTCGCCATCTTCACGGCTGCTTGGTAATTGCCAAGAAGATATATGTTTTCATATATACGGCGAATAACATCAAGCATTTGTCCCTGCGTGTGCTCCATGGGTATCCCTGGTGATGGGTTAAACAGTTCGTCGGGATGTGTGAGCCGAGAAAGAACTGATGGCAGAGTACGAGCGCCGCCTCTCCGTCCCCCTTCTTGACGGAAGTGTATGCCTCTGCCCACGCCCAAGCGGCTCCTTCCGCTTTAAGCTATCTGGGTCGCTCACCTTCCCCTCACCCCCTGCCTCCCGTTTTCCCTTCTAGTAAATATCTGCAGCCCAACCCGTTCCACCACTTTTCTTTTTTTAAAAAGTATTACTAAAAAAGAAATGGGTAAAAGCAAGCCGCTGTAGTGCAAAAAAAAAAAAGAAAACAGAAAGAAAAGTATTACAGTAACCCACAGTGTGGGCGTTTCACTTAGTGGAACCCACAACAATACAGACGCACCTTAAGAAGACTCCCGCGAAAGAAAAGGTTCCTGGGGAGTGGAATGGGCGGACTCAACAAAGTGGGGTCCCCCTTATTTATACACCATAGCCCATAGCACGCATAACACATCCAGCGGGCTCGGTGCGGCTGAGGCTGGTAAAGATCCAACAAACCAGACGGAGCCCTTTTGTGTTTCCTGCTTCGGACACCACGTATCCCCTTTCCCCAACAGCACCCACGGAGCCTGCACGAAGCACTTTACTCGTCTTCGAGATAAACCTGGTTACCGAGAGAGGCATACAAAGCCGCTTTCAGCTCACCCATTGTGACCTCCACATTTTTCAGCTCTTCCTCTGCTGATTCACGCTCACTTTCGAGTTGGAGCCGCTCCTTCTCGAGCCATTCCCCAGCCTCGTCGTTGTCGATATCGACAAACGTTTCACCAAACAAATACATGGCGTCGTCAGCTATCATAAGCTCATCGGCCGCGTCACTCAGCTTGTCGATTTGCTCCTTTAGCCTTGAGACGGTGGCAACAAGTTCCTTGCGCCGCCGGTGCATACGGGCAAAGTGACAAATGCGGCGCTGGTCATCCTGCGTAACCTCCACCTCCTTTCCTTTAAGAAGCGACATTAAACTCTTGTGTCACACCACCCGAATATAATCCCTTTACTTTATAATCAGTCGTATCACTTGCTACTCCCTTGGCTATGATTTTCCACCACTTCTTTATATTGACCCTTCCCTAACAACAGATACTTGACGCCTCCTATTAAGATCCCGGGTTATCGTTCCTCTCTTTTCCGGTGCGGTAGGCAGCAGCTGACTTAACAACTGAAAGCAGGCAATGGGAAACAAATGAGAAAAAAACGCTGGATATTTGTGTATTCGGCGTGTACCCCACCTCTCCCCGATGTTTATGCCAGTTATTCAACACCTCAGCTTATTAAACGAGCTATCCCTCCACTATTCGCCCCCGGACTAGTTCTGTTTCCTTCGCCTTACCTCCTCGGCCGTGTAGTTTGCGGCGGATGCATAAAAGTTGATCAGGAAGGAGTGGAAGAATGAGTGAATGAATGAGATAATAGTCATAATAAACATAAATAAAGGGAACACGAAGGAAAAGAAGGTAGAGATGTGCATTCAACTCAGCAGAGTAAGGAAAAGGAAAGGAAACAAAGACTTTCGGTGTATCTTCCCTCAAGACTGTGGAAAACCTGCTGTACGCGGCAGTAATGCCAGCTTCCCGTAAGTCACAGTAACGAGTGAAAAGCGCGCAAGCAATGAACAAAAAACAACACTATGGGCATCGTTGTGAGTGCCAGGGGAATATAAAAATAAATTTGGCTGAGGCCAAAAGGGAGAGTGAAGAAAGGGAAAAGTCGCGCACACTTCCAGTAGGCAAAAAGTTAAAAGAAACCTTCAACACCACCGGAACCCAAGAAACCCAACAAACATAATCAACTTCACCTTTGATATCGATATAAATACATGTGTATCAAATATTTTACTATTTCATCTCACGCAACGGACAACAGACCTTTCGTAACGCTCTCGCCCAAATGTTTACTAAACCAGCCGTGCCTTACCACCTCATTCACTGATGGGCGGTGGCGCGGGTCGTGCGTGAGCAATTTGCACAGCAGGTCTTTCGCCTCAGGGCTCAAGTGTGATGAAATAACCGGGGTTCGCTTATTCGAAGTAATCAGCTTAAGGAGTCTGCTGCGCCGCTCGTCATGATATGGAAACGCGGAATGTAACAACACAAACATGACTATTCCAGCCGACCAAATATCAGCGGTCACACCGTAACCAATGCCACGTCTCGCGAGCAGCGTCCGAAGGCTTCCCGAGGACGCTCCCACTTGTCGTCCCACAGCCTCGCCATCTCCGTCTTCCATTTGCGTAGCCGCCCCAGCGCCACCGGCGTGTCCTATTGGCGGTAGGTTTACGCCGTTGTCGCCATCTTCTTCGTTTGCTTTGGACATCTGCCGAGCCAACCAGGAGCTACGAATGACTTCTGGGGCCACATAGTGGTGTGAGCCACAGAACTGCGTGAGCGGACCAGTGGAGTTGCTGCTCACTTTTGCGTCATTGGTCCGTTTGTTAGCTTTCGGTAAGATTTCACAAAAGCCATAGTCAATAAGTCGGACACTACCGTGTTCGTCCAGGACCATGTTCTCTACCTTAACATCACGGTGAACAATGCCATGACCATGCAGATATTTTAGGGCGAGAAAGAGATCAAACATATATCCCGCCACGACTTTCTCCTCCAGGGGCCCTCTGGCTACTGTCGAGAAGAGGTCCTTTCCCTTAAGCAGATCCATCACCAATATGCAGTGCAGCGACCCTTCCTGTAGCTGCCGTTCAAGCACCCAAAGCGCTTGGAGGTTCGAATCTTTTTTTTTCACACCCTCCCGTACATTCGGCGCGCTCTTTGGGGAGGTAGAGACATTTGGCGAGCCTGTATCACCGTCACTGGTGTGTTTCCCACGTTTGGAGCGCTGCCACTGTCTTGACGATCCAACCCTGCATCCGATATCGCGTAAGTCACTAAGTGAACTGCTATCTTTCACAGTATGTGGTGCCGCAATACTTAGTTGAGGGGCGTAATCGATCAAACGACGATACATACGTCCACATCATGAACAAACACTTCATTTGTGCGCACAAGGTTTTGGTGGTTTGTCATAAAAGCTATGGCCACCTCCTTCATGAGAGTATCCGAAATAACCGGGTGAGAATTGACAATGTGTGGTTTTATCACGCAACTGCCACCGCTGTAATCCTTCCATTCCATTCCATTTAGCTCTCCATTCGACTTATGTTCGACAGGGCAGCCGAGGCGAGCACGAGCATTCCGTCGTGCCTCCTTTCCTACGACAAACTTTGCGGCCTTCCTCTCCCGCGTATGACGGTTGATGACCTCAAAGACGACGCTATAGCCCCCGCCCCCCAAGTAGCGCCTCACTTTGTAAAGCCGATCAAAATCTCTGATCAGCAGTATCTGCTGACCCTCAGTTGGTGGCACACCACCGCCCCTTCGAGACGTTGCAGCAGCCACCAAATCCTGGTTATCGCCCTCCAAGCTCCTAAAAGCTCCCTCCGCTGTGCCCCCGGCAGCTGCCTTCTCGATATGGCGGGTGGGGCTACATGGTGCAGCATGCTCGTACTGGGTGGAGGTGCTACACGACATGGAACAAATCAAAGAAAAAATATCTGTATGCAACCCCAAGTATTCCTCTGTGGGAAAAGCAAAAAATGGAAGAAGAAGAAGAAAAAAAGAACAACAACTCTCTGCACGGATCCACTGTTCTCCGTGCTTTATTTAGAAGGAAAGAAAGGACGGAGAAAAAGAGGCAATGCAATTTAACGCTAATGTACGCCCTTATTACTACGGAAACAATGTGGAGAGAAAGGGAAGTACGACAGAAACTGCGCGAAGTGTCAGCCGGAAAGCAAGAAGATAGCACGGTAAGAAACAAGGAGTTGTGAAACAAATGCTCCGGCTGAAACAACGTTAAACTCCCACGACAACAAAACTAGGGACACCCGCAACCCGTGTGCGCGTGTATGGTACGGAAGGCACCACACCACCGGCACGTGCAACCATTTATGCGCTGAGAAAGGAAATGAAAATAAATCAAAAGCAAGCCACGCCAGCACTGCACCCCGTCGGAAGAACTTCCACGTTCCCTTGTGCTTAAGCGAGCTCCGGACTGCATTTAGATGGGTACTGCATGGCAGCGGAAACTTAACCACACCTGACTACTGGAGACTCAATGAGAAACACGCCATGAACCACCATCCCTCTCTGCTCATTCACGATCTAATCCGCTTTCCCTACGCAAGAACATTCTTGTTTATCTTATTACTGATTCCTACGTCTAATACCTACCACACCCGCACTACACGTAGTACGACGGCAATAGTGCGCAATAAGCAAGAGAAAAGCAAAAGAAGCAGTCGGTGAGGGTAGGTCAACAGGGCGACCAGGAGCCTGGAGGTACCGACCACAGCAGACCAAGCAGCAGGACGGGGAAGAAGCCACAATGTGTAGTGAGAAGTAGAAATAGGTAACAAACAATAATAATGAAGGAACGGGAGTAATGGAATAAAAAATCCCCCGGCGGCTAATGGAAAAAAAACATGATAAAAAGGAGAAAATACCGAGGAATAGCAGAGCGACAACCTTAGGACAACAAATGGTTAATGGAGAAAAGAAAAGGCTCCCACAACCGCTCCCTTCCTTTTGTAGTATTTGCATATGTTTATGCGCTTGTGTGTATGTGTGTGTGTGTGTGTGCGTACGGGTATTTGCATGCCGCCTTGTTTGGGTGTGTGTTGTTTTATCGCAGTAACGCAATGCTCGCTCGTGCTCCCACAGGAGAAGTTTCTTCCTGGTAAAACACCCCAGTCTCATCTGGCGAAACACAACATTATGTTGTCACAGCGATAAACACGTGCGTTATAAAACAGGAAGAAAAGAAGAGGTACAACAACCCACACGCCAGTCGGGCACAATAATCAAGAAAAACATATGGATGCACGGGAGTATAAACAATACACCTTCGCATCAACAAGGAGGAAAAAGAGGGCCATGTGCACAAGGCAACATTGCATCCCCTTCAAGGGGCCCCCTCCGAGACCGGTCTCAATGGAAAATGAGAAAACGGACAAAAGGACTCCCCTAAACAATAAAAAAGGGGCGGTAAAAAGCTGCGCAGCTGGCAGGCAGCCGATTACTGTCCAACAAGGCACCCGAAGTAAAAGAGAAGAGGTACGCGCACGCGCTTGATCAACGAAGGCTTAGGAAGTGGGCGAGAAACGGTCCAGGTCCTAACATACGCACATGCACCCACACGGAACACAACACATTACGGCACTACACAACACGGTAGAAAAGTTAAAGGAAAAAAGCGAGAAAAAAACATAAAACCTTTATTCCCTCCTATGCCGCGTGAGCATCAGCAGGACCTTATTGATAATGTCTCCCACACCTAAGTTGTTATCCAAACCCTAAATCTCCTAATTATAATGCTCATCCCAGAATGGCGCAGGTATTCCACCCCACTTACCAATACATATGCAAAGATGTGAGGAGCACGCGCCTGTCTTCACTAATACGAAGCTAATTTCCGCTCTCTATAGTTTTCTTTTCCTATTGTATTTGTTTTTTATTTATTTTCCGTTATGACTTCCTTTCGTTTCTTGCTACCACTTAATGTTCCTCAGCAACACCCCACACAGCTCACCTGTCTGAGCGCCAACTCGCACTCAGCTGAGCGAATCTCTCTTCTCTTTCCTTTGCCCGTCAGCATCGAGGGATTCGGCAGAGGTAATGGAGGATGCGTCCCTAACAACAAAAGCAACAACTCCCATGTGTTTTTTCTTTCTTCTCTCCAGCTTATATATTCACTTGTTCGCTTTTTCTTTTCATTGTATTGCCGTTGCCGTCACCCAGTGCGTGGAAGAAAACGAAATAATGCGCACTCACACTTATGTTGAATGCAGCAAAGTGCCAACACACAATGAGAGAAAACAATAGCAATTTTCTGATGTAATCAGAACGAAGTTGCTGCAAAAAGAAAAAAGGGAGTGCGCAGCATCGGGGGAATTTGGTGAATCGACATTGAAAGTTTATATATATATATATGGTCATGCCATGAAAACACGTAAGAGGGAAAAAAGAAGAATGAAGTAAAAAAAGAAAGAGGCTCGTGTGACTACACACAAGCACACTAAATTGGATGTTCACCACACCACAGAGGAAGCGCAGAGCAAGACAGGAAGAAACCACACCAAAAAAAAAAAGCGGGAAAATGAGAAAACAAAATGCTAAGCGAATGCAAAAGCAGCGGGATCCCATTCATCCGCCGTAGCGTATCCCACACCGATCCTTCAAACAAATACTTGCACCCCCACAATGCTCCCACGCCAATAATTCGCGAGCGATCGAAATAGAGGCATTTCTTCTCTCCTTCGCCACGGGGTGATCTCAGCCACGGCCTAAACGCACAAGGAAGAAAGAAGAAAGCAATAGCAGTAAGAAGAATGGAAGGTGACACCCGCCTTATGCACACTAATCCACAGAAACTGCTTCGAAAGCCCCGGCCCACACACACCTCCCCTTTTCCCCCGCTGCAGCGGCCGCTGCAAACAAGCATATTAAGAGGGAAAAGAAGGGACGTGATTTATATACATCACCAGGCAGACGCGTGCGACGGCAAGAAGAGACACGGAGAAAAAAAACATAAACTGGCAGTAATAAGTAATGCGCAGAAAATGACTCGTCGTATGGTGAAAACGTGTCTCAAAGCCGTGGTCCTCCTCCCACGGACCACTGAAGAACCGGCAGCAAGGATGACACTAGACAAGCAAATGTCACCGTCTCAAAAAAGAATGGGTGGGCTGCAAAGACAACGGCTGTGAGAAAGCGTGCCACAAAAAAAAAGCGCAATAAAAACGGCATTGTCTTCTCATCCACTCCCGTACATGCCCGCGCTTGTTCCCATTTATCACCCCACTCGCAGAAAGAGAGCCACTCTTCACTTAGGCACACTCCTCCTCTTCCCCAACACAACACGCCCCCCAGGTAAATATAAAACAACAACAATGGTAAAGGAAGTCAGCTGTGACGGAAAGCCAAAGCAAAAAAAAAAAAATCGATGGCTGCGTTTTCACTCCTAACTGAACTTTAAATACAGACACAGCCACACAAAGTCGCGTTACGGACCGATTCACTCACACTATCGAAACTCAATCCCTTTTCACCCACCTCCTCCCACTCCTCTCTCCCGGATGCGAACCCAGAAACATCATAAGTGCCCAAAATCACACAACGCATCCACCCAAAAATCAGAAGACGCTGCAGGAGGAGGGAAAAAAAAATTAAGCATATCGCAACACCAAATATCGACAAAATGAAAACATATCCCGAGAAACAAAAAAATATATGATCACCAACAAACTACGCAAAAGCAGTTGTGCAGCGAAAAAAAAAACAATAAAGATGTTCGCTGCTATATCTTACAGCGGGACCATGAATCGAAAATATTGACAACACCCGGGAGAAACCCTACAATCCATGAAAAGCTAAGACGTTCGCCTTTATTTCCTTTCCTTTCCCTCCCTACTTGTTTTATGAATAAAGAAAAAAATCCTTCCTTGGCAGTAACCACACCTTCCCTTCCAGCGGAATCAAACAAAATAATTAACCAACTGGTTTGCTAATGAATTCATGATAAGTAATTCCTTTTTGGCCTTTTATTATTATTATTATTTTCCTTTTCACCTCCTTCACACCTTTACAGCGGCACTATCTCGCCCCCAAGCACCGCAAAACTAACCCTAATGTCCCCCAAGCTACGCGGAACAATGAAGGAAAAGAAGACGGTTCCTACAAGCTTATGTGCGCCATCATAACGAAACACATGCCCATGACATAATGAGAAAAAGAAGCTAAACACACACATAAACATGTGCGTTGCCTTCATCGGTAAAGCTCTCGATACTCGGCCCGCCCACATAGGGCAGAAGCTGTACCAATAATGTTAAAAAAAAACAAGACCGTCTATGGGTTTTTATCCGTGTATCGCATATAAAGGGCATGCGAAAGAGAAAATGGGGGAGAAAGGCAATATCTCTTTCCCATTCTTTAAAATTCCTTATGTTGTATTGCTATGGATTTAAAATGTGAATATACCGCTGAAGCAGGACACCACTGAGATTACATACATCACAAGGCTGGAGACACTCTTCGACAAAATCAAGCCCGGCAGCCATTTCTTCATTCAATTCACGATATGGTGAGCGGTTGAAGCGGCGTCGCATACGCTCTGCGAATTCAGAGAGCAACCGGAGACTTGAGTCGTCCACGGTGGGGCCGTCATCCGTACTTACATCCGTTCCCAACTCGGTGAAAGCCATTCTAGTAAGGGCTGTGGAAGGCGATACGAAAGACGCCTTGCCGCAGCCACAACAATAGCAACTCCTAACACTGATGGGCGAAATGTTATCGACTTCGCCTCCCTAATAACAATATCGTTAAGAAGGCGAGCACTGTCGCACAGACGAACCCACTCCCGTATGCCTTTCAATGAAGTACCGCTATCGTCGTTAGAGAGCCCACCATCTCTCGCGGCCCCCTTTCCCCAACGTGACAACTCACGCATCCGCCCCCGCACCTCCAGAGCCTCCTCGATGTCAGCCCCGCCGCACAGGTGTAGGAGGGTCTCCACCACCTCCAGCGTCGTGAGCTGCTGGAGACGGAAGTCTAACTTCGTCAGTACCTCAAGCTCAAAGCGTACGAGCTCGTTTCTGCTAATCCCACAGCTAGTGCGAAGATACTGCATCAGCTTGCAGGTGTGCGCTAAGTGGTCTACCTGCTTGCACCCCAAAACAGCACAGGCATGAACTATCCCGTAAAAAAAACTGTTTCCCTTATTAATGTCTTTCTTCACGCTAACGTACGCGTCTAGATAAGAGAGAGCAACATGCGTTGCTGCTCTTGACCCATTCGCGCATGTGACAGTGCGGTCTATGAGCTCAACGATAGCTCGGCGCTTAGCCACATGGCACCAGCCAAAGTAACTCCATCCTTTCTGCACATCTCATTGTGGTGTCCCTCCTGTTTTAAAAGACTACAAACGGTGGCTATACGCAGCTCGAAGCCTTTGGAAGTTGCCTGATCTCTGGAACAACTTTGCAGATCACAAAGGTTTGGTAAGACTTCTCTTGATGAGCAAGAGTCGAGCTGCATCTCGACAGCAGGCGTCGCAGTATAATCAAGAAGCGGTTCCTTTCTTCTGTTGCAGTAGGTGAGGCTGCTCCTCGGATCTTCATTGCTGCTGTCACTGCTCTGCGACCCGGAGAGTCCCTGGCCACTCTCTATATCACTTTGCGAAACACCAAACAGCAAACTCCCTTCACAGGCTTCACTACGCAGTGCCGAATCAAATAATAGGGGCTTAAAGGTATTAAAGAATGTGTGCCATAAAGTTTCACGTCGCGACAGCGTTTTCTGGTCGGCAACAGGCCTCCCAGAATCAATGCCGACACGGACAACGAAAACAGACCCCATCGCCTTACTGCATCCTACCTCCGCTGAGGTATAAGAATCTGCGTGCTTTCCAATGAACATCCGGTAGCGCTCAATGAAGAAAGCTGTTCCAACCCAGTTGAAGCGTGTAGCTTGGATCTCCTGAACTCCACTGCTATCCACGATAGGCCCTGCATCGCTGGCAGCCTCCTGTGAATTCAAATTTGACGTGGACGAGCCACCAGGCTTGACAGGGAAGAAACAGCTGCTCACTTCGTGTAGATAGTGCGATTCAGAAGAGGTTGGCCATGAATCTCCGGCAAGCACGAAAATCATCGGGGCCAAGAGGCTCCGACCCTGAAGGGTGCTCAAGTTGGGCAGCTCCAGTCTCCGGGGAATATTTGGGTCCTCCACAATCCCATCGAGTAACCTGGAGATAGCAACGCCGCTCCATTCTGTGAACATCACCACTTCAAGCGAAAGTAAATAGACAAAAAAAATTATTTGGCCGTGAGGCACTCGGTGTCCAAACGATTTCTCTTCCTTGTCCAGCCTAATCCTCAAACTAAGTTTATGATTCGCTCTCTCTGATTTACCTTTGATAGTTGAGCTTCTTTCTAATCCACTCCGGTGCACAGCAGAGTCGTATGAAATATGAAACAATATGTGTAGTGGTGGCAACAGCAGCATCGGTCGCATGAAGAGCAATTAGAGGGGGGAAAGGTTGAAACACTCCAAAGACGCCAGAAAGAAAGCTTTGAAAGCACAGAGAACAATGTGAACATCAACTTTAAATTGTGTAAGATACGGTAACATGAAGCGACTGGGAATTTTATCACCCATAAGAATACCACAGTGAGCTAATTCTGAGCAAGAAACGCGCTCAATAGCGGGGCGACACCCCAAGGGAAGTAACGGCGGTGTCACGCACACACGAAGGCAACCTGCACTCGGTGCACCACATCAGGATATTAACCAAGTTTTTCAATTCTTACGGACCAAAGCCACAATGCCGTAATCATGTTCAGTTAATTGGAACATCTTCAGATTGGCACAACGTTCAAGAGACCTGCGATTCCCCTCCAGAGCCTAAACACCAGAATTTGTAAAACACTTGGGGCTATAACAGTAGCACGCTCGACACGGTTACTGCAGTTTAGCCAACGAGATCACACCTTCATCACACTGCGTTGTTGAAGAAAAACAAAAGGGCGGAATGCATTCTAAGACACTCTCCTGCGCGCCACTAAAGACCAATCCAGGGATAATCTCTTAGGAGCGCCTCCTCTTCCTCCTGGCCCAACTGTCCCTCCACTCCCATTAACCCCAGAATCTCCCTCTCACCCAAGTCCAGGAGCAGGTTGGCATACACAGCAGCGCAAAGGTGTCGCAGAGGCGGTATATCCAATGCTGAAGCAGCATCCAACACGAGCAAAAGATTATGAACGTTGACTTTCATTTCGCTTGCCACTCCAACATCCGCCACCTTGTCAACCCAGCGACCGCCCTCAGACAATTGCCAATTATCTCTACTGAGTTCCAGCAGGCGTTGCACAACAAAACGATGTTCCCATTCACTAAGTTCATACAACTCACGATGCTCCAGAGGACACGAAAGCCGCGTAGGGCGGACAATATCTCCGTCACGCTCATCGGATGGGAAACTACCGTAGAAGTTTTCGAGGTATATAGCAACAGTTTCAAACACCTTACTATCCACGGAGGGGAGCGGCAAGTTCAGTGAGCCTTCCGCATCCTTTTCTAAGGAATTCACACACCTATTTTCGAGAATTTCTGTTGCCGCAAGGCACCCCTCCCGAAATATATGAGCGGGAGATTGAAAAACAACACCGTCCTTGAGGCAAACAGTGACGTGCCCAGGATCCGGCTTCAAAGCCTCCTCACCATGACGGCGGGTGGTAAAGCACGGTAGTAGCGGCTCCACCGAAAAATCAGATGTCATGCACACTTATAGAACCACTCGCACGCTACACACCTCCCCGCTAGTGAGGCACACCTTTATCCCTTTTCTGAAGAAGAAGGAAGACATGCATACATGCATTTACAGAAGCAAGAGAAGAAAAAAAAGAAGCAACCACTCATTGAACGACCACTCTGGTTGTTCCACTTAACATGTCAAGATTGTACGTAAAAGCGGAAATTGTAACTTTCATGGGAACTATCCTTCAGCAAGATATCAATAAGCAACCGCAAGGGAAACACAAAGAGGTTCCTACAAACTCCACCACTCTTCCCTTCGAAAAAAAAAATTCAGTGAATAAGGAGCAGGGAGGAGGAATAGTAAATCAAAGAGAAAGGATCAAGAGGAAACGCTGACATATCGTACCTATGATAGATCTAGCGCTAAGCCTGCACCTGCCCATCTATTGCGCCCCCTCCCTATGTAACATTTTCCCGTCATCTGCCCCTCACGCAGGCGCACGCAGAGCGCGCCCGAAATTCAGTTATTTATCTCGTATCAGCTGACTTGCTAGTTGCCGCTACGTTACACCTTTTTTCTTTACCTCTGTCTTTTCTTTTTCCTCTCCCGCACCTTCCCTCCCTCCTGCTATCCCCATGCAGCACGTTCCCCCTTGACCAAGGATCAACCCCCTCATAATTAGTCTACTTCACCTTATCCCGTGTCCTTTACTTTGCCGTGTAGTTCGCTTTATATCTTTTCTTGCGTTTAGGCCTGCTTATCTCCACACTTCCGCAATGTCACTGTTAGTGTGTTTCCTCGCTCTGATCCTAGCTAATGTTTTATTATTTTTTTTATATTTCTTTTTCGCCCTCTCCCAAGGGTATAAAGATTGATGAAAGCTTCAAACCACCCCCTTTATTAGACGCAGCGCACCAAAGACCGTTGTCGGTGGCATGGCGGCACTGCTGCATACTTCGGCACGCCCGACGCTTTATTACTCGTTCTCATCATTTTCGATTGATTATATATATATATATATATAAGTATTATTTCTTCTTTGTTGTTTTCTTATATATTCCTTCTCATTTCACATACTCCAAAAACCCTCTATGCCTCCTTATTTCCCTCTTCCCCCCTCTGGCAACTTACGTCAGTAGCACACTCGCAGACACGCTACACAGTGCGCGTGTGCGTCTGCATGCTCAAGCCGCTCCATTGCACACAACATTCCGCTAAAAATAAAATTTGAGAAGCCCCAACACTTACACACCAACCGATCAGTAACAATCATAGATCAAAGGAAGAGAGAAAAAGAGGTAAGGGGGCCCAACTACATACTGAAATACGTGAGCACTAACGCATTCTTTAGAGTGGCTCCCGATAGTGATCGATAATTTATACCTCTCAATGCGATGAATGGCAGGATCCCCCAAATACGTGGGATCCGGTTCCACCGTGAGCAAATGAAATTGGAAAAAATGAGAAGATTTTGTTATTGTGACGCACTCCCCAACAGACAAACGCACATATCAACACAAAAAAATACATCCAGAAGGGCGTATTTTATCGATGATTGAAAAAAAGTGTCAGCCTACTTACCCTTCACAGCCTTTGGTCAAACAGAGACGCTACACTGTCTTCTTCTCCACGTCAGAGTGTATGAAATACAACGCAAATTGGATGTCGCCTAATGAACTGTCCACTGATTCTGCAGCAGCAAAAATTGTCACGGCTACCATCTAAAAAAAATGTATTCTATTTCCCTTTCTCCGGCTATGTCCCCCCTCGTCGTAACTGTTGCTGAACTAAGTTCCACACTAAAGACATCTTTCAACGTCGCCCCCACCCTTCCTGCCGCTGAATACACCCGCCATAATATTTGTGTAAAGCCACCATAACCAGCAGCTACCAACAAAAATCAGTGCCACTCACATAGTGGTGCAGTTGCACGAATGCGTAGGCCTGCAAACAAATACTAAACACCCGCAGTTGTACAACAGAAACAACAAAGCGTGACACGCTGACATATTTGTGACGAGTCCAGAATTACGACATGTGTAAATTGTGTCTGTACAAAAGAAATGAAAACATGCTCAAACACATACTGTGAGTTTTCCGCACCGCTGGGTTTTGCCATACCCGCAGTGACTTTAAGTTACCTCTCTTCCTCCTCCATTTGAACCCATCACATGCACCAAAAGTATCACACATCTACAGGAGCAGGGTTTCTAGCTCACAAGCCCCATACGGAAACCCGGATACGCCCATCCCTAATATTTCTTCCTTCAGGGCCCCCGAAAAAAAAAAAACATCTCCATAAGGAGAATGCATACATATCACCTTTCCATCCTCTTTTTCTGAGTGCTACCTCCATGGGTGCACCTAGCACTCAACCCTTCACCCAAAACTGCGTAAATGGAGATGCCTGAAGGATGGCGAACCGGGATCGTCCCATGGGTTTTGGTGATAGCTGAACGCTTGTTCCCTGCCTATTCAACTTGTCCTAAACACCGCCAACGCCCAACTCCAGTTACATGGATAAGCTCCACCAGATCCACCCTTGATGCGTGCATGCTAGAAAAAAGAACAGCAGGTAATATTCCTGATAGTACATCACACCATTCCGCTTAAATAAGTATATCTAATTTGACCATCAAATAGGGCATCGCCTCAAGCTACATGCCTAAACTATCGCGCCTCTTCACAATATTCGAACCTAACCTCCAAACGTATGCACGGTCCCGAGCATGCATGCACATATCAGCAAGACATCTGCACGCGTTGGTGGGTCTACTCCTCTGACTGCCCTGACATTATGGAGAGTAACATGGGCAGCGGAATACCTATCTGCTGCTGTAGCAACTGAATGCGCTCCATATTGTCCGCTCGGGAGTCAGAAGGGGTTTCCACAGCGTACTGTTCAACAAGACTCTGGAACCACTGCGTGCGCTCAGCGCCCTTGAGCTCTGGTGGTGGGCCATCCTTAAAGCCCTTCCATTCTTCGTTGTGGTGAGTTTTATCCTCGAGCGCGGCCAGGAAGTCGTACCGCATCTCTAGCACTTCCTGCATCGTAGCACCACCCTTCTCGGCCATGAGCCCATACACTCTGCGGAAGTTGTTGTTACGTGGCAGAGAAAACGGCCCAGGAACTATCTCCAAGTGCTTAACTGCAGCATAGTCGCTGCCATCCTTGAACTGGACAATCACACAGGATACGTTGTCACGACTACCACGGCTGACCGCCTCCTCACAAACGTTGCCCGCTACAACGGCAAGATCATCGGTTTGCTCTAGCTGGCTTTTAATAAACTCAATGACCTCCTCGTTAGAGAACTGGCCCTCAAAAACTCCATCACAGCACAAAACAGCAAAGTCATTGCTATCCCAAGTCACATCTACGTGAGTTACATCGGGAAGGGCAATGACCTTTTGCTGCAGTTGACCGCCACCAACATTCGCCTTGTAGTCACGATCTCCGAAGGCCCGGCTCACAGCTAGACTCCCATCCACACGATTACTTTCCACGCGACCGCCACAGTCCTCGATACGGCGCCTCTCTTCGGTATTGTTCGGTTTGTGGTCCTCTGTCATTGCACGGCACGCACCGTCAACACATACCAAAACACGGGAGTCGCCCACGTTGCCAACCTGAAGGTGAACAGTATTGTTGTCCTTCATTCCAATGAAAAATGTTCCCGTGCTTCCACCCTCACGAACCATATCCATCCACTTCTTGTCAATCTCCAGAGTAAGCTCCTTCATGCGTTCATCAGTCATGGGTATCTTCTCCTTTCCAATAGCTTCCCTCCATGCACCTTCCAGAAATTGTGAGCAGTGATCATTAACATGGCCATCAAAGACACCGAAAAAGCCCCAAGTATTTTGAAGATAAACAAGATGTGCGTCTTCCATGCTCTCTCGATACCCATTGACACAACTAGATCCACAGCGAAATATTTCATTCCCATAACGCTCCCGCAAGTGGGTCATTACAGGTTTAGGTAAAGATACGCCCATACTGGCAGCTTGGATGTTTTCGTTTATATCGCAGCTGTCACAACACCGAATTAACTTAATATTTCTTTCAACTCCAGCACTAGGGAAAAAGAAGAAATATAAAACCAAAGGAATAAAGATAGATCTCTTCCTCGCTATTGCGAGACGGGAAACTATAAGGTGCAAGTTTGGTTCGAAAAAGGTCTAAAAAGAAAAAAAAACATTACTATGACGAGGTATTGCATGGGTAATTAAACCAGCAGTGAATACTTTTTTACGTCCGCTATGTGCATGCCTACCGCACGAGGTTAAGGAACGCTGATAGTATGGGGGAAGACACAACATATATGTCAAATAGCAATGTTGCAGTGTACAAATGCTGTTATTGGGTCCCTACCTCGTAAAAAGAAACTGGAGATCCTCCTCACTAAGACTTTGAAGTGAAGTCACCTTGCCATCTATGGTTCCTTCTATTACAAGCATCTTTTTCTCCTGTAATTCCAGCATACGTTCCTCCACAGAACCCTCAGTTACGAAGCGCATAACACGAACAGGTCTCACTTGTCCAATACGATGGGCCCGTTGTGCGGCCTGCATCTCCACAGCCGGATTCCACCAAGGATCAACTAGTAGTACATGGTTTGCTACTTGTAAGTTAAGACCTTCACCACCAGCTTTGAGGGAAATGAGTATCGCTTTTATGCTTTTGTCACGTAAGAATGCCTTTAAAACCGATTGTCGCTGAGACAACATCAACGAGCCAACCAACTTAACCGTCTTTACAGCGGCCTTTTGTAGCCGCAATTGAATAAGGTCTAGCGCATCTCCAAACTGTGAAAAAATAATCACCTTTTCCCCCTCTGGAACACTACAAACATAATCTGCAAGGGCGTCCAGTTTTGTCCCGTGAAGGGGTTTCGTCGGGTCGACGTAGGAAAGTATACCAAGCTTCCTGGTAGACTTTTGGGCTACTTTCTTTAACTCAACAGAGCCATCTGGCTCACCACCTCCTTCATTGAGAATGTCATTCTGCTTGTCAAATTCTAAGCTTTCCTCCAACTCGGGAGGGAAAACCGGAACAACTTCAACATCACTCCATCCAGCACTCAACTTCCGCAAGTCAATGTTAATAGTCACGTAACAAACAGGACAATGATATTCCTCACTGGGCTGGCTTTCCAAAAATTGTGAAAGACAAATCCGATGGAAGTTGTGCTGGCAAGGGTCAACCTTCAGAGAGCTATCACCACAACTTTCGGTACATATTCCACATAGCCCTTTCGCATTGTGTAACTCACCCACCTTCATTGATTTAATTGCAATCAATGGATGATCGAGCGCCTGCCTCAGACGGTTCAACAGTTGAAAGATGTGTGCGTAATTATGCAGAACTGTCCCTTTGTCAACAAACGTGTCAAAAGCAGCAGTGCTTTTCTTGTATAGGGATTCATAAAAATTACGTTCTTCTTCAGTTAGCCTTACTTTATGGTCTCCACGGTCATGGGTGGCATGTGCAAGTCGCCAGCCCTTTCCACTTTTGTACGTCGTAACATGCATTTTTGCAGAACTTCATTGCACAACGTCATCATCCCACGCCTTCCATCGCCAATATAACCGTAACGGGTTATCGGATTTAAAATGTGGCGGTTGAAGTAAGCGTAATGCTGAACCGGACCATGCCCACAAAATACGCAATGCCTCAAATCAGTCCCCGAAAAGGGATGGCAAAACGACGAGCAGGAGCATCCCTCCACATTGCAAAAATATCTCGAATACGGGGCAAATCTAAGAAAACGAACAAGGCTATACACGTCTCCCACACGGTTCTGCAGCGGAGTCCCGGTAAGGCACCACCGATGTTCTGCAACCAGAGCGAGTGCAGCCCTTGAAGTGTTTGTATTGATACCCTTGATTCGGTGAGCCTCGTCGAGAACAACACGACTCCATTCTATAGAGTGAAAAACTGATTCAGAAATATCGACGTTACAACTTCCAACATCTGCCTCAACCATTCGTTTCATATCATCCGACAAGACATGGCATTGACCAGTCTTTGGACAAAATGGAAATCTTAAAACCTGAAATTTGCAATGTGGGCATTGAAATGAAGAAAGCTTATCCTCTTTAGTATACATATCCTGCTCCTCTATCATTTCCCCTGCTTCTGTGGAAGGAAGGCTCTCCACTGAAGAAGTTGATGAATTCTCACTGCTATCACTTCCTTCATAAGCGGGTTCCCAGCGACTTCTCACCTTGCGTCCTGCCTCGACCATGAGTTCACGATACATGCCCATGGGACCAACAACACCCTTATTCTTTATATCGACTGCAACGTCTGTATCTTCATCCTCACCATCGTCAATATCCACTCGAAGCGTCCGAAGACCCTTCATGATAGTCGTTTTTGATTGGACCCCCCGAGTCGTGGAGACTCCGTCGTTTTGCTGCTTCTTCTCACGTTTTCTTTGTTTAGAGGTTTTACGCGCATGCGGTCCGCAGAAGTACCGATTATGAACAACTAGCTGGCGGGGGAGAAACAAATGTTCACAGTAAGGACACGCCACCTTTGTCTTGTTTACCAGCAACCTCCATGAACGTTCCAAAGCAGGATACGTTGTTAACACGACATCAGCCTTTTGCATATCCTCCTTACGTAAGGTTTTGCTACCGGTAACAACAACTACCGAAAGGGCTCCTGCCGCAACATGCTCCTCAATCTCAGACTCCCACTGAAGCATTGAACTAACAGGGCACACCACCAACGTGGGGCCAACAAGGCGGTGAGCGAGGAGCAAACCTATCATCTGTATTGTTTTTCCCATTCCCATCTCATCCGCCAAAATTCCTCCTTTCACCTCAGAGCCCTCCTGCGATATCATCCAACCAATACCTTCCTTCTGATATCTAAAAAGCGGCTTCAGCAGCTCGGCTGGAGGCTCAACCTCGGCCAGAAATCCCCGCTTGATTATGTCATCGGGATCCAAGGGAAGCAAGTGTTTGGGGGCAACATCAGACGTTACCTCACTGATGACTTCACTTTGTTGATCTAAAGTCAGCTCACTTAGCCCATTAATTAGGTCAAGAAGTCCCATGCGTTCAGCTATTCGTGTACACCCAATATGCTGCCATGCACTTATCCATCCATATGCTCCTTGAGAGTGTCGAATAGGGATTCCCAACTTTAAACTCCCTTCTAATATAAAGTGTGAGCACCTTCGACACCGTGCTCTACTTGTTGGTGCCACCTTGATCATATATTGCCACGTTTTCTCAGGACTTTTAGCAGGTTTCCAGCATCCATCACCTGTAATTGTTAGCATCGGAACATTCCTACCACTCATCTGGATCCTTATTATTATTCACATGAAAATAAAGCAAAATATCACTATTTGGTCACTTTTATCAATGTTTCTGGTGACAAGACAATATAAAAAAAAATGTAGATAATGAAATCTGAACAAATCCCGTGAAGGACAGTAAAGAGAAGCAGGCAACATACTCAACAAAGAAAATCCACAACAGAACGCGTCCAACGTTTGCGATGAAACTGAGGCAATGTTCGGCAAACAAAATTTTTGGAACTTTTTCTATTATTGTCAAATAAGTAAAACATTTTTTTATTTCTTTTTTCTTTAAAAAAAAAAAATCATATAGTAAGAAAAATAAACGTAGTTAAATCAAAGCCCTCGACCTTTATCGCTCTGCGGCATTCTTAAAGCTCAGGATCTGATCAATTCCCATTGCAGAAACAACAACAACCAACACATCCTTCCCTGCTTCAAACTGCTCCTTTATCTGGCCTGCAAGCTCAGCGTTCGGAGGCATGTCCAGGTTATCGCGAGTTTCGCCTTCGTCGTCCATAAGGGAAAGATGTGCGGGTTTGCTTGGATCATCACGATCTTGCTGGATGTCAATAACGCTGTACGTTGCAGTCTTCACGAATGGTACTTCCACGTTATGGGTTGATGGTGCCTGGTCCTCCATTTTGTTACCTGTAAAGATATCAAGGGCAACAATACTGACCTTCGCGTGACCGTGCTTGCCTGTCTTTGAAACAGATAGATCGATAACCTTGCACGGGCGGCCATTAATGCAAATATAGCCACCCTTCTTCAGCGCACCAGCCTGCATAGGGTAGGTCATGGAGCCCACCTGCGCGCCACCTTCAGCAAACTGTCCCTCATCGTCAGACATTATGATAAGCTTTAGGAAAATATGCTTTGGGCCTGCTCAAGCGTAAAGTGTTTGAAAGAAAATGGCAAATTAACCGATTAAATATATAATGAAAACATGATAGCAATTATAGTGATGATGTGTCAGAAGACTAAGGGCTACTTAGCAGGCAGCCACAATGAGAACATGCAGACGCTACCCAGAAGGGAGGCCTTTCAAATTAAAGAAGGGGAAAAAGCTGTCAACGTTTGTTTCACTATATTAAATATTGGTGATATGCGGTGAAATACATCTGTACGTTAGTGGTACATGATGATGAAAACTTTACAATATGTAGACAAATAAATTGTGTCAAGCATACTAAGCGTCGATAGAAAAAGGAGGAAAAATATATGCTTCTCTCCGCGATGAAGACGCCAAGAGAGCAGAACGAAGCGAGTCATTGTGGCCATTAAAAAAAAAAAAAAGCACCAATTTTTCCGATGTGAATAGATCACACACTACATAAAGATAAATGCCCTACTTATTTTACTTACAATTTCTTCATCAGTGTAGAAGTTACATACATGTTCGCATATCTATATAAACGTGTAAATGCACAAAAAAATTTTCACATCCGAGGAGCAAATACTTTAAAAAAAATTTATCGCGATACAAGTCGCCGAAACGAGGTCGTATTATTCAAACAACACACGAAATCATCTGGTTTATTCTTAGATGTATTGTGACACAACGGCACTACATATTTGTTAAATTAATATTACTATTCTAGAATATGCTATTTTTATGGAACCAGTGGTTCAAAGGGGGATCAAACACTCCCTTATGATGAACTTTTGCTCTTAGCTAACCCTAAAAATATTTATATAATTCCACTTCCTTCAACAGCTTCACATAATAACTAAGTGATGAAGATAATATATATGTATATACTACTTCAAGTAGATACTATAACTAAGACCATTGATCGGGTAGCCAAGTGATGAACGCCAGTAATGGAATATATATATATATATATCACTAACCTCAGTACAAAGAGAAAAATTGAATAAGCCATAAGAACATAATAGTAATAATAAATTAAATGGATTTCCAAGGCATCGAAACAGCGTAAATCACCCAGTTACAAAAAAAACAAACTGCTACTCTGTAAACAGGAGAAAAGGTATAAAAAAATGCCAATTGCGTTTGTAGTACTTTTCACAATAAATATAGTGATGCATGCCACGCAAAGCAGAAAAATAAATCCTTTAAAAAAAGCATTGATAATCATAATAAAACTTCATATCCATCACACATCCGCTATATAATTCATTTACCAACGAGAGTCAACGTTTGGTCCTGACACCTTTCGAAGGTCCTTGGAACACGATAACCGTTTATTCTCAAAAGGGACAGTAATGAAGCTGTGGTCAAGGGGCATTGACAATTTTTTTGTATTTAGCTATTTAACGATGCACTGGGTCCATGTACTGGTTTAAAACATTTTTTAAATCTCTTCCATATGAAGAAGATAAAAGGCGAAAGGACAAAACAGGATGGTATCCTTTGACTATCTCATGACGCTGAAAATTGTGTTCGGCAACAAAACATGAAAGCACAGCAACACACAAAAATATCTCAATGAAGAAAACTCCCATAAACGACCATTGTTTAACGCACCCTAACAGAGGAAAACTTGCACTATCTCAAAACAGTAAGTAAGGCCGCCTCGAAAATCACAAGTTATCCACGTTACTGCAAGCCCCAGAGAACACAAAACTATCATCAACTATTACTCTTAAGTGGGAAAGTCAAACAGCGGCGTACAAATTGTTTTAAAAAGAAAAAAGGTAGCGAAAAAAAAAAACTTGTAAACGTGATGATATATTCGACATAATTGAAAAAATTAAACTTTCACGCGGAAAAGCAAATGATGGAAGAAAAAAAAAAAGAAACATCCTCAGGTGACCACCACCTTACCTGTATCAGCTCAGTAGCAGGTTCGTTACTCACAGTCGACAAGCATGGAAAATAAAGGGTAGCGCAAAGAGTGCGTATATATATATATATATATATATATATATATATATATAATCGATGAATATTGGGGTAACCAATGTTTCACAAAACACAGCAAGCGCCTTGCTCGCAAAAGAAGTAACTCAGATATGTGTGACAATTTCCATGTTAGTACTAAGAAGTCTTCAATAGTGCCGTTTCAGCGACTAGGTGAGAATATAATAACACCCTGTAACAGCAAAATGACCAGGGGCTCTTGAGGCAACTCACTTGCACAAAAACATGCGGAACGATGTCCCCCTCCAATTAACCGCTGGAAGCACTACAAACATCGCAAAATAAAATGAAACAGTGTCGACACATGGCGCGTGACTTAGTGCACGAAAGGCAGTGACTGACAGCGCAAGGTAGCTCCCCCGGCTAACCAACATCTGCCGTCAGGTAATAGTGTATTTGACTTCCTGAGTCACTCACCCCTCACTCCTCCAAATGAGCAGGCCTAACAGCTCTCCATTTACCTTCCTCAAAGTAATATTTTCCCTTTTTTTTAACAATAAAAAAAATAGTATGGGAAAACCAAGAAAGATCACACAACCAGAACATCCGTTCCCATCAACTCCGGTCATAGAACAAAAGATCACTAGCATATATCCCACATCATTCGGAGAGCCCTCCACGCCCTAAAATCAAGCGAACTAAACCCCTAACACTGCCAAGCTACAGACAACCATCCGGAAAAGATAAAAAGAAGTGCCACCGTATGAGCAGTGAAACGCTGCTACGTAACGACCTGAAATGCCCTAGGTTGCTACACACTCCTCCGAAAGATACAACACCGATTTGCAGCAAAGCACATAACCATTGATTATTGAACTAACCAACACAGACCCAACTGAAAGACAAGAGCAGAAAGCACTGGCTCCCCGCTGGTGAGCTGAGGGCACCGGAACAATGTACCTACCGAGCAACACAATTCAATAACATCCGCAATCACTGCTGGGCCACGCGCTCCATTAGACATTACAATTGCAACACCACACTAGCAAAAAGTTTTCCACGATCCGCGCCTACCCCACATGGTATGGTAGCACTACTGACAACCGAACATGAGGGGCCACGAAAGAAGAAAACACATGAACATAAAGAATGGCGAACAATGCAAAAAGAGCACACCTCTTACACATTCGTCCAAGTCCGACTTTGTCCCTCCTGCTACTCTCACACAAGCCCAAAGCTATGCTAGATACCGGCGCGACACACATCCAATTATTTAACAAAGATTCTACTACACAAGCGTATTGTCCACCATAGTGTATGTCATACAGTTCTCCCAACATGGCAGGGTCCACACGCTGAAGCCAAGGGCAAAAAGGCTGCGGAAAAACACGTGCCGCTGGGCATATCACGCCTAACAAAAGCAACAACGCTCCAACACTAGTAAATCCAAGCAATAATGTAAAGTCCCGCACCTAAATGGTTTGCACAATGCTTGATCTGTTGGCATAGCTTAAAAGGCCCCAGTCACAAGCAGAAAATTGCGGCGCGCCACTGTGACGCTGGGGTCCTAGTGCTGAACGGCAAACATGAGGCCCCCAAGGAGGCTTGGCTCACCCTACCGTACGCCACCCCACCAAATACAAAAGCCAAAGAAAAAGTCGTGCTAGGCAGACATGGCGTCCCAGGTAACGCAAGGGAACGACACGGAATGGCCCGCAACCAAATATACCACGAGTCCTGTGACTGGCGCCTACGTCTGACTCAGATGCTGCTAACAAAAGGACGGGTGCCCTACCACGGTAGGGCGTCAAGACGAGCCCGCTGGGGACACCTATAATTCTTTGCGCCTGGTCGGAAGTCGGCCAAAGGTAATGCAAACGTTCCCCGGGGGAGTTGAGGCGATCAGATCAAAAGCAACAGGAACCGCGAGTAGGAAGCAGGTGCAGTTGGAAACCTTCTATCTAGGCCAAGACGAGACACGGCCACCATCTGCGCACTGAGTGGACGGTTCTTAACCTTCACTGAAGAGCTTCGATCGAGTACTACTAATTCGCCGGAGATCGCGTTACACATATCCCAGTGCCTTGCTAGTGCGGCATTTGCGCCTGCATATTCGTCACTTCGTCAGCGATGGGGTCTGAGCTTAACACGTCACTAAATAACAAAATAGGAGTTTTTTGCCACGCAAGTAAGAAGCTCACCCCTGGCTATGTAAGCCAAAACAATGTGACGCTGAGACCCAGCACACCCTTCTCGAAGAACTTCACTGACCAACAAGATGTAAAATTAGACCAGGACGGATTAGTAACAGTGGGAAACCAAAGTCGGATCTTTGTGGCACAAACAACTTCCCAGAGTAAGCCAAGTGGTTAGAATACTTCGCTCGTGCGGTAACGCTTGTTTTCCCTAAAAATGAGCAAATCCTTGTTTTATATAATGGGAAATCCATACGAGTATTCTTGTTTTGCTTTTTTTGAACTCTAGATTTCCCCTTAAAGTTTATGGATAAAACGGTTTTGCTTTGTGTACGAAGAGTTTGATACGTCGATACTCGTCACTCGTCTCCAGTCTGTTACATCGGATAAATTGTTGCTGGGGAAGATGTTCAAGCCCTAGCGCCCAGTGCTGACTGCGGCGTAATTGTACTGCTGTTTTCTCCTTGTAACCATATGAAACCAGATGACAGAGCCTTGGAATATCCACTTAGACATATGAACTATATTCCGAGGAAAGCAGAAGCGAAGGAAAAAATGGCGGATGAGAATTACTTTCGCACTTTCATCCAAAGCCTTTTAAAGAAAACCAGTGAAGATTCAAGTTGACTCCGGCTCGTTGAGCTACGCCGCTAGAAGATGCGGAAACTATGTAAAATGTATCCAAGGTATAGCGTCATGTGGTGAGCCAAAGATAAATTAGGAGTCACCTGCAGGTTGCAAGAAACAATTAAGAAGGAGTGAATTGTCTGGGCCATTCGTCGTGACCACGCGTTTGTCTCAGCACCAAAGAGCACATTTCGAGCTTCCAGGACCACCTTTCACCATTCTTGCTTTGTTCAATGTGGCTCCGCTGCTTGGAGCTGCCAGTCAGCCTGTCCATGTTTGAGGGTTATTATCCTTTTCCTCAGTGGCTTCGGGCCCGCTTCTGCTTTCCTATCTCCTGTGCCTTTTTATTTGACGCTGCCCGGTGCTTGTGTGAGTGGGTGATTGATCTCCTCGATGCAACATGAATATGTTGCGAGGTGGTTTCGTTCATTCCACTTCCTGCTGCATACGGTCTGTTTCCATAATATCCTCCCATGGGCTAATGATTAAGTTTGGACATCATAAATCAGTCACCTTGGTTGATTCCCTATTCCCACCGTTCGCATGAGATGCTTAAAGACCATTCGGCACACCTTGCTTAACTGCCAGATCCTCACAGCTTTTTCCAACAGTGCGCAGCCTTGGCAAAGTCTCCTCTCGGGGACTCCATTATGGATTTCAACTCATAATTTCCAGTTTAACGCCGGGAGCTCTGATGGGGCCCTTTTTGGGACCCGGTTTGTAGGAAGGTAAGCTTCCCGCGCTTCAACAGCCGCTCATTGGCCACAACACTAAGTGCTATGCCCTCCATCTTATCCGCTCTTGCTCGTGCATGGTGTTCCCGAGAGCATTTGAAACCCTTCCAGATTCTTTCCCGACCTTTAGTTGCGTCTGCTGTGTGGCACAGTTGATGGCAAAGATTGCGAGTTGCACCGAAGAAAAATTTTTCTTCGGTGCTTCACATGCTTTTGAGGAATTTTCCACGATAAAACCTTGCAGCGTTGAATGGGGCGTTCTCAACGGGGATAATCTTGGGGCACTTGATGCGTGCCCTTCCGGCTCGGGGAGAAAATTTGAAAATATTTCTACACGGTCCTTTCCTCGAGGTTAGCCTTAAACCATAGCTCACAATGACACATCAACAGAGTTCTAATACCTTTTTTTCACTGTGCCCAAGATTATTTGCTTCCATCCGAAGTTAAACTACCCAATATCCAGTTTTTTTCCTGTTGTTTCCTAGATACCTCTTATGATGCTTATTTCCACAAGGGGTGAGGCGTGTCAGGGAACTCCAGGGCTGTTAGGAAGATTTGTAATGCGCATATTTGCGCAACCCTAGCTGAAGTATGATATTTCTTTTTTTGTGATAAAATACCACTTGTTCGTTGTCTGTGCCCAGGCGAAATGATGAAAAAAATCTTTACATTTTTCTTTTTCCTGCTGGAGGATTACCTGCTCGCAGTGTATTTTTGCTTTCCTCGAAGCACCTCAACCGTTGTCACTCTCACAATGAATCCTAGTTCACACAGTCTTACATTTTCTGATCAACGCTAGAGATTACCTACACAGCTTTTCAACGGAGAGACCACATTTCCCTTAGTCAACGTTTATTCCACATGACGGTAGTTGTTTCGGGTCTGGCGCGTATAACTTTCCTTAGTAGCTTTCCATCTGATGGCATAATTGAGAGTTTAACTATTAAGCTCGTGCAACAGCTTAATTAGAAACCAACCCCTGAACTTCCTCACCTCAGCGGTATTTCCTCAAACATTCCCTTCCTTTTTAAAGTGTCCTTCTCAACGTCATACGCCATATCGTTGCACTTCACTATCCAGGAACTACCACCTCCCATGCTTCCTTTTTTTTCAGGAGGATATTTTTCCCCTTCTGGTGTTACCCTGTTCATGACCTAGCCACTACCTTTGAGTACAACATAATCCAACATAGACACTTCGAGAAACGTTGAGAGTTTCTTCCGGTTGTCTTGCTTCCAAAATTTCTAGACTTAGACCAACTTGACTTTCTTCATACCACAATGAAACTGGCTTTGAAGGAGTTAATATTATGTTTCCACCTTTGCGTCCGACGTAATGCAAAGATCCCTGAAATCAATACTAAGGGTGAAAGCTTCCATTTTAAGTCACAGTTTCTCTGTGGAGCTGTGTCTCTTATTGATAGTCTTTCAGTAGCTGACATTTGTCATGCTGAATTTTCATGGCTTCCCATTCGCGTATTATACCACAAACGTCAGCTCAATTTTTTTCTACTTAATTGCGCATTAATCTGCATATACGTTGCGCGACAGCAGACTGCCCCGGTATTCCACAAACTGGCCTGTAATGTTGGATGAAGCCGCGGGCCTAATCACACTTCACTCAGTGGGTCCTTGGATCGGCATGCCTCATGTGGAGGGGCATTTTTACGTGGACACCTACTTTCATGTTTCCCTGGGGCCTCCGTTGACCCCTCTGACTGCCAAGGGGGAGCGGGTGTCCAACCAAAAGTGGTGATCTTTTCCTCTTCACTGCTCCCGTGGTATTCGAAACTGGTAAATTAGCGTGGGAGCGGTGAGACTATTTGGCTTGAAAGATACACGAGGAACAGTGGCAACTGCCAGCCAGAACATTTTTCTCCTTCCCGCATGGATTCCGGCCCATGCTTTAGTCGCAGCGGCTGCAATTCAGAACGCTTTAGTGAGTTGTTCCCGATATCCTTTTTCAACTGACCGCGCTTCACCTTTGAGTGCACGGTAAGATGCTGTTTTGGCGTTCGGCAGTAAAGGCGCTGGTGTCTTCACCGCTTGAAGGAGGTGGCTTCAGCCAAATCGTCATCCATCTTCCTCTTGACCGTTTTCGTGGTGCCGTCTCATGAGCTGCCCTCATCCGCACTGTGGTGGCCTATTCCCAGACACTTCGTTGGCCACACCCCATCACGTTTCTCACAATCTCATCCCTTCTCTTGTGCTGGTCCTGCTGCTCCGCTCAGTTTCCTCGTGAGCCTCATGCTGTATGTGGCCCCGAGTGGAACATCGTGACTCGGTCATTTCTTCATCTTTTAACTGGGCAACGAAGCATAAGGCACTCTTTCACATATGAGGCACATTTCCTCCACTGATTGCGCCTCATTCTTTGAAACAAATGTGCTCGTGTTCGTCTGTGGAGTGTACCTGAGTCGTGTCAGCCACATCCTTCCTTTGAGGACCCTAAAGAGTTTCCAGCAGTCTTACGGCCATAACTCCTCTGGCTTATCGCGCCGCCTTCCGCCCCCATGAACCCAAACCAGGTACCCGTGCTTGACTTCTTTCTTTTCAGACATTTTGCCATTACATATTTATTGAGCCGGCCACGTGTCTCCCACATCGGGCACCACAAGGGAATTTGAGCTTTTCACCATTATACCTTTTCTCCCTCAGTCATTTTTAGTTCCTCAACGATTCACAGGCGCTGCTTCATTTGTACGACTGGAAAGCCACGTCTCTCGAAGCATCCACCGCACATGTGGCACCTGCAGCCTCCGCTATGCGTATGGAAGGCTGGCCAGAAAACTTTCACGAGTGACAGAACTCGCTCTCTCATTTGCTCACCCATATGCCCATGAGACGTGCTACTCCAGCCTGGATCGCTCCGCCTCACTGCCACTAACAGCTTGGGTGTGGGCGTCCTCTTCCTTTTCCTTCTCAGTCTCTGTGTGGTGCAACTTTGCGCCGCTTTGCTTGGATTCCGCCTTGTAGCACCCTCAACGCTCAATTTGGCCATTTCCACAGATTAGCATCCGATAAGACCACTCAATAAACATCGAGGTACTTGTGTGGAAGTGTGCCACCAATGCTCGCGCAACCGATGGAGGTTGGTTTTCTTTCCTAAATGGTCTAACATGGTTGGGCTGTGCACTGAGGGGTACACTCTCGGCCGATGACCTTCTTCAATTTCTTCAAGTGCCTCACTGCGGCACTGTCTCTAGATAGCCACCACGATATCTGTGATTCATGGTGGGCAGTTATGCGGCCCTGCATTTTCATCTCCGGCGGCTCCACTCGCAATCTTATTTCCGGGCGCTTCGCAGTACGAGAACACAAACTGGAGCGAGATGGCTACTCTGAACCGCGTTAGTCGCAGGATTAGGTCCCCAATGCGTCTCAGCACGGCTTCATGCACCACAAAAGTCCCAGTTTTCAACGCCATCAGAAGCGACAAGGAGTCGGCAAACGCCGCAAACCTTATCTTTGGCTTGTCTCTCTCAGTCACATGCACTTACATCTGCTGCACTGGTTCTATGGCAATGCACTCAGTCCTGTAACTGCACGCCAACCTTCCAGCCACCGCTATGGTTCTGACTCGCCTTCCTCATTTGAAAGCACCACAGCGGCTGCTCAATACAATAAGTCGTGTGCCACAGTCCCATCCGTCCACACATGATAGCTGTGGCCGTGGATCGCCCCATTCTCCGCAAACTGCGCTCCTTTTCCCTTTCATCCGCGTTCACTTTGATAACACTTGGTGCTGAGGTAAAGCCTCCTGGCAAGCCGCATCACCGTTGCGTCGTGTAGCCTCTCAGGTCTTTCCAGCGCGCTTTACATGTGCTCTACACGCTTCAGCCTCTCATTGGCGGGATGCTCTTGTGGGAACATACGATAAGTTATTTCACCAAACTTTGGCCTTTCATCTTCCGCTTCAGGCGAGACTCCGTGGCCCTGCGGAACGCCACCCCGTTTGTAGGCGCCAGCTGCCTCTCTCACATCAAATCCACGCGGTTTGCAGACCTCAGAATCCCGGCCACAACGTGCGCCTCCCGCGTTTTTACCTTTTTTCAGCTTCTTGTCCGATTCCGATGCACTGAAGTGCCACGCTGTAGCGGATTTTCACCTGGATTAGCGCCAGATAAAATTCTCGCAGCGTTTCTCTTCCTGGGCCACGCTCGGGGGAAACCACGGAACGGAGTTTCAGCAGCTTCATATGTCTGCCGCTTCCTCCGTTGCGTCCACGCGCTGGGCTGCACCTCTGTGGCTGTATTGTCAGCGCGAGGAGCTTCGCAGCCCTTGTTTCCCTTAGTTATGTTTCTCTCAGTATAAGCTCCAGTGAGTGCCACTTCCGCGCCCCAAAGAAATTGTTCCTCGACTTTTCAGCAGACATCTTCATGTAATGCTCCTCCGACCACTACACAATGCAGCCCAGTCCTTTCCGCAGCACCTGCATGGTCAACTCCCTGTTGGAATTTGTGCACGCAATTGTAAGATCATCCACAAAAAACCCATACGACAGTCCAGGAATCCGGTTCAGTCTCTCACGCAGCGAGCTCACCGTAATTATAATGAACAGCAGCAGTCAGAGTACAGACCCTTGTGGTACTTCACACGTTGGCACAATGCCCTCAGACAGTTTGCTGTTAACACGCACTGCTACCATACTTTTTTTCCAGGAAGAGCACTACACACGCCACGAGTTGCTGCTCCGCGCCGGGTCCCACAACCGCCTTGGGTACGCATCCGTGATCCACAGGGTCAAATGTATGAACGTAATGAACGCTGATGTTGTCTCCTTCGCCCATTGTAGCACCTATCGCTTGCATCCGCGCGTCCAGTGTTGAGTGTTCCGCCCTGAATTCCACCTGCTGCTGTTACCGTTTGTCCCTCACCATGCTCGGTATCCTCAGCCGCAAAATTCCCTCCATGAGTTTGCACAGTGTACTTGTTGGGGTAACCGATCTGAAGGAGGCTACGCTGCTCGCAGACTTGCTTGGCTTTAGCGGCGGCACGGTAATACTGTGCTTTTACTTTCGTGGCACACCGTTCTTAAGACCGCAGTTGAACAGTTTCAGAGTGCACTTCTTGCCAAATCTTCCCAGCTTTTTGAGCTCCTCGCGGTGTGTATGGTAATCACTTGAACCGTTGACAGACGACAGCTGTTTCAGTGCAGTTTCAAGTTCAGCCATCGGAATTGATCAGAATTCACTCGGCAGCGCACGCGGCACTTGCACCAGCAGGCCAGCGCTGCTTTCATCGACCGCTCAGCGTACATCCGTTCAAGTGTTTGTGCCTGCCTTTTTCGCCACAGTGGACGGTCTTCCATCACCAGCACTGGCGCGGCGTCAGTGGACGCAGAACGTAAGTGGGCTTCACCAGGTTTCACCCTGCTGGGTACGTGGCTGCTAACTTCGAAACATTTTTCCCTCCACCTGTTCATCGCAGTTTCTGCCAACACTTTCCTTCGCCACCGTATTGGCATGTTCCTCTTCCCTTTCACCCACACACTTGAGTCATTTTCTCCAGCTCCATGAGCTTCGTTGTCAATTTTTTTTTGGCGCCACCACGCCACCCGCTAGCATCGCTTTTTTCACAGCTATTGTGATACTTCCCGATATTGCTTCATTTAGGGCATCCGCACATCTCATTCATCCTAGAGTACCAGTGATGCTGCCTGTTCCTCTGGCAGCCGAGGGCCTCTTGTCCGCACCAATCCATTCGGGCCGGAAGTAGGGCAGTGCTTGGCTTTCTCCTACACAGTATTCGATCCTGGCGCCGTGTTGAGGCGCTCAGAGTCACCTGCGGATCTCCCTTTCTCAATTAAAATGAAATAGCTATACAAGGACAGTCCCTTGTGATTTACTTCGGGGTATAACCCGTCCCCTACAGGGCTACCATAATATCCCGTGGAAGAATCGACTCAATAATTACCTTCCAGCACTCCTTTTTATTCCTGAAATCACCGCCATATCGGCTTTGTTTGTGGCTGGAGTCGAGGATCGACACCACATGAAGTTTCTGATTCCTGAGATCTGATGTTAGATTCCAAGGGATTCGGTCTAACAGCTTACGCCGCAGCCAGCGCTGGGTACGACTCTTATAGGATGAAAAATGGTGTTTTACCCACTTCGAGTATTCCCTGTGAGTGCGAAGATTAACGGTTCACTTAGTCATTCATTATTCCGCAGCGTTTAACGAGTCGGCAGTCTCAGCTTGAGCACAATTTCCCATTATATAAAACAAGGATTTGCTCATTTTTAGGGAAAACAAGCGTTACCGCACGAGCGAAGTATTCTAACCACTTGGCTTACTCTGGGAAGTTGTTTGTGCCACAAAGATCCGACTTTGGTTTCCCACTGTTACTAATCCGTCCTGGTCTAATTTTACATCTTGTTGGTCAGTGAAGTTCTTCGAGAAGGGTGTGCTGGGTCTCAGCGTCACATTGTTTTGGCTTACATAGCCAGGGGTGAGCTTCTTACTTGCGTGGCAAAAAACTCCTATTTTGTTATTTAGTGACGTGTTAAGCTCAGACCCCATCGCTGACGAAGTGACGAATATGCAGGCGCAAATGCCGCACTAGCAAGGCACTGGGATATGTGTAACGCGATCTCCGGCGAATTAGTAGTACTCGATCGAAGCTCTTCAGTGAAGGTTAAGAACCGTCCACTCAGTGCGCAGATGGTGGCCGTGTCTCGTCTTGGCCTAGATAGAAGGTTTCCAACTGCACCTGCTTCCTACTCGCGGTTCCTGTTGCTTTTGATCTGATCGCCTCAACTCCCCCGGGGAACGTTTGCATTACCTTTGGCCGACTTCCGACCAGGCGCAAAGAATTATAGGTGTCCCCAGCGGGCTCGTCTTGACGCCCTACCGTGGTAGGGCACCCGTCCTTTTGTTAGCAGCATCTGAGTCAGACGTAGGCGCCAGTCACAGGACTCGTGGTATATTTGGTTGCGGGCCATTCCGTGTCGTTCCCTTGCGTTACCTGGGACGCCATGTCTGCCTAGCACGACTTTTTCTTTGGCTTTTGTATTTGGTGGGGTGGCGTACGGTAGGGTGAGCCAAGCCTCCTTGGGGGCCTCATGTTTGCCGTTCAGCACTAGGACCCCAGCGTCACAGTGGCGCGCCGCAATTTTCTGCTTGTGACTGGGGCCTTTTAAGCTATGCCAACAGATCAAGCATTGTGCAAACCATTTAGGTGCGGGACTTTACATTATTGCTTGGATGGGAACAAGGTGTGTGTAGTTTTGAGTTTTTTATTATTTTTACCCATGCCTTTGATAACTTTTGCGACTCGTGGAGCCTCTTGGATGTCGCAATATGTAGTGATTCGTTGCTGTCAACTGTTGTTGTTTATTTTTACTTTTTTTACTTGGATTTTTTTATAGTTAAACCTAGGTTTTGTCAACCTACCCTTCTTTTTTCATTGCGGTCTAGTAGCGTTGGGGAACCTCTTTTGGCGGGTTTATCTCTCTTTAAACAGATGTTATTTTTTTCTTTTTGTTCCTGCTTTTGGTTGAGTAGCCGGGGGGTTTTACCTTTTCTCAGGAAAAGGCGGTGAGTGTATGTTTTTATACGTGCATGCTTTTTGTTTATGTGCACACTGTGGCTTCTCTTTGTGTAGCCTGTTTTACTCAAACGAGCTGTGGAAATCGGAGTGCAGTGATGCTTTTTTGTTTTTGTTATTGATGTCGATCTTCATGTTGTTTTGTGCTTACTTGTTTCTTTTATGTCGTTGTTATGTTTAATTATTGATTCACTAATTGTTTTTGCTTTTCCTTTTTTCTCCCAAATCTTTTGTGTTTGTTTTACAGAGGGGGTGCGGTTGTTTGACTGATTTCCTGGTGTATAAAATGTTGCTCGTTGTTGTAATTTTCTTTCTACGTAGGACTGCTGCTTTCCCTCTGATGTGTTGTTACATTCTTACATGTTCTTTTGCTTCCTTTAGCATGTCGAATGCTTTGCGATGCAGTTTAGTGTGGAGGGATTCAATGTTTACGAGAACAGGTGAATGTACAATGCTCTTTCCCTTTAAGAAGTCCGTCAGAGTTGTGTCATGACTTGAGCTTTGCTCATATCTGCCTGTTGTGCCAGTTTCCACCATGTCGCGGGAGTGTTAGACATTGTGTGCTAGTAGCTGCGCACATTGGGCTAAAGTTATTATGATTGTTATGCTCTTCATTTTAAAGGTTTTTTTTGCTACATTTTGTCCTTATGAGTTATATTTTATAGTTTTATATGGATAAGGGATGCATGTGGTGTTCACGGTTGGCTTTTATGAAGTGGTGTTAGCAAATGGGCTTTTAAAACTTCTCACAACTCCGTACTGCTACCTGACCTCACGTGTAACTTAAAGGTGCAAGTTTTTCCCCACATAGAGTGCCATTATGAGCAATATGCAATTTGACCTTTTTAATTTTGAGTATGATTTCCTTCTCGTCGTGCCATGCAGCTAATAGTGATGTGCCTTGTAATATTTAATGAAGCGCTAGCGTTCAACTTTCAACTCTGGGTGCAACATAGGGCCGACGTTAATATTGGTGAAAAGTGTAGGCAGTTTTTCCTTTATGGGAAGGTCTGAACTCTTTTTTACGTTTCCGTGGGTGCCGATAGGAATGAGCAGTATATATATGGATATATATGAAGGAGAATGTTATTCTATTTCGTCCAGTTACATATCTCTTTCCCTGTAATAAAAATGTGACATACTAAGTATTTGCATAACTGTTTGAGGAAATTTTCTTGTGTGTATGCACACACACATATATATATCATTATCTATAGTGTTTCCTTGCCTTCTGCTGGGTTCATTTGAAGGGTTAGAACTGTGTTGACAAATAGTTCAGCAGATATAATAATTAATACAATCGTTATTATATATGGAACAGATGGATGATTACGTTGAAATGAACGGTTCACGTGCCGCGAGTCAAGGCGACCAAAGTCGTGTTGTAACCCAAGTTTTTCAGTTTAAGCATGCCGCAGAAAGGGCACGCTCCGCGAAGGCTTTCAGGGAATGCACCAGAAGGATCGATGACACCACCATCTTTGTATGCCGTGCCGTGAAAACCCTCTCGGGACAGGAGGGTATGGCGATCCATTCTGACGCCATTGGCTTACTGGAGAGCATCTCCCGCGAAGAAGAGAATGTGTTTTCTCAGGTTCCGGAAAATGTAAAAGAAACTCTTAAAAGGAGAAAAGCTCTATTGAAACCTTCTAAAGTGGCGATCAAGGGTAGGGAGAGCAGACTGACGGAAGTATTCAGCGACAGAACGCCATGTCGTGACTATGGTGCCTTTACCAGGTTTACAATAGATCCAAATGTCCCGTTGCTCACACTTGACGAGCTGCTCTCCAGTTCCAAGGACCTGAAGATGAAGCAGACTAACGGTCATTATCATGAACTGTTTTTCGGTAACCGGGATGCTGTTGTCTTTTCACCACCGTTAAACAATAAGCGAAGGGAGCTCGAAAAGCGCGAGGAGGAGAAATTATATTGGAAGAAAAAGATGTTACGGCCTGTGAGGGAATATAAGGTGAATCCCGTCAAAGTACTGAAAGTATCGGGTGATTTTGTTCCTTCATGTGCTGAGGTGGACCACAGCACTGAACAGGAGAAATTGAGAGAAAGGAAAACAGTCGATAGTGAAAATAAAAATCCAATCCTATTTAAATGAAACGGGGAAATACCGCGTCCAAAAAAATTTCCTTTGGTGCACACTGTAATCTATTCGCGTTGATACGAAAACTTTTTATGTAGGCACATAGCCATCGTGCCGTCCCTAATCACGTTTTTGCCAATGTGATGTACCACAGGGCATATTTAACATTTTCTCTGTGAATGGAGGGAAATGAGTGAGATAGGGTTAAAACGGCGGTGCAGTCAAAAGACGCCATGTAAGGGACTTGCCTTTGCTAAGATGCTGTGAGAGGGAAATAATGATATTAATAGACGGGAAGGTAAATCAGCGGTAATCTGATTGTTTTTATGTATGAGCTTTTATGGTCATTTGATGTTTCCGTGCTATATGTAGAAGAATTTTGATGCAATGGTGAGTTATGAGGGCCTTATTTGTTAGTTAAGTGAAAGATACTCCTATTTTTCTGCTACCGGTATCTTTCTGTCCAAGTACGTTGCATTTTTGCCCCACTAACCCTTTTTTATTTATTACCCAAGGCAGTTAATCAGCTTATATTTTCCTTTGTTAAAGCTATACTCATTCTTCTTTGCAAGTGCAATATGTCTACTGATCGCAAAGCTATTATTAAAAATGCCGACATGCCGGAGGACATGCAATCTGATGCCGTGGAAGTTGCCTTACAGGCGCTGGAGAAATTTAACATTGAAAAGGACATTGCTGCCTACATTAAAAAGGAATTTGACAAGAAGCATCAACCCACCTGGCACTGCATTGTTGGACGTAACTTTGGCAGTTATGTTACCCATGAAACACACAGTTTCTTGTATTTCTACTTTGGACAGGTTGCAATTCTCTTGTTTAAATCAGGGTAAAGGATGGCCCTACAAATAGATTGTGTAGGACGTATATATATTAAGACGGAGGGAAATGTCTTGTAGTAAAAAAATGCAATATTAGAAATATGATTTCAATGGGCTACCCATGACAAATCTCTAATTCTTGATATGTCTGCCACCCATGTTGACCTTCTCGCTGTCTACCAGAAGTAACTGGACGTCGGATGGATGCTTACTTTCGCGTGGAAGGAGATTAAGTGATAAAAGAGGCCCGCAAGAAAAAAAAGGAAAGAACGGACACTTATTATTATAAAAATATCATCTGAATTGCAGGGAAGGCGATGCATTCTAGGGATGATGAGACTAAATGAACGACATACCACCATTCTCCTCCTTTACTCTTGTGGGCATCGTTTGAAAAGGTACATGACAACGAGGTGGTGACATGCAGAGGTGAGAGAAGAATTAATAAAGGGGTAAAGAGCGACGGGTGACCTATGTGAAATAATAGGCAAAAGAGAAAAAAAATAGAGGGAGAATGTTTGGGAAAGTTTTTTTTCTTTTTGGAGGTGCATGGCGATATGTGTTTTCTGAGGAGAGCAAGATGGAGGGACGATTATCAGTAGGCTTGCCTTCCACCTAATTCCATTGATATCTCCTGTGTTTACTCTAGCCCTAACACCGACAAAAATCAGTCTCTTTTCTCATGCTACGTAATGGTGGAACAGGGAAAACATGTGGTCGATCAATACTGTGAAGTACCTAGAAGTGTCCTAGGGTGCACATATTTACGTATATCTGTGTTTTCTCCCATTTTTCTTTTTAATTTAGATCCAATAGAAGGGATATAGAGTCTTTAAAATATATATTCAATTAACCGCGTTCTGCACTGACGTATAGGTGTTTTTTCTGGGTTGTTTTCATTCGGAGAACCAAACAATCCCTTTTAAAATATGTTTCGGTATGATAACGCTGAACTTGCCAACGAGTACAGTTTTGGTGTGGATGCACAGGGTGAACAAGAAACTTCTGATTTACAGCGGCCATTAAGTACAGAAGATGTATCCGATCTCCAGCAGCTGCATAATGAACAGGAGCTAGAAAGTGCCTATGAGCCGTCAAGCATGCAGCGACCACCGAGCACGATCGAGGGACTCCGAATCCCAGATTCAACAAATATGAACGAGCCGCCCAGTATGCAGCGGCCGAGGAGTTTAACCGAACTGCCAGCTGTGCGCCGGCCCGACAGCCCTACGAGGATGGAGGATATGAACGAGTTTTCTGATAGCGAAGATTCACTTTTAAGACGTGTGCGGGCTGCGGATGGAGTATCGGACCGACAAGAGTATCACGATGCACAAACTGTATCGCCTTTTCCGGGGGCTTCAGCGATCAGTAACACTAAAACAGTATCGCAGCTTTCTGAACGTGACACTACCGCCGCAGACAACGGTGATGGGATGTCGGGCGCAACTAGCAAGGTTAGGGTCCAACGGAAGAGTTTGGATCAAGACGTTGCTAATGCTGGTGCCTTCCGTCCGAGTGACGGAGAACGTGCGCAGTTAATAGAAAGGTGGAAGAATGCCATGGCAGAAGAAGAACGGTTAAATGTTCTTCAACACCAAATGGAAAGCCAAATGAGAGCTTCTTGGGGCGCAGATATGTCACCTAACTTTCCACCCAAGTTCTTGTGCATGAGGCCCGTCGTAAGCCATAACATAGGTTCTGTTCCAGAGTCGAGGAGAGGGTACGTAAAAATTAGCTACATTAATTGGATGGTTACGTGTGTAACAATCGTTGCGAATGCTGCAGTTTCTATTACTATTGCCTTTTCACCAGACAAGAGCGGTCACGAGGGCGCACAGGGGGGTAATCCAATACAGACGACTCTTTTGTCGCTCTTGTACTTGTTGGGCATACCATTAGGTTTCATCACGTGCCATTTTCCACTGTACAAGGCTTGCTGCACTGGTCTTTCCACAAGGCACATGGTCAGCATTTGTGGGCTATTTATCGGCATGCTTAGCTGCCTTTTCATGGCGATTGGACCCGTAAACACTGGTGCATGTGGTTTGCTTCTTCTTCTAGATGTATGTGACTCCAAATCTGTTAACCTGGCCATCCCCCTTGGGATAGTTCTTGGAATATGGACCATTGAAGTATTTTATTTTATGTACTGCCTGGTAGCGCAGTGGAGACTATACCGCATGGATGTCAACTTACAAAGCGAGGCTCGGCGTCATATTGCAAGCGTCGTAGGTGCTTAGGCTCGTCGTTCAGCCATTTGGTCGGAGTGCTTGTGATTTTTGATGCACCTTTGCCTGACTACGAGACCGTTCGTTAAAGGCCAATGCAAACCAGGGTCCAAAATGCACTTCTAAATCGTATTTGCTTTACTCTTTTTTCCCCCCTTTGCTGATCGCGACAATATTTATTATCTCGTTATCGATTTCTGCTTTCGCTAACTCTCTGCTTCGTTTACGCGGCAGTGCAAAATGTTTCATTTTTTTTTACGCGTGCACCTTTTCATTGGTGTGAATCACTATAGCTGGGAGTATAAGCGAGTAAAGTGTGCGCTAGGGTGGATGACACGTAAAAGGCAGCCGATATGGAAGCATGGTAATAACACTAGTCAATATTGATTATTGTAACTACCAACGACTTGTTTGTTGCCTAACAATGTTTAAGAGTATGGGGTGTCTGTTTAGTGCTAGATAATGTTACGGTGATACAGCCCGAGACTCGTACAGTATGACGGTAGGGAAGAGGGGGACTTTTCTACGACCGGGCCGCTGCCACACTGTACTTAAGGAAATATGCAGTCACACAGTCTATATCACTGGGTTTCAAAATGCCACTTGGATTGGAGTGGTCTCAGGCTGTGAACTCCGAGGTTGAGAAGCACTATGACATGGGTGGAACACTAACTGCAATGTATCCTGTTTCATTTTTGCTTTGACTGATGTGATCCCCTTTCGTGCCGTTGAGTAGTTGAAAGATTGGAAGAAAAATAGTTGGAAGACATATGGTTGCTACATTAAGGTTAAGGACAGTCTTAAGTCCTGCTGAATAAACTTCTGGGTCGAGGATTATTTATCACTCCTTGTGGTAGTGTTCATAGTGGGGGATGTTTGTGCCAGCTACATGCATATGATTCCTATAAAAAGAGAGGGCAGCAGCAATAATTGAGTCATGCTTTCATAGCTTCTAGTAATTGATGTGCTCCGGCGTAGTTTGCGTTTAATACCGAAAAATCAAACAAGTAGTACATCGTGATAAGGACGCTTGGAGTACTTGAAAGATGGAGGCGTCTGCTTTTGTTTCCCATCCTTTACTTTTATATGTGTGTCGAGAGGGTACCGTACACATGAATGCTTAAGCTCATTGTTAAGCACGCCGTGTGCATTAGTGGTGGGCTTTGCGTTTCCTTTTTCTTTTAGAAAAGGACGATAGACGTGTGAAGTGTCGTGAAAAGTGAGTTCTCCCATCGTATTGTCTATTGGCGTCCGATAAGGAGGGTGTATATGTGATTTAGTTGGTAGGTATACACTTTTGATAGGGTAGCCTGTACTATGCTGTGCTCTGTAGTTGTTTCTTGAAAAATAAAAAAAAACAAGACGGATTTTAAAGTTGTTTCGTTTGTGATGTTTGTGTATGTGCTTTGCTGTCCACTGGAGTCAGGTTCCTGGCGAGGAGATTCTTGATAGTGCTGTCCTTTGACAATTACATGCTGCTAACTTTGGGAGACATCTGCAGGTGCGCCCAGCATTTTGGGCATTAGAGAAAGAAAGAAGGAGTAACCTAGCCTGAGCGAGGTGGGGAAGACACCCCCGTTTGAAGTGAGGGTTTTTGTTGGCATTCACATTTTTTTGTATGTGTATTTTTCACTCGCATGCTTCGTTCAACCTTTACTTTGTGAATCTGCTGGTGAGATGTGTGTTGGTGTTGATACGTCTGACATGGGAAAATACTTATTCTGTTCCACTGACGACCTGAGCCGCGTTCTTTACACAGAAGCTTTTCCACTCGATATATTTCTACCTTTTTTTTTACCGTATTCATGGTAGGGCATCGCCTGTTGGATATGGGGAGATAAAGTAGGAAATTTTCGCTTAGCTCCAGCCTTTGGTAAACCTCACGGCTGTTGTTTTATAACCGCCTTTATCGCATTTCTTCGTATCGGATTTAAGTTCTTTAGCAGATGAACGAACATGAATAAGTGTTGTCGATTCCATAGCTCGTTACGTACATCTTAGTATTTTCTCCATCATAATTTTTATTGTTAAAGGAAGGCACTTGAATTGCTTGTCCAACGGAGCAAAAGGTAGGGTAAAAGGATATATTCACTATTTCCGAAGATGCGTTCCGCAACCAATGGTATAAACACCACCGATGTCCATAAAAGTCCCAACCTTGTAATAGGAGTGCTGCAAAAGTCGTCAAATCCTAGGCTAGCCTCTATTAACTCGCTCCTTGAAAGCGTAGTGAGATCGGCACGACTGGTTGTTAAGGGAACCGATTCCCAGAAAAGGTTTCATAGTGAATTTACCGAATTTTGCTGCGTAGCTCTGATGGGCCGTGATCTCTTAGAGGATGCCATCTATGATATGTTAAAAGAGGAGGAAAGCGATGTTTTTACAAATGGAGACGACGATTTTGCCGGTATTTCTGCTTTAGATTTGATCAAAATAATCGTCAACTATGTTGCTTCTCATACTGAAACTTTGGGTACCCAGTACTTGGAGCACATCGGAATGTCAGCTTTAGCAAGGATTGAAGATGGAGTTGATAGTGGGCATAACCGCCTTAGTAGTGAACAAGGGGACGCGTCTTACCGTAGTGTACGTTCAAAAATCCTAAGGGGCCAGGCAGCTGTGCAAAAAACTGATCACCCGATGTCTTCAGATGGTTTGGGGGCTGCTGCGGGGGAAGTGATGATAAAAACAGACACGGAAAAGTCGGAAGTGAAGGGGAAACTACAACTAAACGATCGTAATGCTGTGCCCACCATGTGGTTACGCCCTTGGAAAATCGGTAATCCGACGTCCCGTGGGGTTATCTTGGACCATATATTGACCGAAGACATCAGAAGAATGTCGGAATCTTCGGCACCTCCCACCAAGAAGTGCGATGTAACCTTCTTTGACATATGCACAGCGTCATCAGCGTCGGACATGCTCGGTCTCTGGGGTGCACGCGAACGTCTAGTGTCGAACGAAATGGACAGTTGCTGCTCTTCAGCGCCTATCTTGACAAAAGCTGCACGCTCCGACGTTGACCGGAGAGGAAAACGTGATTTTTTCCCAAATGGTGGTCTGAGTGCATGTACTTCTATTTCGTCTGATATAATGACAGACTTGGTGTTCCATGGTATTTCTTCTTTTGAAACGCCATTTGGGGATGTGGAACGAGGTGATAATGGCGTGTAAGCATCTGTATTCGTGGGGATTTTTATCGACTTTTGACGGAATATTGTCACCTGCCTGCCCTGCACTCCACTGATCTCGCTCTTTGACTTACTGAAGGTGGGTCTATGTGAAGGCTAGAGTAACCCGTGCACATCTTGATTGAGTGAGTTTATTTAAATGGAAAGCGCTGCGTGTGAACTGTTGCAACTTGTAAGGGCATATGCCGTTCATCCCTGCCATTCTGTTGTTAAGTTTACCCAGACACCACAGCTGAATGGGCAGGTTGACGTTGCGCTGGGGAGTTGGAAGCTTTTGGAGCGAATTGATCGTTCTGCGTGTGTCGAAAAGAGGTACCTTTGCGAAGTGCTGATCAGAAATTTCGAGGTCCATGAAGCGTCAGTGGGAGCTGCTTGCCGTATTGACTTTATTGCTTACATTGTCTTGCATGTTTTTCACACGTTGACAATGAAGGGCCTTCTTTCCTCGGTGAATGACGCAACTGGAAATGTGCCTACTGGTACGGGTGCGGGTGACAGTTTTTCGTTGGATGAAGAGGTTGAGTTTGGGACTCTCACCAAGCGTTGCTGCTGGCGCATGATGAAGTCGTTTATTAGGAGGTTACATGCTGCGGGCTGTTTCGTAGACCCGTGTGAAGTTATGTCTGAGTCGCTGCCCTCCGTTAGTTTGAAGGGTGTTGGAGGCTCTGTAGGGTCTGCTGTGTTTCCCACTTTTCCCTCTGCTCCGCTGGTACGCCAGTACCTTCAGAGGACATTTGCACATGATTCATCGTCGTGGGGTTATGAGGCGGCAACACTTGCCACGGATTGTTTCATGCACATCCATCAGCACCTTTTGCGTCTCTCAGGGAAAAACTCTACTGGGCAACAGCCATTAGAAACGGGTCGCCTTCGCGAATTAGCAGACAGTCTCCTGTGCAAGGTTTCAGATAACACAGATGGTAGTTTCGTCTCCGGTGGGGCTAAAGGATGTGTCATTCCTGGCATTGCCTTTATTGCGACGTCACAGGTGAATAGGAGTGTTGGAGTTGTGGAGGGAACATGTCTTTTGTCCCCGTTCTACAGGTGGGATACTTTGCTGTATGGTAAAAATCATCATACCGGTGCTTTGTTGCTGATTTCACAATACCCTGACGTATTCGAGGGGGAAAATGATGAGGGGCTCCGTCACCTTTTTTCCTTAGTTCGAAGTGTGAAGGGGAGCTGGTTGTTATTGTCGTGAGGGGGTACGTGTGTAGCAGGGCACTATCTTGCATGGAAACGTGGGGATCGGATAACCAGGCGGTGTTAGTTGCCTCCGCCGTCGGCAACGCAGTTATGAAACAGCTCGCGTTAGCGTTTCAGTTTCTTCCGAGGGCTCTGGGTTCGCCCCATGTGAAACCCTTCAAATGCCTACTAAGGGCAAAGGAGATACAAAATACCAAGGAAGCCAGTCAACTCGGCTGCGGTAAGGCGGGATGCGGTCGTTCTTATTATCGTTAGCTCCTGCGCATAGCGAGATGAAGGATGCTATGGTTGTAATTCCCCATGCTATTGTCAGCGTCTTCCTTGGTGGGCGGTGTGCCGCAGAGACAGCGCTTCTTAGGAGATTTTTCCAACGGCAGTTAGACCATCTCATAAATGTGTTTTGCACTTCTCCTCCTGTTAATTCTCTTTTACCAGCAGGTGGTATGGCGGAGTCTCTTGCAGTGAGCTTTTTGGACAATCTTATTGAGCAGCGGTCTGTGGATGGTTCTCCCTTTGGTATGTTTATGGTGTCCCTTGCTCAAGCAATGCGAGACGCTATCAGCTCGTACATGGAGGATGTCCTTAAGAGGTCTGGAGGATTCACAGTGGAGAATGCTGTTGCGCATCTCAAGACTTCTGAAAAGCGCTTTCAGAATGTTGATTGGTTCATGGGTGATAAGTTCGTGGGTAGTGATTGCACAAATGATGTCGCCGGTAATCCGGATGCACTCCGCAGCAGACTTTACAGTGTTGCTGTTCCCACCCCACCTTTGATGGGTATTCTCAGGACCTCAGGGTCCGTGGACTGTGAAATTAAATCTACCTGCTTATTGTCTGAGGTCAGGGAGTGGGAGAGCATTGCAGAAGTTGCAAGTGCTTACTTATGTATCGGAAGATGCATAGATACATTTTGCTTCACAGATGTGATAGGAGGTTGAGCAGTTTGAGGAATGACAAGGGGCACTAGATCATCAGAGTGTAACTCAACATGAAAATTGTGTATCCGTGCACGCGGCTCTCTCTTTTTTTTGTGTGTTTTTGAGGAGGTTAATATTCACACCTCTTTCTGTTGGAGAATATACCCATACGACTATGATCAACAAATGCTATACTGTTCGTTGTACATCTGGTTGATCCGGTTTGACATGGTTTACGCTGATGAAGGTAGTATGTAAGCGCAAATTTTAGCATTATGGCTAACCATGAAAGATTACATGATCCACTTTATTAAATTACATGGGCAGTGTTCGGTTGACCCAAATCTGTGGGTTTGTGAAGGGAAACACCGCATTTTCCGGTGAGCAAGAGAAAGCTCCGTCAGATTGCTTCAGTGTTTTTTTCCACGCATTTTGCCTCACATTTCTGTTCACTTGGCCCGTTTTGTACTTTACTGTCGATGTTCCTTATTTCTTGCCTCTTCTTACATACCCAGTAGAACTTTAGCCGGAGATGGTTCACTCCCATGGGTACAAATGTGGTACACGCCACCTCTTTGCCAAGAAGTTCCGCAAGCACGGCGTTCCTTCCGTCAGCACCATCTTAACCAACTTCAAAGTTGGTGATTATGTCGATGTCGTCGCGGATGCCGCAGTGCGCGCCGGTATGCCTCACAAATACTACCATGGTCGTACGGGTATTGTGTGGAACGTCACACCGCGTGGCGTTGGCGTCATTGTTAACAAGCCGGTAAGGAACCGCACCGTCCGCAAGCGCATTTGCGTGCGCTTTGAACACGTGAGGAAGTCCCGCTGCCAGGAGGCTTTCTTCCAAAAGAAAAAGGATTATGCCGCCTACAAGGCCGCTAAAAAGGCAGGCACCCCGCTCCCGCCGAGGAAGGTAAGCACTCGCAATGGTGGACTCGTTCGCCCAAAGAAGGTGGAGGTTCTGGCGCGCCGCGCTGCAGACTACGAAGCAATGATCCCGTATTAAGCGGAATGATATGTTGAGTTTTCTCTAGCTAAAGGTACTTTGTTCTTTTAGTTTTTGTTTTGTTCTGTTTTATTTCCTAATTGAACGACCAAGAGTAATTTTTCACCTTACATGTATCTTTTGTTCCAAGCTGTCATGCGAAAGAGCACATGTTTTGTGCCTGCCACATTTCTCTTACATCTTCTCTTCCATTCCCTTTCGTTGGCTGTCCGCCTGCATGCGCCTTTTTTCTTTTGCCTTGGAATAACAACGCAGTTCTGGAGCTTATCCTCAACGCGAACTAAATTAAAGGTTAGAAGAAAAAAAAAGCTCTCCCACGTGGCGGTGGCAGACGATGAGTCTTGCGAACACTCTCTTCTCCGCCAAGGAGATTTTGCGCGTAAAAGTGAGTGGCAATGAATATGCACGCCTCATTCATGACGCAACAAATGAGGATCCATGGGGTCCAACTGGCGAGCAAATGGACAAGGTTTGCATGGCGTTCTTATCTGGTACGGTAAAGATTATGGAGGAAATCAAGCTACGCCTGAAAAATCGTGACAAGTCCTGGCGCGGTTGCTACAAGTGTCTTCTGTTACTGGATCACTTGGCGCGTAACGTCCCAGAAAGTGGCTTACCTGCTCTTTGTTCGGTTCTTTCCACGGTGCAACTCATTTCCCAAACCTTCAAGTACACGGGGAAAAATGGAACAGACCACGGTCTCTCAGTGAGGGAGCGTGCTAAGAAACTGTGCGACCTACTTAGCGATGCTTCAGCACTGCGGGAAGAGCGCAACAAGGCCGCCGCAACTCGAGCTAAGCTGGGTGGTGCACCCGTGGGCCCTGCCGGGTTTGGTGGGTTTTTCCAACAGGGTGGGCAAGAATTCCATGACACTGCACCACCAACGAGTAATGTTTCGTCCAGCTTCGCGGGGGATATTGTGATGTCGCGGGAGCAACAGGAGCGGTTGGACATGGAGCTGGCTTTCAGGATACAACGTGAAGAGGAGCAGCGCTCTGGCACAAATCTTTCGGACGCTCGGCGTTTGTTTCGGCTCGAAAAGGAAAGGAATGCAGCGAGGGAGGCAAGTGAGAAAAATGATCTGGAACTAGCGAGGCGGCTTGAGGAGGAAGAGAGGCGTCTGGCGTCATTTGGAGTGGATTCTTTAAATTTGGCGCCGGAGGCAGTACCAACAAGTGCGACCACTGCGGGAAACACCGCTGGCGCCACGCAGCAGAAGATTGAGCCACCAAAGAGTGATGTGTTGGATGACTTATTTTCATCAGCTCCAGCGGCGCCTCCTAGTTCGATCGGTGCACCCACCTTACAACAGGCACCTCTGGAAGATTCGTTTGGTGCTTTTATGAGTACCAGTCCCCAACCCCAGCAGCAGCAGTGGCCTCAACAGCAGCAACCGTGGCCACAGCAACAACAGCAACAGTGGCCACAACAAGGACAGTGGGCTTCAATTCCGCAAGGAAACTCTCAGCCTCTAGCCGCCCTTGTGCAGCAATTTTCTGGCACCTCATCTGGTGGAAACTGGAAGGCTCAACCTCAACAGCCTTCCCAAATGATGGGCACAGGGCAGGGTACCACTTTGCCCAACACAGGCACCTGGTGATGAGTTATTCCACAGCTTGAGGCCGCTGTCGAGGGTTGCTATTGAATCTTAGTGGGCTCTTCGGTACCCCTCGGACGACAACAGCTATATTTTAAAACAGTTCCTAGGGCTTTAGTCCCAGCAACAATATCAACGGTGGTGGTGTAGCGCAGTTCAATCTGATATGATAAAAAATTGTTCAGGGAGCTGAACAAAACTTTGTGAACCCTCTAAGTCTGCTTTCCTGGACAGCGTATTGGCTGGTTATCGGCGGGATAAGAAGAATGCGTCACCTACCTGTCAATCTTGCTGCTACTTCCCTTCTACTCATTCTACTTAGTATGCGCTTGTGATACTTGCCGATAACTTAAATCTTCACTTGTTGTAGGGTTAGATTTTTGTCATATGGTGATAGTTTCTTTCTTATTTTTATGATGCTCTCCCTCATAGCCTGCTGTTAGGAAGGGTGCTTTTTTTTTTACTTTTATTTTTCTCCTTTCCTTTACCCGTGTGATGGGTAATACGGAGTGATTGAAGCGGGGCGATTTTTTTTTATTTTGTAAAACAGATTCACTGATGGTTGCATAAATTCAGTGGATGTGGTTGCTTTGTGTGTAATGGCAAACAAATATGAAGAGAAGGTGTGTGTATCTGCCTGTGGCGGCTTCGTTTACACGAATACGTACCTCAGATTTTGTGCCCTTTCCCTTAAGGCGCCCTTTCTCATCGTTTTTCTCGGTGACCAAAGGTAGAGACATTACATTACCAAGAGATCCTTTTGGAGTTTAGCACGGCGTGTTTTTGGTGATGCTCCGTCGCTCCCTTCTCACAAGGGGACATGCAACCTCCAACCTTTTTGCCCCACCGTTTTCGGGCCGTTGGTTTAACCCCCCGCATCAGTGGACGATGACGGACACGTTCCTTCCGTTCTTTTTCGTAGGTTTTTCTCCGATGGCAATCCTTGTTTACTTGTACCACGCAGCGTACATGCCGCATTACTCACATTATCAGGACAAGAATTACTATGCGTCGCAGGTTTACACAAAGGAGTTTATTCACAAGTACAAGCGACTAGAGCGGTGGAGGTGGTACTGATGATCGGTGTCCTGCCCTTTTCGTTCTCATTGTAGTTCTCAACGACCTCGTGTATGTGCGATTGATGGAGGATGCCATATTATACGCCCAAATGTGAAGGGTTCTGTGGGGTTGGAACCTCAGTACGGGGAACCTGTTGCTGCTGATAAAAATGAGTATTTCTGTAGGAGTTGTAGCGAGTTACTGTGAAGATTTGTTTCGGTGCCATGTGCGTTTCAAAATGTATCAACTGCCACCCCGTATGGACTTGGATTGGCTGTTGCATCTCTTTGCCTCCCACATCAGGCTTTTACCTTTTTATTTCACTGAGCGTACACCACATTCTTTCTTCCTTTTTGAGAGCTTTTAACATACAATGGAGGATGTTGTCGAGTATTTTATCGTGTCCCTTTCCTCTTTCACGTGTGCATAGGAAGCTGTCTTTTAGCTTCACCTAAACTAGGGGTTGGTAAGTGATATAAGCTTACGATGCGAAGGTGGTGGTGGTGATTGTTTCACCTGAAGCCACGTTGATTTTTTTTTTTTTTGCTGCCAACCCGTATCGATTGCTGTGGCGGATTTTGTGGCGGCCATGCACCGAGACACACCATAGCTGGTGTTGATGTTGCGTGTGCTGCCGTGAGTATGATAGGTGTGACAGGGAGTTAGTCTACGCTCATCACCTACTCCGGCCCAGTCACAGCTGCATTGTGAGTATGGCGCTGATTAGTGCATGCTTACTTCACGCGAGGTGCGGCAGCAGGATTTTAAACCCATTCATTGCTTTCACAGCCATATGGATGTTCAGGGGGGGGCGTAGGTTTTACCGGTCGAGGCGAACTTGCCAGTGGTCCGCTGTCGGCGTGCCCTAACGGTGATATCCCGGCGCCTGCGCGTTGCGGTGAGGGGTTATTCATATCTTTGGAGGCTCACAACTTATCATGGCGCTGTACTTCCCGTTTCGGCGGTAGTGTGTGGCGTAGGGGTTAGGGAAGGGAGAGTTTTTTCGCTTACTGCCACGTCTCTCGGAGTGGTGGTAGTCATGTGTGTCGGAAAGCTGTTGGGTCGCTGTGGTGTTGCTTCGTTGGCGCCAGCGTCGTATCAATTATATCAGCCGCTATTGCCTGTCGAGGGCACTAGGTAAGTGTTCTTGCACCCAAATCCTCTTGTTAACTGTTGCCGAGACTTCCGTTGCGACCATATCGTGGTCATCATCGCGCAGAAACTAAAAGCTTCCGCTCTAGAAAATGTTCTCACTTTAACCAGTGTCACATGTAATGTATCGGTTTTGGGGGAAAATGTGGAGACGGCGGCGATGTAATGTGCTCCGGTACCGACCACCAGGGGACCCCGAGAATATACTCGTCGCAATGCTGCCGTTGTGTGGTTCCGGATTCAATCATCCAGTTCAGGTTCGACGGGGGTGTAGGACAACCCGTCGTCAACACTTGATTTCACACATGAATGCCTTCTCCCGAATGCATCAATAGAGCAGGGGAAGGCCCCATGGGTGGACCTGGGGTTATGCAAGAGAGTAGTTGGCGGCATCGCTTCGTGGAAGCCGCGCCGTAACCCTCTCCACCACCGTCACCGCTGGATGATTTTATTTTATTTTTCACATCAGAGCAGGCCCTCGTGTTAAGTCGAAGGTGCTTCACAGCGCGGATGTTGTTGTTGCGTTTGCTGACGATTGCTAATGGGCGCGGAAGGTGGCGCCTTTTTCTGTATCGATGAAGGAGGAACTTTCAAATGGCCACTGGCTCTGCTCGGTACGAGAGGGGTTGTTGACGAAATAACAAACCCCCTTCGACAGTTGTCTTGGAGGCTGTTCGATTTTAAAACAGAAAAGGCTTTGGTTTGGGGGCCGCCGTTAGGAGGATCTGATATTGAGGATTGTGGCATTCTGTTCTTTGGCGACGTGTTTTTTTGATACGGTTCGTGTTGGAGCTGTTAAGCTCGAGGGGCTGAGAGGCAAACCCCTAATGGCACTGGGGGAAAAAATGGTAAAGGCCTGTACAGCCACGCGATCTTTTCGGGGGTGATGGACTGCTTTGCTTGGAATTGGGTAAATTTTGTCTTGAGAAATGTGTACTCGTGCTTTCATTACTGGTACTACTGCTGCTACTACCTTGCTGGGTGATCCGGTGAGGTGTGTGGGGCTTGGTGCTGGCGGTGCAAGTGTTTTTTTTTTTTGTTAAACGTGGTGCTGTGTTAGAGATCTTGAGCGCTCGTGTACTTCTTGGCTACCTCTTTCGTTAGAAGTTTAGCCCTATTTTGTTTTGTTCTCGACTCATATTCCCGTGGTGCCCTCTTAGGGCTTTTATTCTCCCCTGAGTTCAGTTATGTCGAGCCAAATTGTCGAAGTGGAGGCGGCTTTGGTGCACTGCATCAAATCCATGCACAATGCGTTGCTTGAAACTGTACAAGACGCCCTTCCTCAGTCGGGTGGAGGGGCCGTAGGGGGGGAGCATGGTGGTGAGTTAGTCGACACGATGGCGCATCAGTTGGAATGGGAGCGCAACGTGGAGCAACAGCGCATTGATCGTGTAGTGGATGAAGTTGATAGGCATTTTTGTGCTCTGGAGAGCGCGGTGAAGTTGCTCCCAGATGTTTCTGTGGCGTCACTGGACCATGACATCGAGGTCCTCAATGCTGAGGCAACGATGCTTGCACAGACGATGATCAACACGTATGACGAGGCGGAGGCTTTGTCTGCACTTTTGCAAAAGGAGATTGAAGCACAGAAAATTCAATCTGTGTAAAGGAGGCTGCTTTTCCTCGCATGCATAACAAGGGCCAAAGATAGGTTCAAGGGATCGAGTTGTGGCGTGAACACTCCGTATGTTTTGTCAGTGCTGGATGCCCCTTTTGTGTGTGTGCCAGCGGGAATTACTCCGCGTCACTAGTAATAGGTGTTGTCATCATTGTTGGGAGCATACGAAGGACACAGAATGGGTCTGCTGTGCTTATTTCTTTTTTACTCTCTTTCTCGTCTTTTTGGGGCCCCTGGAACAGATGTTTCCGGGCAGGTGGTAATTTCTCTGTCCTGCATGTGGTGCGGTGAGGGGAAAATAGCTACTGGGGATATGTGGTGCGCAACTATGTTGAGGCCGTTACTTTCTCCTTCTTTGGTTGAGGCTGATGGATGCCCATCCACCCCGCTCGCACCTTCCATTGCCACGTTTTTCCTTTTCCCTACCCCGTGAGCGATCGAAGTTTAACTTAGCGTGATGCGGGCCAGCGCGCTAAGGCGGCGCGGCCGCTCAAACACTCAGCCATGGATGGGTGTTGGTTGCTACCCTGTATCTCCAAGCTTCATCGGTGGCATGTCGTCGGTTAAGCCTGCATATAATCACTACAAGATGATGCGACCTCAGCGACCCCTAAGAGCAATTGGCATCAATGTCACACTCCCGCCAGTATTGTATGACCGCATCGATCAAATCATGCAGATTGAAAATGCCATAGCTATTCAGCGTGTTGAGCGACAGGTGGAGATGGCATTGTCACAACTAGCTCTCGGTATACGTAATGCAGATGATTTTATAGAAAAGCACCTGCTTCACACGTCAATCCGCCCATCGCTTAATGCACTTTGGTTTCACGACGGTGGGATTAGGCAACATCAACATATTCTGTCAACGCTGGCGGCACATCATCTTGTTCCTCTCTTCAGTTTGCTGTCGTACGATGTGGAGTGCGGGAAGATGTCCCTTCACATGGCGGAGGAGGTGTATGAAGAGCTGATCGATTGTTCCGTAGCACAGCCCAAAGTGGTGCAGCGAGAGCTGACTAACCAAATGGTGCGGGCCTACTGCCTCCATGACGAATTTGACAAAGCCATAGGGGTGGTGTCAGACATGAAGGCAAGGAATATACGGCGTACGTTTGTGACGTACGCCCCGCTTTTTCGCATGGTCCGTGCAAAGGAGGATGCTGTGGCTCAGTTGAGGCTTCTTCAGTTTGTGTATAGCATTGAGGGCGGGCGTCTTCAAAAATTCCTTTTCATCGATGTTCCTCGGCTGGCTTACGTCTTGGGAGTGTTTATTCGGTACAATTGGGTCACAATCAACTGCATATTCACTGCGGTGAGTACTATTGCCGTTCTTCATGTGTTCAACTATGGGATTTAGTGGCCCGAGGAGGCATTACAATAGGATTGCTCCCTTCTCAATTATTGGTCTTCGTTTTTTCGTGTATTGTGTTGACAGATGTTTCGTAGCTGTTTACAACTGAACCTGATGATGATTTTATTGCACAACATGCACCACTTGCCGTGAGTATTATCGTCTCCTCTGTTCAATGGCGTGGCTTACTCACGACGGCTCTGTGCGGTAGTAAAGGGGTGATCTAGCTACATTTCTAGGATTGTCTGTGATGGCGTTGTTGCCGTTGTCTTATACTCACAACTTATATATATATATATATATATACATTACATGCATTCTCTTTTTATGAGTTTTATGTGGTTGCATTTTTCTTCTTCTTCCGATTTTTGATGGATTCCAATTTGTCTTTTATACTCCACTGTTGATATCGTTACAAATGATATATATACATATATATATTCTCCTTTGTTTGCTTGCATTAGGGAGAGAACTTCTTCAGTGGTGATTGCTGTAAGTTGTGCGAGCATGTCATTTGTGGGCGAATGCTCGCTTTCGGGGTCACGCTCCTCGACTTGCGGTGAGACGAATACGTCGGGTCGCAGTGGGGGGTCCTCTCGGAAGCCTCTTACGAGGCAAAGGCGTCGTGAGCGTGTTGCGCCCCCTCCAGAGCCGATGAAAGCGATGGAGAAACTTCAACTTGTACGTTGCTCCCTGACCCGACTGCGCTACCTATGTGAGCGCTACCGACACATGATGACCCTGGACACAACAGACAATGGGGAACTACAGAATTTCTTCCAGAGCCTGAGCGATCATATGACGGAACTTGAACACAACCCCCGCGCAATTGGCAAGTCGATAGGTAAAGGACCGAGACATCTTTTGCACATGAATAGGTCGGTGAAAAACCTCTTGAACGAAGCAACTACTCTTCTTCCCAGGTGTGAGGAACGGATGAGGTCTCTCGAGTCCACATACAAGGGACTTGGATATCATCAACTACAGGATGTCTGCCGTGAGCTGGAGGGCCTTCAAGTGCTGCTGTCGCGTGCGCCGTCCGAAATGTTGAGCACTAAATCTACGGAATTGTTATTTAACCTAGTGTCCATCCATGTTGACGATTTTGACTCAGTATCAAACCAGAGGCTGCAGTCGTTTGTGCGGGAAGTTTACAACGAGGGTGCTCTCCCCACTTACGCGGTTAAGAACACTGAACAATCTGAAGTTGCGGTTGGGCTTGTGTCGGTGTTCCCTATCGAGGTAGCGATTGGAGTTTTCCCGGGGAAGTCTGCTCGGATCGTCATACAGCACGCGCACCACAACTTGCACAAAATTGAGTCTCGCATACTCAAGGCCCTACAGGTTCTTGAGGGCACGTCGGTGTCGGACGATGAGGCGTGGGAGAGGCAGCGGAGGGAGTTAAAAATTCTCCAGGACCGCGTGAAGGAGTCTCTGGGGGATTTGGACAGAATAAAGAGCAGGTGGACCGCTGATGAGGAAGACATATTTAAGCGAGCCAGTTCCAAGGAGCAGAGTTTATTAATATTAATGGAGACAAAGCAAGCACGGGAGTTGGCGGTAGTTGAGGAAGTCCAGGTCTTGCATGACCATACTGTTCGCGCGTGCCTTCTCTTTGCCTCTCCGCAATACTGCCGCTGGCACGGTGAAACGTATTCACAACCGTGTCACGTGCGAATAGGATATAAGTTTATCGGTGATGACGGGACAGGAAGCGGAAGGGTGAGAGTGCAGAAGATCTCAGTGCTTATGCCTGAATTTTACACTGTCATGAAGCAGCAGGGTGTGTCTCCCTCCGTATACGATCAGTACACTTACCTTGTACCGAGTCAGTATGAAATGTGGGTAGGCCTTGCTGAATTCCCAGAAATGGTTATGAGTGCAAGATGCACCCTTCGTGGACTTGACCCACGGAATGATTACCCCCGTGCGATGGAAGAACAGAAGGAAGTTGGCGGTTATTTTGTAATGCATGGCGGTGAGCGCCTTTTGCGTACTCTCGTTGTACAGCGAGCCAATGTTCCCATTAATGTTGAGCGCAAGCGGTTTTCGGTCCGTGATGCGTCTCTTGCATCGAAGGCGATCTTCATTAGGTGTAAACGACCGAGTGGACTGAGCGTTCTGAACTATTTCTACTACTCGACTACAGGCCAGGTGATTTTCAGCTTTTCAAGGAAAGTAGTCTGGCAAATTCCAGCGTCGCTTTTGTTGTTCTCGATGAATTGCCGGCAACACTCTTCGATTGACATATTCAGGCTTCTCACTATTGGCATAGGCAACGTCGGATCCACGCATGCGGCACGTGTGGAGGCATTTTTACAGCATCATTACTCTTCATCGTATGGTAATCTTGTGTCGTACCTAGACTTTCTGGCCGTTCTAGGTTTCATGTACCGAAACTACCATGCGATATCGAATAACTTCCGCCTCCTTCCGCAGTACCAGAGCCTATTCCAGGGTCACCACGACAGCTGGTACGGGTTGTTTTTGCTTCGGCGTCACGTGTTGCCCCATTTAAATGTGGATGAACCCACGCCTGATTTGGCACCGGGCGCAACCTTGAAGGAAATCCACGAGTGGCTTACTCCAAAACTTGTGGAGGAATTAAACACCAAGTTTGATGCAATTATTGCTATTGTTCGACAGCTATTTGGCTTTTATCTTGGGATTACGGGCCACCAGGGAAACGATGTACTTTCGTACCAGGAGGCCTTCACGGTATCTCAGGTGCTTATAGGTGGTTTTGAAGTCTGTCTTTTTAGATTATTGAAGGTTCTGACTTACCGCATGGCAACAAGCATGCCTGCTACCTTGTTCAGTCAAATTCTGCGCATCACGAAGATGGATGGGAAGGGGAACGGCAGGATCTTTGAACAGCTTAAGGAGCACACAGAAGTCAATGTACGACGCACTGGATCCGATGGCCTTGCTACGTTGAATCGTCTGTTGCTCACAGGGAATTTCATACTGGATCGTGATGAGGATTTCTTCTGCCCTCAAAGGTCGGGCTGGGTGGTGGTTGCGGAGCACCTAAATTTTTACCGTTTTATCGAGCAGTTTCGTGGTGTACACCGTGGCAAGTCCATTGCAGAGATGCGGTCTAGTGAAGTACGTAAATACCCTTGCGAGGGGTATGGCTTTCTATGCATGGTTCACAGCCCTGATGGTGAGGACTGTGGCGTCTTAAACCACTTAAGCCTGAGTACGGTTTTTTCCTCATCATTTCCCGCCGATTCATCGCAACAGATGTCGCTGCTCGCCAGCATCCAAGAGGAGCTTAAGGACGTTCGGAATTTTTCTTCTCTTGCCTCTATCGTGGATCAGCTGATTGACACTGTTCCTGTGTGGCTGGAGGGAAAAATGATCGGCTACATCGAGCCAAAGGCGGCGGAAGGAGTCGCCCGAACCCTTTTGCGGAAGAAGTTGATTAAGAGTCGGAGCGCTGTCGATGCCACAGGTATGGTGAGGCGGTGCAAACTTGGGCCACTAAACACTGTGGAGGTTATCTACATCCCACCGGGGAGCAAGGACCCTCCTGGACTTTACATTTTCTATAGCTACGGGCGATTGATGCGTCCCGTGTTGCAAATCGTATCAGAATCGCACGACAAGGACATACCGTTTCCTTTGGTATACTTGGGTACATGGGAACAGACCTGGAAAGACATCGCTGCGGTCCCTTCGGACCTACTTGACGGTGTTCAACAGTTGAATCGCACGTATGAGTTTATGGAGCAAACAGGGTTCAACATACTGAGTCTGACTTCTTCAACAATTCCATTTTTTGAACACAACTGCTCCCCGCGAAACCTTTTTCAGTGCGGTTTGTCCAAGCAGACAGCTGGGACACAGCTTCAGTCAATGTTATGGCGAAAGGAAGCAAAGCTCTTTCAGATGTACTGCCCACAGCGTTATATTAGCCGCACACTTCCTATGGACTACTACGGCCTTGATGATGTAAGCTTAGGAGTTAATGCTGTCGTCGCCATCCTTGCCCACACTGGGTACGATTTAGACGATGCTATTATAGTGAATAGCACGGCGTCTCAGCTTGGTATGTTCAACGCCTGCATTACCGTTGCTAAAGTAATTGTAGCCTCTGGGACAGGGGAAAGGAAGGATGTTTTTGTGTTTCACAACCGCCTTCCGGACGGAAAGCCCTTCGTTCCCGAACTGGACGCCCAGGGATTGCCGAGAAAGCGTGCCGTTCCTGGCGCTGGAAGCCCTTTGTCATTTGATACGGATCACAGCCACCCCTCGCTGAGGGACAGCAGCGCAGTGTTTTGCTGTGCCAGGCGTTTCGAGCGAGTTGATCCCATCACTGGGAAGAAAGTATACGAGTACACGCGACATCACGTGACCAGGTGGAGGCATTTTGATAAGGGTGAGGACGGTTGGGTTGCTAACATTGTTCCACTGACGTACGATGGCCCTGATCCTACCGCAGTGCTGTTCGTGTTTCGCATTCCACGTCCACCAGCTATTGGTGATAAGTTTTCTTCTCGGCATGGACAGAAAGGAACGTTGCCCCTCAATATTCGGGCTTATGATCTGCCATTTACTTCACGCGATGGTATTTCGCCTGACGTTATTATCAATCCGCACGCTTTCCCCTCACGTATGACCGTCGGTATGGTGCTGGAGATGATGGGGGCGAAGCTAGGGGCCTTGCACGGACGATTTTACGACCACAGCGCATGGAGCGTGGTTGGTGATGACACTCGGTTTGCAGGGATGATTGGAGAGGCCCTCGAGAGCCTCGGGTACAATCGCTACGGTCGTGAAAAGTTGATTGATGGCGTTAGTGGCGAGGAGATAGAGGCTGAGGTGTTTATGGGCATCTCGGGCTATCAACGACTGCGGCATATGGTGAACGACAAGTGGCAGGCGCGGGCCCGGACCGACTCCCACACTCACCGGGCGGTCACTAAAACTGGGCAGCCGGTAAAGGGACGTAAACGCCACGGTGGTGTACGTGTCGGCGAGATGGAGCGTGACGCGCTGCTTGCGCATGGCGTGGCAGAAGTAGTTGTCGATCGGTTGCTTCATGTGTCTGATAAAACCAAAGCTTTCATTTGTGTGGAATGTGGTTCCATGTTGTCTATCTACGAGCGGCATGCGACAGAATATTCAACATGGAAGACGTGTAAGTTCTGCAACGCAGGTTTGCAGGAAGCGAATGATACGATATCATTCATTGAGATTCCGCAGGTACTGCGCCTGTGGGCGGCAGAGCTGACCAGCGTTGGCATTCGTGTGGTGATCAAAACAAGTGAGGCATTAATCTGAGGAGTTGAGATTATTCAAAAGCAAAACATAAATAGGGAGCCCATGGAGGAGGGCGCAACACTTCCTACAAAGGAGACACTTTAAAGGCTCGGAGCGACATAATAAATAAATAATTAATTAATATCGTATGGGAGGTGAAGATGAACTCGTCAGAAGCGAGAGAAGCGTGAGAACAGAGTGAAGGAGGGGTGCTGAAATTGGGCAAAGACAATCATCGTAATTGTATTGTGCCCTTACTTTGCCCGTCGAGCAGCACTTTTTGTGATCACAGGAAAAATGTTTATGAATAATAATCTCAATAAGCGATTACGATGGTTAAAAACGTGCTTTATTTTCCCGGTATGATACATTCGAGACCTCAGCGACAATGTTTAATGTTGTACATTGGCTGTTGAACCATTTATAACTCGTACTTGTTTTCACCTTCACCACGGACAAGCGCAGTTTCTTAATGACTGGCCGGTTGCATGATGTGACAGTTAAGGTTGGACTCAAGGGGACGTATGAGGTTGAAAGTGGACTTACATTTGGGTTATGTGTAATCTGTTAAGGAGTGAAGCTGCCTTTGCGTATGCATATATATATATATATATATATATATAGGTCTTTTGCCTGTCTAACTTGCGGCCGTGCGTTTCTTTCTTTCTTCTCTTTTCTCCTCCCTATATTTATATAGTGACTGAATTCCGATCATAGTTGCGCCTATCGCCAGTATCGTTTCGTGTACTCGCTTCTTACGCATCTGTACGACATACCATGCGAAGTCGTCGGCGTGTCGGCACAGCCCATTCGAGTGACAACACAACTGTGTTGGACCTGCTCGCTGCATTCGCGCCGCATCATTTACCGTCGCTCGTAACTGGCTTTGAAGTGGGGGAGCCTTTGGGTGATGAGTCGGAGCTGATTATCCTCGAGGAGCACCCTGAACGGCAAAAGAGGCGGTTTACAGGGCTTTTTCTTATTCTCTGCTTGAACAACGGCAATGATCCGCCTGACTTCCCAAGAATTGAGCCATGTGCTCGTTTGGAGTGCTGGAAGGAGCCGTACATTGCGCGGATGCCTCACTTTGCCACGGGCGGTGGCAGTGAGCACATTGCGGAGGTGTTGGAGTGCCAGTATCGTTCTCAGTTGCATGATGTTGTCGTCAATAAGGCGGTTGAGGTGCACCTTGGGGATGCCAAGGGGAGGATGACCAGGGTCCGCATGGAAACAGGCGGAGGGATTGTTTTGATGCATTACAACGGTCACGGCATGCCCCGCGCAACGAATTATGGTGAGATTTGGGTTTTCGACCAGAAGAGGACGAGTTACGTCCCGCTGAGTCTTGCTGAAGTGGCTGAGCACGTTGGCTCACCAACGTTGTATGTCTTTGATTGTAATTCTGCCGGGTCCCTGTTGCAGTTTTGGTACGCGGAAGGCCTTCATGAAGAGCGGCCACACGATTTGCTCATATGTGCCTGTAGCGCTGACTGCTTTCTACCCTTGAATCCACAGCTTCCGGCGGATGTTCTCACATCGTGTCTGACTACGCCGTTGAGGATGGCATTAGAGTGGTATATAAATTTTTCTCACCGTAAGCACTTGTTGCCACATGTCACTGCAGAAATGATACGCAATATTCCGGGCGATGTTTCTGATAGGAAGACGCCGTTGGGAGAGCTTCACCGTATTTTAACCACTGTGGCCGACATCGTTTCGTGGTGCACTATGCCTTCATCGTTGTACCACCGACTTTTCCGACGGGACGAAACCACAAAGGTGATGTTCCGTAACTTTTTGTTAGCGGATCGCATACTGCGCGAGGTTGGGTGCGTGCCCGTAACCCACCCCGCTATCCCGACTGCGGCCCACTTGCACCACGCCTGGGATCTTTGGGATTATACATTGGAGAATGTTATGTGTCAGCTGCCTGACCTCCTCACGCCGGAGCTGTTGGTAAATCACAATTACATCTACAAACCATCCACTTTTTACGAGGACCAGCTGGTGTCGTTCGGCGTGTGGCTTAAATCTGGGGACACACGTAAGCAGCCGGAGGAGCTTCCTTCGGTTCTTTCAGCGCTGGGGTGGGTATCATGTCGCGTCCTCGCTCTCACGTTACTCATCAACTACCTGGATTCAGGGCAGGCCGCTGGAAAGCGGGCCATTCTCTGTGGCATTCCAACATACATCAGCAAGCTTCTGAAAGGCAGAGAGGTGTTTCTGATGGTTAGCGTTTTGTGGATGCAGGTGGTGCGGGCTGACGAAAAGTGGGCCACATCGGAGATACTTCATAAGCAATTGAATGTGTTCTTTGTGCATTTGCTTTCTCTGGAAGGGAAAAACATAGAAATTGTGCCAGTAAGAAGCGATCAGTTTACGGCTTTGCACATGGAAGCCAACGGCGAGTGTCGCAGCAATATCACTACTGCGTGCGCTGAGAAGACATGTAACCAACCTAAGAGTGACGAAATCTTGCAGCCCCTGAAGACTCAGTACTATCTCATGGAGGGTGTAGATCTTAATAGGTGCAAATCCATGGCCTGCTATGTGCTTTGCCAAATCCTAAGGCACAGTGATGTGGGTGGGTGCGTGGGATGCTGGAACAGTGGCTTACTGGGGGCTGCATCGTCGCTTCTCGACTCGCCTAGTGCTGAGCTGCGGTCCTGGTCCTGTCTAGTCCTGGCGCAACTTCTCTTCAGCCTACGTTTTGCGAAAAATTTTGTTTCGCAAAAATGCACGACACATTTGGATATGTTCACGCATTTGCTACAGGACAAATCCCCTATAGTGCGCAGCTCTTGTGTGACTTTGCTATCCTCTCTAGTTGGCTTCTGCGTTGGCGAGACACCTGATGAGCAGAGTATCCGTCGGCTGCAGATGGAGAAGACACTTCTTATAAAGTTACGCGGTATTGTTTACGATCCTAGTGTTATTGTGCGCCAGGAGCTGATTCACTTCGCATGCACGGTCCTGTTTCATTACGGAGGCTTACTTCCATCGCTACAGGATACCGACGCGACAAGTCGGTACATGGATTATATGCAAGAGGTTGGTCGCCGCTTTCCAAGTTGGGCACTCGATGAGCCTGATGTTAACGTTAAGTCTATGCTCAACACGTCTCGCCCAACAGCGAACAGGTGCTTCGACAGCGCTGGCGTATTCGCAAAGGTGACACAGATAGATCATGATATGTGTGAGACACCCTCAATGCCATTCAAGGAGAGTGATATACCTCCCGAAGGGCTTGCGTTGTTGCGGGGGATGGTGCATGATGCCTCGCTAATGCTCTTCACTCTTTACCAGGCGTGTGATAAGGAACGGGTCACATCAGCGTTGGGGCGCTTGTCTGACAGCGGGAGACCACAGTCGCAGCGGTTCGAAAGTGAGGCTCTTCGGAGTATGTCCCGCGTTGTGTCTGCTTACTCAACGCACTTTGTGTCAGAGGCGGATCGTGCATGTGTGACTCGGAACTCTGACAGCATGCAACGAATTGTTCTTGATCTCCAGGACCATAGGGTGGAGACCTTACCGCCGCGGCAGTCAGCGACTGACAGAACGAAACCGCTATCGGCAGGTGGTGACACTGTAATCCCTACTGTTGGGGATGACAAGGGAAATATGTACGCTTCCTCCATCCATCATCAGGTTTTACCGAGCTTAGTTCCTTGTGACCAGGTAATTTGCGCCACATTCCGTGCTCTGGAAACGTCGATGGTGCTGGCCACCAAGAGCCAACGTATTTATCACACCTCGTACGAATCTTATAATACTCAGAAGCAGATACACAGCTTTCAAGTTCATCTTGCAGCACCGCTGCATGATATTCTGGTTATTAACGATGCCTCTGAGCGGCCGGGTCTCTTGCTTGTGAATCAGCGCGGCGGCTATAGTCTTGTGCGAGACTGTTGGGGCAAATCAAGTGTTTCACCAACGGAGGTGGCAGCTTTCTGCGTCTGCCCACCACTGCGGACTGTGTGCATTAAGTCTGCGTACCGCTCACATAACGCAAATCTTTTCTGCGGGGGTCCCATCGGTTATGGCGGTGGGACTGAGATACACATTCTCTCACTGGCTGAGGAGCAGGTCATTCAGAAGCTGAAGGTTTCAGGGGACCCCACCATCACGTCGTTAACAACACATACGACGGGCCGTGCGGTGTTCGCAGGTTGTTCAGACGGTGTTGTGCGTTATTACGATGACCGTCAAAAGCAGGGGTTCTTGGGTGCCGTTGTTGCTCTGCGCTGCAGGACATCACCGTCCTCGGGTGTTGAGAGTGTTGTTGGCGCCGGGCCTGTCGAGAAGGATGTAGCGGCGCTGACAGTTGCCATATCGAGTCACGCTGGTGTGTGTCTTTATGACACACGTAAAATAACAGCGCCTTTTCTGGAGATAAGTGCGCAGGAGCTCCGTGGTTCCAGGGACCATGCATCTGGCTCTGAATCGCCGTTTATTTGCGGCTTTGACGCTGGCACCCACACCGGTATGCTGGGGGTGTTGTTCTCTGACGGTACCTACACGGCACTGAACGTGCGAGGGCGCCCGCTATTGGAGAAGCCGATTCATGTGATGAATGCTCAGGGAACTCTTCTTCCAGGTGCTTTTGCCGTGCATCCCTTGCGCCAGGCCATGTCTGTGGGCGGCGAAATTTTAGTTATTCATTGAGTTCCATTGGCAGCGTTGGGGGTGACTGCCGACGTAAATTCACAATAAAGTTCTAGTACGTGACTAAGGTGAACATGGGGTGTGAGAAGCGCAAAAGGGAACGAAGCGGGCTGCTTTTGGTAACTGCGCGCACGATATGAACAATGTTTGTTATCACTTTCTCATACGGCAGGGGCTTTCATTTGCCACACCTTCCTCCCTCCAGCTTTTTGGTATTTGTTTGTATTTGCTTTGTGTTTGCCTGCTACCCCCTCCTCCCTCCACATCCATTTGTTTTTCTCTTTTTTTTTCTGTTCTATTTTTTATAACTCTACTCATTGCATGTCTCCTCGAGAAAAAATGAATCTGAGGACCGGTGCCTTTAGTTCCGCTGCCTCTATCATCACTTCAGAGGAAACGGCACCAATATTAAGGAAAATAACGGATCTGTTACTGCGCTCAGGGGGTGTGGGCTATTTGAATTTAAAGAGGCAACTTCACAAGGGCTGTGATGACGATAAGCGGAGCAAGTTGAAGAGACGTATTAACCCTGTAACCTTCAAATCAATTTTGGTCGAATGTGGCGTGCTGCTAACTCCGGCCGAGTACGGACATCTTCGGGTAGCGTTCTCTGACGAGGGCGGATTGCTTTTTGAGGACTTCCTCAACCATGTATGCCCCTTGCGCTACGTTGGAGACGACTGCGTAATCAAGCTGATGGGGATGTTTAGCGACTACGACAGCCAGCCGACAGTCCCACTGAATGTTTTGCTGCACTCTCTTGAAGATGCGTTAGTAACTAAAGGTGACACATCACAAGTGGGGGAATCGCCGATAATAACGTCCGCACTGCTGGAGATAAAAATTGCATTTGACAAAATAAATTACCCGATGGGTTACGTGCCAGCGCGGGATGTGCTAAGCTTTCTCGCGGCCATATTACTCAACGCCGCTGATGAAGCTATCGTAATAATGGAGCGACTCGCGACTGTAGATCTGTCGCCAGAAGCTATAGTGGTGGAACCCGCTCATTCTACTTCCCTTATTTCCCGCTCCCTGTACCGGAAAGAGCGTGGCTTTGATTACTACACTGAATCGGACAACAAGGATGAGTGGCTGCGAGGCCGCGAGGAGCGTCCCCCGGGTGAGATGTATCAAAAGTTCCTGCCTGGTTACACCGGGCACATACCCACGTACAGAAGCAAGTTTGGTCGCTCGTTCCATGCCATTGAGGAGTCCGCCCCGGCGCTGACGCAGCCAAGGAAACCTCTGGAACCCGTCCCAAAGGATCGCTATGGTCCTGGCGTGGAGCTGAAAGACAACCGCATGAGTCGTCACAATTTTAAGTTGGCATAGACTACCAAGTGATCAGCTTTGCGTCGTGAAGATATCCAATTGTGAGGGAATGTTAGATTTTTTCATACCTATGTAGTACTCTTAGACTGTTTTGTGATCTGCAGAAGATACCGTCAGTTCTTCTCCAGAAGCGCTGAGGTGCTCGCGGAAGGTATTATTGTCAGAGATGTTAGAGGCCACGCGTTGTTATTATCCCTCCCTTTTTTCTCTGTACCACCGTGAAGGAATTGAATAGGGTGTGTCCGGTAGGAAACTATAAGGTACGCGAACATAGTGAAGAGGAAATGGCTGTGAGAAGGTTAGTCGTTTCTCTAGCGGTTCCTTTCACGACAGCTACGCTCCGTGCGCCGTGCCGAGGGGCGGCTTCTGCCACATGGTTCGACGGTGCTGGATCTCAGGGTTCCGTTAAGCAGTCACTCAAAGGAGTTGTGGTTTGTCTTTGTGGCATTGCGTGGATCAATTTGTGGTTCCGTGGCAATGTGATGGGGGAGGCGCACGCGGAAAGCGATATTTACCTTCCTTTAGTGACTCTCCAGTCTCGAGTTAAACAACCATCAGCGGAGGGCTTCGTTGGGGAAAGTGAAGGTGAGGACGCCGGTAGGGGGTGACTGCGTGGGAGACAGTGCGCAGATTTTCTTTTCGTTTTCTGTTCCTTTTCCACTCATGCCTCTCTCCTCTTTCTTATCGACGATTATGCCTTTCCACGTTGCACTGCGCATGCCCTGCGCCCATTAGTTTTGCCGTAACCCCTTAATGGTTCCTGTTGGGATTTACCAATGAACCATTGTTGTATATAATATTATATGGGATATTGTAAATATCCACTATGTTTTCTATTTTGTCTTTGCGTGGACTACCCGATTAACCACCCGCATTAGCATATTCCGCCCGATGTGAAACTCACATCAGCTTTACATATGTTTGTCATTATGGTTTTGCTTTCTTTCTTTGTATTTTATTTAATGATATTATATATTTTTTAACTACGGAAGTCACAAGGATTAAGGTTTAACTTTGGCACAAAAGCTCATGTCAGCAAAGGCACCCCCTAAGACACTTCACCAGGTTCGCAATGTGGCGTACGTGTTGACCGCGTGGGCGGGGTTGCGGAAGGGACACGCTGAAAAGAGAGCAAACGACCAGTTGTGGGCAGAGCACCGGCGAAAGATCCTCCAGCAGAACGTTGAGAGGCTCGAGGCACTTAATCAGGCGAGGGGCGACGCCAGTGCTAAATCGAGCAGTCGTCCTGCCGGTGTACCTGCAGAGCTTCAGCAGCTTGCCGAAGCCTTCAGCAGATAGTGGAGAGGAGGAGGAGTAATGAAGAGGATGACACGGCGGCGTGTTTTTCTTTTACTCTTTTATTTATTTATTTATTTTTGACTGCGTTCTAGGGATTATTAGGGAAGTAAGACGGGTTGTGAGTGATGTCCGACATGCGGTTGTTGTTGGTAGTGGGGGATGCGTGTAGGAACGCACTGCGTTGTAGCTTAACTCGCTCCCGTTGCTGCTGTCGTTCCTGTGTGCGATGAATATGTTTATCACATATCAGAATATTCTTTGCAGAAACGGCACGTGTACTTATAAAGCACTGTTGTTATGAACGTTTGAGCAAATATGTTTGTTCGTCAGTGGACGCCGTTTTCTTTCGGCTTCCTGAGACTTTTCCTGTGCTCCTGCTTGTTGTGAGTGTGCATTGACGAGGCCAGAAAGTGGGAGCAAAAAAAAGGGGATTGGGCTAATGCCAATGGCCCCGTTGCGTGATGGGTGTGTTGGCTCGTAGAGGATGTCACGTGGGAGCGTGTTGTTTTCAACTGAGGTTACTTCCCTCGACCGGGGGCGGGGGATTTGTTCTTGTGCGTTGATTTACTTCAATACTCTTTTTTTTTGTATATCCGCTGCTGTTTTTGTTTTTCATCCAATTTCCCAACTGGATGCCGCATTTTCTTTTTCCCTTGAAATTCCTCTTCTCTTGTTCCTCTGTCTGCTTGTGCGGTAGAGTTGGACAATGGTTGAGCTTAACGTTAAAACCTTCTGCTCCAGCATGGGCAGTGCTGACGGGGATCTCAGGGAAATGGCACTTTTTGATCTTCAGCAGGCGCTGAAATCGCCTGACTTCCGTCTCGACCGTTTGGCATTGAGTTCTGTGGTTGAGTGTGTCGCCAAATGCTTTTCATTGAGTGAATTTTGTCGTGGAGTGCGCGGCAGCGCTGTGCAGGTTGTCCCACAGTTGCTCCTTTTGTGTGAGGAAAAGGAGCAAAATCTTCTGGTGTCAGTTCTGTGTGAACGCGCTACCACGCAGAGGGCCCGTTTTGGGGAGAAGGGGTACTCAGAGCTGTGCGGTAGCTCTGCACTTGCACTAAAGATGTGTTGTGACCTAATGTCCCTGAAGGCTCGCGAGGATGTTGGTAGTTGGCAGCGTTTGGCGCCCGTTGCTCGAGGGATCATCGAAAAGCTGCTGGCTGCGTTACAGGCCGGTGCGAATGCTGTTGTTAGAGGGGATGTATATGATTCCATTACGGCTCTTATCCACCCTTTCTGCCGCGTGTTGATGTGTGAGGTTGGGGGCGTGTTGACGAATATGGCGCTCTCTGATTGGCGATGTGGTGGACAACTGGGAAGGCGTGCCGTTAGTTTCTTATCAGCAACCTCCCCGTTTCTACCTGAGGAGTCCTTTAATAGAGTTATGAAGGATTTTCTTGATGGGCTGAAGGGATCTACGACTCATGGAGTTGCTGTTGTCCCATATTTACAATTATGTGAAGCACTTGTGAAAGCCTGCCCATTACGCCTGTCATTTATTGCGGCAGACGTGGTGTGCATCCTTGCAGTACATCTCAAGTGTCGTCTTGAATCTGAGAACGGCGAGGGGAATTCCTTAGGCGACGACGAGGGTGAGGTATGCAATGCAATGATGCGTCTTATGCACTTGATGGCTTGTCAGTACCCTGGGGAGTTATCTTCTATTCATGAAACTCTCTTTGATCAGGCGCTGAAGTTGGTGAGGTTTGATTCCGATATCGGCGCCGATGGAGAAAATGCTTCTCGTGAGGAGAATTTCGATGCATGTTATTGGATCGAAGCCGGTGAGCAGTGTGATTTGGAGTGTGTGGAAGAAACGTCTTGGACCATTCGGATGTGGGCTACGCGGCTGCTTTCGTCACTGATTGAGTTGTCTCCATTTACTTCGGGATTGGTATCTCGTTTGACCCCCGCTCTGTTTCTATACACAATGAACGGTGTGGAGGAGGTCCAATTAGTGGCTATTGAACTTATTCAAACAGTCACTCGGTACTCGTGCAACACCACGGCCAGCACATCGCTGCTGTTGTTCATTCAAGGTGCGCTGCACCCCCTACTTAAGTGCTTGGGTTCCTGTGGGCACAAGGTGCCTGTTGCAGCAGCCAAGGCCGTTCAGCAATTGTTTCGATTCCATCATAACATGTTCGAGAGTGAGATGGGCCGTGTGGAGAGGGTTGTGAGCGAAGTTCTTGAGAGTGGCTTACCAATGAGTGATGCCTTGCTTCATGAACTGGCAGCCCTGTCGTTCCGTTTATTAGAAACGGCTTTGTGTGAACAAAGTAATAACCAGGTTTTGACGAAGCTTCTGGACTGTGTCTACAGGACCCTTGAGGTTTACAGGTGGAATGGAATTGAAGATCTTCTACTGGACTCATTAACAATACTCATTCGCGCGTCAAAACATGCTGGAGCTGTTTATTGCGAACGCTGCGTGGAACTACTTCTCTCTATTGCGCTGGATGTCAAGACCGATGCCGAGTTACCTTCTGCCTTGGTGAGAGGTACTGACGAGTGCCTGCTTGCCCTCTCAGGCAAGTTGCGCCCAAACTATTTCATCAGCTGCAGAGAAAAGTTGTTGCCCCCAAAGGAGGCGAGACCGGTTGCTATCCAACTTCTGAGTATTGTGGCTCGTCGCGCTTGCGCATTCCCAATTAAGCCCGAAGAGCTGGAGCGGGTTTGTGAAGGCGTCGCCCGGCGCGATCGGCTGCGTCAGAGGCACATTATGTACCTTGTGCGTAACGTTGTTGCCAGCGGGGGATGCACCCCCACTGAGCACACGCTGGATACATTGATGCAGTTTGTACAGTCAAATGCAATGACAAGTGGCGATACGCAACTATCGCTAGCAACATTGGAAATGTTAGGGGTTTTATGTGCTAAAGTTCCATCGGTTATCCAATGGGTAGTGACCAGTGTGCTCCCCACTATTTGGGGGATGCTTGTGGCATCGTCGGCGGATCCTGGTTCTTCTTACAGAAGCGTTGTGCAATCCACTGCCTCGCTAATAAAAGTTCTGTGCCAATATGGGACGTCTGAGCACCACAACTGTCTGATGGAAAGCGCATTACAATTTATCTTGAATTCAGCACTTCCTGAAGTTGATGTGGGTCTCTTGGAAGGTGTTGGCCATGTGGGTGAGGGCGTACTGGACATGGTAAGTTCGGTCATGTTTAAAGATGAGTCACTTTTGTGCCTCTGCTTGGGAACCATCGGAATGTGGTTAAAGTTGCCAGAGGCTTGTAAAGCACGTCTCATAAAATTTTTATCGTCCGCCTCGTCGGAGCAGGCGCGCCGTATGGGACTCCTGGCAGTTGGCCGTGCAGCTTCTAATGCGCAGAATGGGTCCCTCATGGCGCTGGTTGTGGAGTCAGCTGTAGATTGTCGCTCGAGTGATAGGATGTTGTATTGGAGAGTTGTTCGTGAAGCAGCTCTTGCATCCGCTGCCCATGCGGATCTATCGATATTTAATAGTGTTTCCTTCTGTGATGCAACTGTAAATCGGCTTATGGATAATTTTCTCGAGGATGATTTGGAAACAGCGGCATCCGTTCTGGGAGGTTTTGTGCCCTTTAGCACTAGTAGCCTTATAAGCGCATCGGTCTCTCACTTAAATGGGGAGTCCGATGGAAGAAGGGTGGTTTGCATCTCTATCCAGCGATACTTGCTTGCAAATGTCAGGAGTCCTGACGATGAACCCGAACTGATGTGCGTGGTGGAGAGGGCTCTGCGTTGCCTGGACCGTGCGGCTAATGTACAGGTTCGCGTGGCCGTCCTTCAACTGTTTGTGGCGGTGGTTACACTACGGCCACAACTTCTCCTCAGGCCGTATATCTGGGATGTGGTGTATCCACGCATTTTGGACGAGCTTGCTGTGGATCTAAGTCTTGTGTTTACGGTTAATTTGGGTAGCTGTACACACCGGGAGGACAGGGGGTTGGAGTTGCGGAAAATGGCTTTTGAGTGCGTTTCGGTGCTGCTTCGCTTCTTGGAGCGTCAGCGGAAGAGGAGCACCGCGCTGGATGACTGTGGCCGCTGCGAGCAATTGATGCATTGCCTCGTGCTTGCCTGCGGGCCGCTGGAGAAGGGCGAGACGGACGAGGACCTAAATTGCCAGGCCAAACGTCTAATCGTTCAGCTTCTCCGTGTCTGTCCAGCGCGGCACTGGGGAGATTCGTTGATTGCGACGCTTTGTGCACAGTTAAAGGCAGCGTTGGTAGGTAAAACGGTTCGTGGTCAGCAGAATTTCGGTCGAAGGGAACTTTCGGTGATGCACACGTTGAATTGTGTCATGCTTATAAGTGAGTTCCCGCCCTTTACGTACAACCCCCATTTCCAAGCACTTCTTTTGACTGCTCAGCAGAACCCACTGTTACCGGAGGCGGTGAGGTTGGGGTGAGAACTAAAGTTGAAGGGAGTGCTGGTCAACGTGTATGATTTCACTGCCCTTCTCCTCACATAGTGCACGTATATATGCTTTCAAATCGGATAACGTACAATTATTCTTCGTTTGTGTGCGTCTGAAGGAATTGTGTGCTTATTTTGGAGGTCAATACTCGTATCGTCTTCTCTGTTTTTCCTCCAGTAATAATGCTTCCCCTACTTTCTCCTTATTTACTCCAATTTCGTATTCTTATGACTTTTCGCTTACTTAATGCTTGACATCTCCTTTTCCCTTTTTTCTTTTTGATATCCCGTTCTTTGTTATGGAGGTTTCGTTTAAAACTTTGTTTTTTGTGCTAAGCACCACCGCATGGTGTGATTCACAAATATGCGCATCGGACTACACTTGCGGTGCCTACGGAAGGAGCTCAGCACTACCGCCTTCACCACTACCGAGGTTCTAAGAAAAGTTTTCTGCCCCACAACGCATCCCTCTGAGCTGGCATCGCTCGCGGAGGCGGCGACTGATGTGGTTCCACAACTTGGGCTTCCTCAAACAGTTGCTGTGGTGAAGCTTTTTTCGCAGCACGGTGTTCGTCATGAACCACTGATGATTGGTTGTTTTTGGAAGATCTTCAAATCTGCATTGCCTATTGAATCGTATGAGGGTGATGGTGGAATGATGCAGTCATTCGCTGCCTGCACAGCCGCTGCTTTTCATACAATGTGCAGCCAGGGGTTCGTGCACGATCCGCAGCTGTTGGCTGTTGGTTTGGGGAGGTGCACCGAGTGTGCTGCTCACATGACGTTTCCCAGCGTTGTTGACGTGTACCAAGCCATGAAGGACTACGATCGAAAGTTTTTCAGCCTTGCTGAAGTGGCGTTACATTCTGAGAGTGTCAATGAGCAGCGTAGACCGGAAGAGCGGGATGACGACTCTCCCACACTCTTCTCCAGCCAGCCGAATCTTGTGGATGTTCTCTGTGGTGAACTGGAGTCGCGCCTTGTGGCTATTGGCCGAGAGGCACATGCACAATCAGCTCATGATTTGGAGAGACTGTTGAAGTCTCTTGCGGTTGTTGGGGTATCAAATGGCTCTGCCATGGTGGCTCTTTGTGAATTAGTGAAGCCCATGGCAATATGTGCTGAGTTGCTATTGAGTATGTTGACGAGTGTGCATACCATTCACGCACGGGTGGTAGATGTGCTTGATCACGCTGGCGATGAGTTGGACATTGAGGCGGAACGGACTGAGCTGGTGAAGCTGCTGACGGATAAACTTTTGCATGAGGGGGGTACGAGCTTGTTTCGTAACTGCAACTGGAAGCTAGTCTTGGACTATCGCAAGTTATTTGAAAAGCACCCAGCGCTAGCAGAGGATGCACCTGAGTTGTGGGACGCGGTGCGTACGGTGCGGGTTTCCCACAAATATGCAGTTGGCAGTAATGGGGAGCGGCATCGGCTCGGTGGTGAGTTGTTCAAGAATCGCTATGCAGTAAAGGTAAAGCCAATTACAACAAGCGCTGCAGAGGTTGAGCGGTTCGTCCCACCGCAGTTCAAAACATGGCGTGGACCTGCTGTCCACAGCAATCGCCACAAGACCCCCAAAACGCCGCGGAGGGTGGCCTTTGGGGTCCAAAAAATATCGAGGGACTACCTAAAGAAGAAGCGGAGAAAGTTCACTCCATCCGTGTGGTAATTGATGGAAGGAAGGTTGAAATGAAAACTTTGCCTTCCCCGACGCCTTTTGGTATCACTGATGATGACAGGCCCCAACAAAAGCATGTGTGCATGTCTATGCCTTTTCCTGAATCCCGCGTCGCTGCCCATCGCTACTTTCTGGATCGCTGCCGATCTCACGACGTGTATTTTTCTTTAAATATTTTCAACTGTGCTTCTTGCTTTCTTCTTTCACTTGGTGGCCAACCTCTCCTTTGCTCAGGTGGGCGGGCCTGTACGATACGTACCTTAACAATTTTGTCCACCCCTCACACATCATGGCACTTGTTTCCCCTCACTGAAGGAAGAAATGCCCTGTAACCGGGGATCAGGCGGTGGCTGTGGGCTTGATAGGACCCCACGGCGCAGTCCCAAATACGTCGCTGACCAGCACACCCCCACGGCCCTCAGGCAGTGGTCGGGGCACCTTTCCCCAGCGAAGGTGACCCCAAAGGCAAAAGTACCACAACCGTCCAGGCTCCCGGCCCTAACAGAAACCCCACTGTTCCCGCGGCCGTTGGGGCTAACAAAAGCACTAAGTCCAGTAGCCGTGTCGAAGGCACCTCTTGCAGCTCAGCTCGAGGCGTTTATTAGGCGCGAGTACAAAATATACACGTCCAGTAATCCCGATTGTACTCATGCCGACACATTGCACATTGTGAGGGAGGCCTTCTCTGTTATAATTGAACACTTTACAGAGTACAGGGAGGTGTTTTTACTCATTCGTGACGAGTATGAGGCCGCGTTTGAGGAACTATCTCACGAAGTTAGACGACTCTTTTTAGTCGAATTGGAAACCAATAGCGCCCGCAGTCTTCATGCAACGGAGATCGTAAAGCAGCGGGAAAATTTCAAGTCCATTGTTAGCAATCATTACGCACAGCTGCAGGCAACTAAGGGGATAGTCCACTCTCTGCGAGACCAAATCATAACACACGAGGAGGCTAACGCAGCGCTGCGTGCTCAGCTGGAAAAAGCGAAGGAGGAAACACGAGATGCCACGAACACCTCAAAAATGCTGACAAAAGCTATGGTTGAGGAAGCGGCCCGCAACCGCCAACATCTCGAGATCCGCAATGCGAACCAGCGCGAAATAGGCAGACTAAAGGCCCAAGTAGATATGGTGAAGGATGAATTGAAAGATGTGGAAGGTCGTTACACTGCACTTCTCGAGAAGACGTTGTATGGTAACCGTGAAGACGCCACACACAGGGGTTCACGTACCAAAAAGAAGCTGGAGGAGGAATGTGAGATCAGCGCAAAAAAGCGACTCGAGGAATATGAAGAGAATGCCAAGCGAAACAGTTTAAGGGAAGCAGAAAATGAAAATTGTGGGAGAGAGGCTTTTCACCTTTTAACAAAGCGCATTGACGGGTTATTGCTTGAGCGTAAACAGCTGAAAGCGCAACTGGCGGCAGCACTGGAGGAAAATAACCCCGTGGGAGGTGATGTGTCCGAAAAAAGCCCGCCCCAAGCGGTTACTGAAGGTGCAAAACAGTCAGGTTCCCGAAGACTGTCTCGCGCGTCTATTTTTACTGAACGTACGGACGGAACACGTTGTGGTAGTGTGGCTTCAGAAGGTATGCGCCGTGTTGTCGACGCCTTCCATGGCAGCAGTGCAGTTGATGAGTGGATGCGGGAAGAGCAACTGACACCGAGAGAGTTGGATAAGCTTCACTTCCTACTTCCCCCAGGGAGGTCGGAGGAACACCCGTTTGGGTTTCTTAATGCCGCAGTTCCTGTTCGTAATCGCTTCCTTAAGAGGCGGGATGTGATTGATATGCTCGAAAGATTCTGGGACTTTCGTCGCGATTCGTTTGACGCGTGTGTAAAGCGTCATTTTGTGTGTTGGTTGAATAAAACGACGGGATCGGAATTTGCCGGCCAGGAGTTAGGCGTCAATATACTAAATGTGTGTGAGCAGAACCAGCTCGATCCCGACTGCCGTGCGTTTATGCTGATCTTTCGCGAAACCCTTCCAGAGGATATTGTTCACGTTTTTAGGAAGGAGATTAATTTTCTTGAAGTCGAGTGTCGTAATAGTGCGGGAAAAGAGAATTTTATTAGTACAGACATGCTCTATGATAAACTCCGGGTAGTTTTTCGGGAGAAAACATATTTCCATATGCTTGAGGTACGCTTCTATCTTTGGCGGCAGTGTGGTTCCACCGGGACAATTTCCCTTGATGACTTGTTTGACAAGGACTCCTGCTTTGTGCGCATGTTAAAGAAGCAATTCATCAGGGAGGTGGAGGAGTTTACTTTAATTGTTACTGAAGCAATACGCTCCGTCGCACTGGACGCCGACACCGTGCGGCTTCATGATGTGACTAAAGTTTTGAGCGCACAGGACCCCGAAATTCCGCAGGGGACGTTGCACCGCCTTGTGGCTGAGGCGGCGCAGGTGACTTCGATGGACGTAGCGAGATCAGATGTCGATTACACCGTTAAGCTTCGACCGCTGCTGTACCGTTACCGGACTGCTGTTTTGCTGAGGAGGGTAAGCCCTCCGGTGGTTGATGACGACATATTCACCGTTAGTAGCGATGGTAGGGCGGCTGATTGTGATGGTGCTTGATGGCGGTACATACGCTATGTGTTAGTTTTGTATTTGTCGGTCAAAATGAGGTCAGGGTAAATACACAGGACCCGTTGGACTGAGTGTACAGACATCTCTGTACATGTAGGTGCTCATAGGTGTGTTACATTATCATTATTCCATTATCATGTAGTGTTTTCCTTCTGTATATATTTGTTTTCCTTTTTGCATCTAGCGGCATTTGCACCCTTCTTTCTGTTCCACCCTCTTTTGTTGTTATCATTATTATTATTATTATTATTTTCCCCTGCTTTACGTTTTAGCACGTTGTTACGTTACAAGTTAGTTGATTGTATCTTTTTGTACTACACAGTTAAAAAACCCACATGAATAATTCATTGTTTGGTCGTTGATAGCCAGGAATGGCGTGTTTCTCATTGGAGCGGTTCTGGGGTCACCCTGCCGCCCACGGAATGAGGCGCTGCTTTTATAATCCCGGAAACGGTACCACCAGAACTGTTCTATTTCCATTATTTTCCATCCTATTTGCCTTTGTGGTGCTATTTGTAGTGTAATATGCCGTTTTTTTTCTTTTTGTGTGCATACAGCCCAGATCGCCTGTGGACTACGACTATAAAAGTTTTGTAATGCGCCTTTGATGCTCTTATTTCGCGCGGCGGGTGTGACCCTGGCCTTTTGATCGTGGAGGGAAATGACTTGACTGCGAGGCTTTTGTTCTTCAGCTCGACGTTGTCTCCTTTTCACCTTTTTTTTTGTTTATCTCCCTATAAGTCTCATCCAGTTCCCACAGGGCCTTGTCTTCGCCGTGTCTTTGCGACACTCACTGGGAACGAGGTGACGGTGAAGGTTCCGTTGAGGTATTTGACGCGCCTGCAAAACAGGGTGCTTTATTGTCGCCTAAGGTGCCCTGTCGTCCACAGAGGTTTGTAGCAGTGCCGGCAATCCATGCGACAGGCTGCAGTGACGCGTGTGGCGGCGTCATTATGTGCGCTAACTGGAAAGCGTGTTGCCGAGTGGGAATCTCACAATAAGTCGCTTGAGATGCGTCTTTTCACACTCCTAAAGGACCGACTTACATCGCCCACAGAGCCACTTCCAGCAAATGAGATTTATGGGGTGATTGCCAACCCCTGCCGTCTCGTAGATGAATTTGTGTGTGCTAAAACAACGCGCAGGCTGGGTCGGTTGCGTACTGCGCTTGGTTTCTTGCGGCGTCACAACGTTCTACTGCACAGTCTCCTCTTCCACGTTAAGGAGACAAATACGTGGAACACAACATGTGACTTTGGTCGCCTTGCACTGTATGGGGAGAGCTTACTTCGGCACGAGGTACGTTCTCGTGCCCTGCGCCTGTTTCCTGATATTGACGCAGAGACGTATGCAATGCTCACGTCCCACGTACTGAGTGAGGAGTCCTTCAGCACTCTGTTCGACCGGTTGCTGATGAAAACATTGGTGGGGGCAAAGCCTGCGAGGAAGACACGAGACTGGGGGCTGACATCGCACCAGTGTAGCCAAATGTTTTGCGCTGTTGTTGGTGAAATGAGTTGGTTTGCGGCCCGAACGAAGGCCACCGACCGGACGCAAAATAATGCACTCTTTCCCCCATCAGATGTCTTAATACTTCATGTGTTGTGCTGTCATATGTTGGAGAGCCTTCCGGCGGAGCTGCTATATGGTGTCCTGGAGCCGAAGGTGCACCGTATAAAGGAGGTTTGGGTAAATGAGCCGATGTCAGTTCCTCAGCAACTTTTTCTAAAGCCCCGGACTATTGGTGCGCTGTCGCTTTCGACAACTCCCCACCCGATGGGCGAGGGGAGGCTCTACGTAAGTCACAAGCAGCCTCTGCGGAGGTGTGCCGACCTGCTCTTTCGTCGGAGCGGTTTGTTGGTTGCGTCATGTCTACCATGCGACCGCAATGGAACTACAAACGGTTTGATGAGCCGCGATATCAAGTGCTTGCAACCGACAAGCGGCAGGTTTTACCGCTTGATCCTCTCCCTACGGCAGGGAAGACTGAGGCCTCTGCACTGCAGCAGATGCCAGAAGAACGTCGTAGGGAGCTGGTTGCAATGGCTTTAAAGGGTCTCTAGCAGTGAAAGTTGTGTGTGGGTGACCATTTATTCTGTGGCGATTTTCCGAGTGTATATTACGTGGTTTCCGTGTGCTCCATTCTCTTTCCCCCATTTTCTTTCCTTGGTGTATGTGTGTGTGGGACGTAGAGGTACGCCTTGCGCTGTATGTGGACCGCGAGGGTGCGTACGAGAGGGAGAAAACGCACCCCCCACACACACCTACTTTGGTCGTATTCCGCAAGCAATATCACGTGACATATATTAATAATGTACAAATATGTTACTGCTTTTTGTGCTGTTGGCCCTACTATTAACATAAATGATGTTATTATCAACATTGCCTTTTCACTTCCAGTAACTTTAAGGTGAAAACGAGCCTCAAAAAACGGGTCATTTACGTCATCAGCAAAACAACAACAACAAAAACAACCATATAATTCAACGCAACGCGACAATTGTTGCAGGAGGAATAAAAGAGGGTATCACCACCATAGGTAAGTGCAAGAAACATTGCAGAGGGCAATGCTCAGTTCGAACTTTTCACCTGAACGCCCCGTATCTCCCATAAGCTCTGCATCGTCAGCGGAGGTAACCGCAGGGCATGATGCTTCCACAATCAATCGGACACTAGACTTGTCTTTGATGTACGATGATGGGGCTCTTATGGACTTCGACTCCAAGCATTGGATTCGCGTGTCACGGTTGGACCCAAATACCACGAGCAAGACCCTGCGGCACATGTTTTATCCTTACGGTGGTGATGAAGCCTTCGTTGTTTGGGATAATGCAGTGGTGGGGTTTGTTGGTTTTGACAACCATTTCATGGCAGAACTTGCGGTTGAGAAGATGGACGCCTTTATTCCCTGCCGTCATGCGCAGGCTCTCTGCGTGTGCCGTGCATCGATGGACGAGGTGGTTGCTGCCAGAAACTCCGTTTCATGCGGTCAAGCGAGCATTACGTCCCTACTGTACTCGGATTGCCCCGTCAGGTGTATCATACAAGTGATTGAGGCTCACAGACAGCCAAGTTACTGTGCTATGGAGTTTGTTGAGGAAGTGAAGCGCTCATCATGCTCGCTTTTTTCGCGCATCTCCGAGACGCTGGTGCAGCTGAAAGCACAGTCCCCTGTTTATGAAGAGTTTCGTGAGGCTCTGGTTCGTAGTTTGCTTCAGAGCATTGTTGATGAAGAGCAAACTGACACGAAAGCAAACTGTGGTGCGCTGCTCGGTGAGCTCTTTGCCTCGGGATTTCTTCCCGGAGATCCGTTCCAGCTCGCCTCTCGCATCCTCCAGCGTGGGGTGCGGTCTGTCGCTCAGGTCGATAACATCTGCGCAATCGCTCATGCCTGTGCTTCCTTGCCCCTGCCCATGTCGAAGGCTTCTTTCTGGGCCCTGGTCGGGCAGATGTCACTACAGGCCGCGGATCCTTTCAAAGCGGCCCTGCGTGCGCACGTTCGGCGCTTTCACCATAGCACAGAAGTCTTCTCACCCACACCAGCCTCGAACGCGTCAGCGACAAAAATTGATAAGCCGATGGCATCCTTTCCGGACCTTAAGATGCGCACAGTGTACATATCACATTTGCCCGCCTCGCTTCCGCAGCGCACCTTCATGGAGATGCTAAATTCATGCGGGAGTGTAAATAAAGTTCGTGTGTGCCGTGGGAAGGGTTATGCAACGCTTTTTGCATTTGTGGAAATGGCTGATTCTGAAGGCGTCGTCGCCGCGCTTCGTCTTGGTAAGAGCAATATTTTTGGGCACAACATTCGGCTGCAGATGGCACGCAACCCAATTCAGGACTCCCAGCCGGAGGACGCAGTGATCAACGCTGATGGCAGTGTTGCCTGCGACTGTCTCTTTGGTAGACGAGGCGGACTCCTTGGAGACGTGGCCAGTGATAAAGGCTATTAATAACTACTAACCTTCGTTTGACAGACCATAGAGTGATAAAACCAAAAACCGGACAATACATATCATCGCATAGACATCGAATTCTTCTCATAAATACACATGTATATTCCGAAATACGTGTTTCTTTTTTTCTTTTTCTTTTTACCCCGTTCTCTTTTATCCCTCTTTTTTTTGTTTTGATTTCACGATTGTTTCAGTGTGTACTGCTGCTTTCACACTTTTTTCAACCTTTAGGAAAACAGATATGGAACTAGCCGCTGTGAAGGCTGCTGGGTATTATGAGTTGAAGGAACGTCGATCCTGTCTTCATTATTCCTTTACACACACAAGAGAGAATTCACCTCTTCTTTGCTTAATTTTTTTTATTTGCTATTTTTGATCTTTTTGTTTTGTTTCATACTACTCTTCATGATTCATTTTGTTAATCCTGTTTTTTTTCTTTCGAAGCTTGTTCGCACTCCTACCTTTAACCCTCAAATTTCAAAAGCAGTATTAACTGCATCAAAAACCGCAGTGGTTTTCCCGGCATTACATTCTCCGTGGAATGTGTTGTGCCTTTCCCTTGTCTTGTTCACTTCTGCTTCTTTGGTCGTAGGTGAGGTGCACAGGGAAAACCGCGCAACTATTATAGAGCGTTACCGTACCAACCAGCGTGTTGGATTCACAATAACAATCATTTACTTCAAGTATCTTGTCGCTTTGATACATATATATTTTTCACCTGTTCATACGCTCGCTTCATCCATTTTTTTCTCCTCTTTCACCTTTTTTTTTCTTTTCCTTCTTTCTTCGTGATGTTTCTTTCGCGGCTGAACAGCATGGGTGTATTTTCCTTTTTACACGATAGAGGGAAAAGTGGTGAGGGAGGAGCTCAGAGTACACATTGAGCGAGGCATTACGTTCTCAGCTTCACTTTTCGTTGGTATCGCTTTCTTGTTTTATTCTTCGACCAACTTGTTGAAAGCCTCTGCATAAGGTCAGCGGTTTTTTGTTTTGTTTTTGTTTGCTTCGATGACTCACCGTTGCGACAGGTGCAGTGCAGGTGGGAAACTTTCATACCGTTTCTTGCGTGCCTGTTTGTCGGGATCGGGAGGTGTGTGCGGGGGAGAGGGAGGGGGAAGGTAAATCATATAAAACAGGGAAGCAGACAACTTGAGTGGTTAATTATTTTGCTAAGGGTTTAGCGGGAAGCAACAGGTACAGAGAGGGGGTTGAATAACCGGGGTGAATGTGAAGAATGAGGGTATAAAAATAAGAAGGACATGAATTTTGCCACGGGGGAAAAATGTGTAATTGCTTCAGGGAAAGCGGGAGTTGGGCTGAGGCGATCACAAACTTTTATTTGGTTACCACTGTAGAGTGAAGTCTAGGGATCTCTCCCTACCATTATATATTTGTTTGTTCACTTTAATTGGTATGCCTTCCAACGCTCTCTTTTCTTTTCCACGCAATTACCTTTTTTCCCTTTTCACACACGTAAGTAACTCACACAGATTGGTGTATTGCCGCTATGTGCTACGAGGACTGTTTTTTCTACTCTCTTGATTGTTGCTTTTGTGTTGTGGAGAGAGGCGGCTGAGGGGCGGAGGAGGGTAATGAGGTGGAAATCAAAGTGTGAGGGAGAGATTTGAGGGAACAGTGGGAGAAACATCATATGGCACGACGGATATTGGGAAAGAACCTCCGTTACATGATTTCGGTGCAACTCTATCTGAATATTTTTTTCTGTTCCTTCCTTTTGCGTCTGGTTCATTACTCAGCTTATGCTTTATTGTCAATTTTTTTCTTTTAAATTGAGTAATTGTTTTCTCAATCACTTCCGTCACCGTGCTTTCCCCCCTCGGATCTTGTTCATTTGCACTTCACAGCACGTTGCCTTTTTAACTCAATCTACTCTTGTCCCGGCTGTGTCAATGGCTTTCAGTGGCCGCCACCGAGTCAGCAACACCAGCGTCTTAACTAATTGGCCCCACCTCGTCCAACAGTTTCCGTACTTCTCCCCTTCTCCTTAACATCTCTTTATTATTATTATTGTTGCACCACGTGCTTTTAGCGACAGGTGGACGTTGAATGATTAGGGTGCCGGTTCGATGGCCATGTGCAATATCCCCTGTCGTTTTGGTGCAAGCAAGCGAGGACTGCGTGGCGCTGTGCCGGGTCGTTCCATTGGTACAAGAAATGGCATCTTGGGAATTGGACTGTAGCATAACACTTCAGTTGCAGCAGGCTGAACGGATGGTAGCGCAAGACTTCTCCTCTCCGCAGGTACACAAGGTATGTTATGTTTCTGTGTCGGGTTGCGGCCGACGGAGGCGTTTTGTGGAGGCGGCTGGTGGATCTGGCGCTGAGGCTGACATTCTTCGCATATACACACCACTCGTTGTGTACGAGGCCAAAACGGTGTTGCTTGAGGGTCCACGCGTCATTGTGTCAGGGCATGCAGAGCGCCTCTTTGCGTCTCTTGTTGGGCGCTATGTCATTACCGGGTGTGATCTGCTTACGGCAGATGGACTGAGGTATCGGGTCAAGGGTGTTGAGTTGAAGACTGGGTACCGAGGGGTTGCACTTGTGTGCTCAACGGCTCGTGTGAAACTGAATCAGAAATTGGTCGATGCTACATTCCCTGAGGAAGCTCTCGTTGGGCTGGAGGGACAGGCGCATGAACTAGCTGTTTTGATGCAGACTATGGCGCAGAGCCCAGGACAGTGGATCGGCGTCTTTGTGCACGATTCAGGAGACTGTGGAGCTCTGACAGTTGTTAAAAAATGCACTAAGGACGTGCATGGCGTGTTCCTGCGGTGGTCTCCGTCAGCGGCATATGGTCAGGAGCTTGACATCTTTACCGGGCAACTTGTGGTATTGTGCGTACCTGATCTGGACGACATCTTCCCGCCCTCGGATGCGGTGTTGTCGGGGCTTACCGTTAGGGCACTGAGACGTTTTATTGAAAGCTTGCTGAACGTCAGCGATGGTGAGCGACCTGCGGTAGTGCTGGTTGGCGTTTCTACTACAGGGATGTGTGAGGTGGCGAGCTCTCTCTTCTCCGTGAGTATATCATTTCCACTACCTGATGTTGATGCACGAGCGGCGCTTTTAGCAAGTGTTCGTGGCGGTGATAAGGGGGACCACATAACCGAGGCACATGCACTGGTAGGTCTCTCGCGCGCTGCGGTTCTGGATGTGGCACGAGGCTCCTATTGTCCTCGTGCCCCACTTAGCAAGACGTTGCGTTGGTCCGATATTGGTGGGCTGGACGAAGTGAAGAACCGCCTGCGTCAAGCGTTAATTTTTCCTCAGTTGGAGCCTGAGGTCTTCTCGCGCTTTCGCGTCACACCCCCACGTGGGATTCTTTTGTATGGTCCTCCAGGCTGTGCGAAGACCAGTTTGGTGAAAGCGCTCTGCTCTGAAGGAATATTTTCGTTTCTATACCTCGACTCCGCTGGACTTATTAGCGCATACGTTGGGGAGTCGGAGCGAATGCTGCGTGAGACGTTTCAAAAGGCCAGCCGGCAGGCCCCGTGCATTGTTTTTTTTGATGAGGTAGACGTTATCGGTGGGAAGCGCGCTATGAATTCCCGAGATGGCGATCAGGCGCGCCTCCTTTCAACGCTTCTGACGGAGATGGATGGATTTTCCTCGGTATCTGGCGTCTGCTTTGTTGGGGCCACTAACGCCCCGCACTTACTGGATGATGCTCTACTGCGTCCTGGGAGGTTTGACTACCTTGTGTACGTACCGCTCCCGTCCCTGGGAGATCGCCGTAAGATTTTGTCACTTACGCTTGCCAACACAGCGGCGGATGTCGACCGGCTTGCACACGCCACGGAAGGTTTCAGTGGTGCCGATTTATCCGCTCTTACTTCTGGCGTCTTGCTGGAGATTCTAGATGGTGCGGATGAGGGCTGCGCAACCGATCGCCTTAACGATTGTGAGGCGTTGACACAACTTCTCCTCGAGCGGGGAAAGGTTTTTCCCAGGGTGGTGTATGACGTGGGAGCTCTGGAAAGATTCAGTAGGGACCACGCTCTCTCCACAAGGACTGCGTAGGAGCATCCCGGTGGACAGATGGGTCAACGGATTATAGCTGGTCCCCTCTTGTTTCCACGTTCTGTGGCACTCGCTTTACTGCGCGGTTCTTGTACTCGCTTCAGTCCTTTTACGTTTCTTTACTTTTCTCCTTTGCCGACTTTACTCTGACTTATGCATTTCCCGTCAGTTTTCCCTGTTGGTGTTGTTGCTAAATTTTCTATTGACTCTCAGTTTAATGGATGTAACGGACCAGGTAGTGTTAGGAGACACAGATAACAATGGCAGGGTGTTAGTCACTTGCCATGTTCTAATGAGTTTATCTCAGCGAGGAGGTCTGAAGGGCTCCGACGTGCAGACCTTTTCCACGGAAATGCTCCACTGGGATGATTATAGAGAGGAATGTGGTATAAATGATGGCACCCCAAGCATGAAGAGTACCTTCCAAAACTCAGCTGAGGCACCGTTTGATGGTATTCTGTTTTCTTCCACAGATGGTAATGTGAAAGCCCTTTCCCTGGTGGTGGACCCAGCTTTGAGTGGTAGTGATGTGCAGAATTTCTGCACCGAGATGCAGCATTGGGACGACTATAGGTTGGACAATAATATTCAGGACGGAGTACAGCCTATGAAAGATATGTTTGACGTATTCAGTGGCCATGAAATGTACATATTGAATGCGAAGGATAAGCTGTCGAAGTTGAGGCATATGTGCGTTACCTCGTGTCGGCAGTCATATGGCTGCGATGCTCAGCATCGTACCTCTGAACTGGTTCACTGGGAGGAATACCAGGCCATGCAGAGTCTGGATAGAACACCCAAATTAGACTCTGCTTGTGCGAAGAGATAGCTGTGTAACTCTCTTTTCTCGTTGTCGCCCCCTTGATTCAGATTGACTGAGGAGTGAAGTGTGGCACACCTTTGGTCTTGGTGTGTGGCAGAGTTGTACAAGTGTTTTAAACCTATTTTTCTTTGTTCACACCTTTACCATGATCAAATTTGTTTCTTCCCAGCATATTTCTATATTTCTATATATATATATATATATTTGCACTTATTTCTCGCAGTTCACATCTAAACGCATTCAGTGCATCATGAACACCAGTTTTGGGGGCGGAATTGGGCAGCAGCCTGCTCCTGGAGTATTTGGCCAGCAGAGCGTCGGTGCGTTTGGTCAGGGGGGCGTGACTGGAGGTTTTGGTCAGCCGGCCGCAACCGGTAGCTTTGGACAGGCTGCAGCGGCTGGGGGCTTCGGTCAACCCGCCGCAACAACAGGTGGATTCGGGCAGCAACCTGCAACTGGTTTCGGACAAGCGGGGGCTGCCACACCATTTGGCCAAGCGGCGGGTAGGGGCGCAACAGGCGGTTTTGGACAACCTGCCGCCGGTGGATTTGGACAACCTGCCGCTGGAACCGGCTTGGGTCAGACTCCTGCTACGACAGGTGCTTTTGGTCAGCCGGCCGCAACCGGTGGCTTCGGACAGACTGCTACTGGTGGATTCGGGCAACCCGCCGCAACAACGGGTGGATTCGGGCAGCAGCCTACAACTGGAGGTTTTGGGCAAGCGGGGGCTACCACACCATTTGGCCAAGCGGCGGGTAGGGGCGCAACAGGCGGTTTTGGACAACCTGCCGCCGGTGGATTTGGACAACCTGCCGCTGGAACCGGCTTAGGTCAGACTACTGCTACGACAGGTGCTTTTGGTCAGCCGGCCGCAACCGGTGGCTTCGGACAGACTGCTACTGGTGGATTCGGGCAACCCGCCGCAACAACGGGTGGATTCGGGCAGCAGCCTGTAACCGGCTTTGGGCAGCCCGCTACAGGCGGTTTTGGACAACCTGCCGCCGGTGGATTTGGACAAACTGCCGCTGGAACCGGCTTGGGTCAGACTCCTGCTACGACAGGTGCTTTTGGTCAGCCGGCCGCAACCGGTGTATTCGGACAGACTGCTACTGGTGGATTCGGGCAACCCGCCGCAACAACGGGTGGATTCGGGCAGCAACCTACAACTGGAGGTTTTGGGCAAGCGGGGGCTGCCACACCATTTGGCCAAGCGGCGGGTAGGGGCGCAACAGGCGGTTTTGGACAACCTGCCGCCGGTGGATTTGGACAACCTGCCGCTGGAACCGGCTTGGGTCAGACTCCTGCTACAGGTGCTTTTGGTCAGCCTGCCGCAACCGGTGGCTTCGGACAGACTGCAGCGGCTGGCGGATTCGGGCAGCAACCCGCCGCAACGGGTGGGTTTGGGCAGCAACCTACAACTGGTTTTGGGCAAGCGGGGGCTACCACACCATTTGGCCAAGCGGCGGGTAGGGGCGCAACAGGCGGTTTTGGACAACCGACCGCTGGAACCAGCCTGGGTCAGACTCCTGCTACGACAGGTGCTTTTGGTCAGCCGGCCGTAACCGGTGTATTCGGACAGGCTGCTACTGGTGGATTCGGGCAACCCGCTACTGCTGCTGGATTTGGACAGAGCGGTCGGGGTTCGACAGGTGGATTCGGGCAGCAGCCTGCAACTGGTTTTGGACAGGCGGGTAGGGGCACAACAGGCGGTTTTGGACAACCTGCCGCCGGTGGATTTGGACAACCTGCCGCTGGAACCGGCCTAGGTCAGACTACTACTGCTACAGGTGTCTTTGGTCAGCCTGCCGCAACCGGTGTATTCGGACAGCCTGCTACCAGCGGTTTCGGGCAACCCGCTACTGCTGCTGGATTCGGGCAGCAGCCTGCAACTGGAGGTTTTGGTCAGCCTGGGGCTTCGGCGTTGGGTAATGGCTGGGATACAAATGTATCACAGATTGATGCCTCGGTTCTGAATCTTCCGGAGTTCGCGGAAAAACCGTACGGAAATGTGCTGCTTTTCGCTCCCGAGAAGCCCGCAAGGAAGGCGGTGCTGCCTGCTCCTGCCCAGCCCACTTCAGCTGCCTTTCTTATTCCAGCAGCAATGCCTTACTACCAGCAGAGGGTCGCAGTAGGTTTGCCAACAATGAGTGTAGCCAGCGCCGTCAGGTCTAACCCTACACCTCTTTCAGCTGTCGCGTTTTCATCGGCGGAGCTCCGTGACCTGCTAAACTCCTCCAAGGTAAACCTTGGGGTGTCTGAGGAGAGGGAGGGAATCGAGGCTGAGAAGGAATCACCTGCATTGCCTGGCTCAGAGAAAACTCCTACGCGTGAGGTGGCAGTGTTTGTTCCTCTTTGTTCAAGGGACGACTACATACTTGAACCACCGCTTGTGGTACTACGGGAGTTTACAGTTCAACAACTGCGAGATGTATACGGGTTTAGCGTGTACCGCCGTGATGGCAAGTGTTCTATTCGGTTTCTTGAACCTGTTAATCTTGTTCGGTGCGACATTGCGGAAGTCGTTGACCTCAGCCCCAGTGGCGAGGTTAAGTTGTATCCGGGTGTGCTGACACCTCCCCCGCTTGGTTACGGCTTACGCGTGAGGGCCCGTGTGACTGTAAATGGTGTCGTGAATACAACTTCAAGCGAACTTCGACTGCGTTGTCAAAAGGAAGGTAGCAGGTTTGAATCATACGATTCGGAGACGGGAGCTTGGGTATATACGATTAATGAGGAAGGAGAACAAGAGGATTATGACGACGATGGTGATCGGGAAGTTGACATAGTGGAAGCCGAGGAGCGGATGCAAGCCGAGGAAGATGTATCGGCGGTAAGCGATGCCCCCGAGAGTACGATTTCTAGTCCTGCTCGACGTGGTCCAGATGTACGGACACAAAGAGCCCAGCCACTCACATCAATGACACCAGTGCCACTGGAGCCCCACCAATCGATTTCTTTCCCCCAGAGTAATATACCGTCGTCGTTGCCGCTTCCGCGGCATAGTACTCGCGGAGGAGAACAGTCGCTCAGGTTGCCGCAGCGCACAGATAGAGTGATTCTCTTGCGAGAGGGTGACCATCTTCCTTCCGGTGGCAAGAGTGCCCAATCGGTTGACTTCCAGCTGCCCTATCCGCTTCCTGAGGTTAAGGAAGAACCTCTTTGCGAGCGCAGAGATGTCTTTGTTGTAAAAGAGCACCACCGTAAACCACCAGGCGTTGTTTACGTGGTTCGAAAGGAAGATTCGAGGATATACGAGATGAGTGCCAGCATCGTTTCACGTGGCACAATGGCAAGTCTTGGTCGAAGTTTCCGATGTGGATGGTGTATTGGTGGTCGCCTTGTGGCTCCAACGTTTGCCTGGCTCCGTGACGGAACAGAGGCCCGGCGCCCCGTGGACGAAGTTAGCGGGTCGGGGGTTACGATGTCGACGCCTTACTTTGCCCATGCAACGAGCAAGCATTATCTTCAAAGTTGCGCCATTTCTGTATTGCGGACAATGTGCCGCTACTTACGAAGGACTGATGTCTCAGTGAATGAAGAAGGATGCTTTCCTCTGCTGTCAGTAAACTTGTGCCGGGGAGGCGGTGTTTCTTCTCTTTCGACGGAAAGGCTCCGGGAGGTGGTCGCAGCAATCGATGCCGTGAGGTTTGAGAGGAACACTGCCGTTGGTGAGTCTACAGCGCGCCAAGCGAAGACAGTTCTTAGGCTCTTCGATGCTCTGTACGGTCTTCCTGATGCGGATGAGGCGGAGAAAAACGCTATAACTGAGAAACGATATCTTACTCAGCTGAGAAGGCGCAATCTCAATTCCTGGCTGAGAACAGAGCTTGAGTTCATGGATTCGTGGAGCGATTCGGATGTGGATATAAACCCATCACAGCAGCTGCTGCGCAAGCTTCTCTGTGGGAAGCAGCGAGAGGCCTCAACTGTGGCGAAGGCTATGGGGAGCACTGAACTCTCCCGTATCTTGGGTGTGTGTGGGGAGGGTAACCAGTTTGGAAGATATGTGCAAACGTCTGACACACACAAAATAGATGAAGCATCTGGCGTACGGCAGCGTGTGATCAGCCTTCTCTCCGGCGTTGTTGAGCCATTTGTTTCCCAACCGCAGTACAAGCAGTCTGATGACGGCAGTGGTAACGGCCTGGTTGCTTCAGTTCCCTTGGCCGCAACATGGAAGCAGTTGTTGGGCATATTTGCCTTTTATGGCTGTGCCCCGGATACACCCGCGGAAGAGACAATCGACAACTTTCTCAGCCGACTTCGTGCTCCGACGTCCCGCCGCGAGAATCCTTTCCCCCCGTACGCCGATCGGATTAGTGACGACATATTAGAAACGAACCGCGGACGGAGCTTTCTTGCGCGGGGCGGGGAGTTTCCCGATGCTTCCCTGAGTATATTGGAGGGGTTTGCCGCTGGCGTGGCCCCTAAGGCGAGCGCGCTGCACCCACACTCCTCTAGTTACTGCGCCACGGATTACCTGACGCCTTTTATCATTATCGTGGTTGTTCGGGCTCTGAGGCTGCAGTGCACAGAGGTGTATTGTGATGCCGAGACAAAGGCACTGTTAGGATTTGCGGCAACGCTAGAGTGTCTCAGTGATTCGTGGTTCTGGGCTCTATTACCGCTCCATATGATACTTGACGCCAAGTGCCGGGCGGTTGCTGTTGAGCAATTCCTTCGCCGCCACGCGCACCGGTTCCAGGGAGGAATGTCCAAGAACAGCGCGGAATTCACGCAGCTGATGGAGCTGATGAAATTACGGCTGCAGCTCTTGGAGGTGGAGCAGCTGCCGGAGGAGATCCCGATAAAGATGCCGACGAACGCACCGAGCATTCGGACCCATTCTTCGCTGCAGGAGGCGCTCCACAGATTCAGCAGGGACTTCATAAGAAAGTAAATGCTGGTGCTGGCGGTGATACCATTACTGTGTCAGTGTACATAAAATGGAGGGAGGGGGGAGTGAATAGAAAACAGTGAGTGGAATGCCACCCACACGTAGGGAATTCCATAATAAAAAAAATTGAATTGAATTAATGAAGATAATCTAGACACAGTTGATGTATTCCTCCACATGGTCGGTGACTGCGTGGTTGTTTGTTATTTTAAGGTTGTGGGGGAGAGGTTGAGACTAAAACGAGAGGTGTGAGAGAGAAAAAGGGAAGGAGTAATATTTGCAAGTGGCGTTGGTATGACCCCACAACAGTGGATGATACTGTGGAGAGGGAAAGGGTTATTAGGGCTAAGGAGGTGGAGCAGTTATTCGATAAGACGATGGCTTTCGTGTTCTCCCTTCACCTCTCTATATAGTTCTTTTTTGATTTCTTTGGTTCACAGCCATGATCTTGGTCCGTTGGTGTACTTCTGCAGCAGCTGTTGGAAACGTGTGTAAGACGTTAGTAGTTTTTGTGGTGCTCTCTAGTACTTCCCCCCTGAACCCGAAGCAGGGGTTGTCACATGTTCTCTACTGTTGGATTCATACACTGCTTTCTGCCGCCCATATTTTTTTTTTTAATGTTACTTCACACAGCAAAAGCGGTAGATATGATTGAGGACGCGTTTTGCATAGCCTCTGTGTTGATGCTCCTTGTAAGGGGTGATAGCCTGTGCAGCCCTGCCGTGGTCCCTCCTCACACTGAATGAAAGCGGTACTGTGTTAGCGATTGTGTGGTACTGAAGAGGAATTGTATGCATTATTGAATTAAAAATCACTTCATATCGCCTGTTGGGGCACCGATTATGTTGTCATCGCGCTGAACAGTTTGAGTTTCCTCCAGAGTTGTTTGCTGGCGCGGTCATGTTGGCTTATTGGTATTGCCTTTCTGCGTTTTTCCTTCGTCCCACTTAATGCGATAAACACACACACAGTGACATCCACCTGGTTCCGTGGAGAACAGTCCATTTTTGCCACCATTTCCACCACCTCTTCCCCCCACCCAACTCTTTTGTTTGTTTCTGTGAGGGTTCCCCCCCTTCATTGTGGTGCGGTAGTTATTCCTGTGGTGTCGTCCACGGGAGGTTGTGAAGGGGTTCCCATCAACCACCAGGGGAAGGAGAGGAGCCGAGAGTAGTACAAGCAGAAGGCAACGTAGCGGTGGAGAATATATTTGTAGGAGCCGTTTGGTACCTTTTTTGTGTTGTTCACCTGCTTCTGTGCATGCGTCTGGTGCCGCTTGTTACAGTTGCTTGGTGTTAGAGGCTGGACTAAAAGGTAGTTTCTCCGTTTTTGTTGTTATTGTTCCTTCTGGGAGACTATTTATCGGGAGCAGAGCGGAAGATGCTTCTCAGGTATATTCCATCCTTTTCCCTCCGATACGGGGGTAGCGGGCGGATCGAGGATATGCATGTGTTCATGAAGAACCTCTACCGCTTTTGGGTTTACAAAGGTCTGTGGGTCTCTTGCTTGGCGTCTTTAGTGGACTTTCTCAATAGCGTCGTTGTGTTTATTCTTGTGCTTTTCCTCACGATGATTTTTGACTGGTCGGTGGCGGTGAGCTGTGATGAGGTGAGTTGTGGGAGTGTCTCTCTGACCCACGGCATGCGTTTACCCACGGAATACGGCGGGTGGCGCTTCATGCTCAGCCTCGTGCTGCTGATTTCCTCAGCGGCATCGGTGTTGTACGAGTTTATGAAGTTTCTGGAGACGTGTATAATGCAACTAGAAACTGAACGGATGCTGCACACGGTTGTTGACACTGGGTTTGCAACTCCGATTCACCGAGCGATGCACGTTTGGAGGCGTATGCGCTCACAGTTAGACGGACACGAGGAGCTGCACGAGGACTTGCTCCCGTTTATTGGTACGATGACATGGGGAAATTTTCTTGAGGAGGTTTGTTCACGGATTCAGCAGGACCGCTCCTTTGGTGTGGTGGCGTATCAGGAGTTTGACACTCTACGCGCCGTTCAGGCACTTATGATGTATGAAAACTACTTTATAACGCTTCACCAGCACGGCGTTCTGGATTGGGGAGCGCTTAAGTACGTCGATGACACTGTGCTTAAAGTTCTGATTTCCAGTTTGTTCGATGAGTTCAACACCATTGAAAGGGCTGAAGGGAAAGTCGCGCTGCTTCGTTGGCAAGTCGTCAAGTGTCTAACGCTGTACACATTTTTATACCCCTTTGTGGTGGTGCTATTTATGCTTCGCTTGTTGGTTAAGAATGCAGCGATGATGCGCACCGACTGGGGAGGTTACATGGCAAAGGACTGGAACAGGAGGGCGTATTGGACATTTAGTTTGTTCAATGAGGTTCCCCACGTTCTTTCCGCGAGGATTGCAATTGGACGACAAATCGCAGTAGAGATGGTGGATCGGCTCAAGCCATACTCAAATGGAAAACGATTTATCTGTCGCACAGCTTCGGGTGTGATTCTCGTGTTAATCGGCCTATCAATAGTGAATACGTCGTTGCTAGTGTCTGGAACGCTGTGCGGCATCCCTCTCCTTTGGTGGCTCACAGTTTCACTCACGATTTTTTCCGTTTGTAACGAAACAAAACCCGTTCAGCGAGAGTATAACTATCTTCATGACCTCGGGAGGCTCATCAAACAGCTCCACTATAGCCAGAAGGAATGGTCTTACTCCGGCGAGACCTTCTACAACACCATCAGGTGGGACTTCTTGAAAAGCCGCTTCACGTTGATTGGTGGTGATCTCGCCCGCACACTTTTTTTGCCGTGCATCCTTCTCAGTCTCCTTTGTGACAGCAGTTTGCAAGCTCTCGTGGATTGTGTGCAAGCAGAGTCTGTTCGCGTGGATGGTTTGGGTTCTGTAGCGCGAGAGGCAGCCTTCGACTCTCAGCGCCGTGACGGTGGTAGGGATGAGGATGAAAGTGATGTGTTTTCTGGATTCAGTGAAAAGTGGGCAAAGTCTATTGCGAGCTTTTCAGCCATTTACCCGCAGTGGGCGGCGAAGCACATGCACCACGGCGCAAGCGCCGACGATGTCTTAAAAGCCTCGGCACCTCACCGGACTTTAGATTTTTTTGTGACGGATCTGCACAACCGTGTAGACGAGGAAGTGAAAAAGAGCCAGTGCGCTGAAATTAGTCGAGCTGCGTTGGACAGCACCATTCCCTCAGAAGCTCAGCATAACCATAATTCATTGCTTACCTTTAACGACACAGCACACGAACGCGAACAACTGTTCGTTTCGCAGATGATGCAGTCGCTCCATGGTACCAGCCATGTCGATGCCAGCTTTCGCACTGTACGCCCATCGAACTTGGGAGTGGAAATGAGTGCTGTTGACCGTGAGCGGCGAGTCTGATTTGTTGTCCCTTCTCCAAAATGTATAGGGGTAAGAGACGAGCTTTCCCTCTCCAAAAAGTATAGTAATGTCATATTTTTGTTTTCCATTGTATAGTGCCGATCGTTGTGGGTGATGAACTGTTATCGTTTTCATGTAATCACTTCAGTTCTGTTATGGCCTTTTTTAAAGTTTCGCTTAGTGAGTGTTCTCAACTTTCTGTTCCCGTTACTTTTGGTTTCTCTATGGTGTTACTGTTTTATACTTCGTTTTCCTCTCCTTTTTTTCTTTTCTTTGCGTGACTCGCGTTGCTCCGTGGTGTTACCCTCGTTTGTGTGTGTGGAATTTGTTTTCTAATTCACCCACTGCCTAGTTGGTTCTTGTGTGTAGCATCGTTATTGTTATCATTTAGGGTGTTGGTGTGTGATGCAGCCGTTGGAAGAACATCTTTCCGCCCTGTGGGAGGCCGGCCACCGTAAGAGAGATGAGGAAATAGGGGAAAATCGCGCTGCACTCGTACGCCGTGTTCGTGCAGAACTCAATGCCATTGTCAGCAGTGTGAGGATTTCGCTTTCTCATGAACAATCTGAGATGGAGGAACAGTGCAAAAGGCTGCTGAGTATGGCAGACAAACTGACCACTGACGTTGATGCGTGGTACGCGAAGGCGAGCAGTTCCATTGATGCCCTCGATGAAGAGCAGAAGGGTCTTCAGAAGCTGGTACGGCAAGTGGAGGATCGGGTTGCTGCTAAAAGCGATGAACTAAAGAAACAGCAGGAACAAAGGGTACAGGATGTGCGGGCTGTCTTCGTACAGCGATTCAAAGATGTCGAGGCTGAACTATAGAATTCTTTCGTAGAGGAGTGTGACAGACCGCAGTGGTGGCGACGCTGTGTGTATGTGTGCTATTGGAGAGCAAGATGTGGGCAAACGAAGACGAGGACGACCATGTTACCGCGGTTATAATACTCATTTTTTTCCTTTCTTTCCTTGGCTCTCTCTTTTAGATAATATCCTTGGCTCCCCTCACATACATGGCGCACTGATTGGTTGCGGTGGTGTCATTCATTATCTCAAGCTCACTCTGTTGTTCTTCGTGCTAATGCCTGTGGAGTACCAGCGAGGCTATTTGCCTCTTTATGCGTGTAGTAGTGACAAAGGTTTCTTCCTCCATTGTTTTTTATCTTTTGATAGGACCAGGTAGGGCGCGGTTACCGTTGTTATTTAGGATATGCGCAGGTTCATTGACCCACTGGGCGGAAAAACTGTTAGAACAAGTGCCTATTTATCAAAACTAAGGGGTTCACCTTCATTGAACTGGCGTCTTTCTTGCGGAAGGCGTGTTGCATGCCTCGCTTCATTGATTCGTAGGCCGCTTCCGGCGACATTTCTTTTCTCATCCTCATGTAATGCACATATGTTCCACGCGCAACGCCGGCAGGTTGCATCAGAGTCTGCGGCAGGCGATTATTACAAGTTGCTTGGTGTCAAATCCGATGCCTCGCAAGATGAGATTAAGGCAGCCTACAAGAAACTAGCACTCGAGTATCACCCTGATCGCAACCACAGTCCTGGTGCGGAAGAGATGTTCAAAAACATCTCAGAGGCATATAATGTGGTTGGAAATAAGGTAAGCAGGAAGGAGTACGACAAGCGGCGCGGCAGGTCATCCTTCAGCACTGGCAGCACGACAAGGGGATGCGGGTACCAGTCGGAGGGGCCTGGCTATCAGAGTCCGCCAGGTATCAACACATCTCGAAGAAGAGGCAGACAAGATATTCCGTGAACTATTTGGTGGGATGCGTGTGGATCAGATTTTTCATGATTTTGAACAAATGCAGCGCGGCTCAGCGAGCAGTAGTCAGAGTCGTGTGTTCCAGGAATTCGGCTCGGGCGACCGTTCCTTTCGCCCATCGTTCCGGAGTGAGTCGTCACGTATCTACGTGGATGGGCGCGGTAATCGTATGGAGGAACGCACCTTTACAGATTCCCACGGAAACTCATACACTGTCCACTCGACAAGTGAGCAGTTCGGCGCTAACCAAGAACCTGGAGACTTCTACAGCAGGAATGCTAGTAATAGCAGAGATGGACGCTTTCATATGGGCAACTCTTCCTTTAAGGTGGGGTCGCAAGGTGCAACAAACGACTTTGGCTCGGCATACTTCGGTGTCAGGACGCACGGCAGACACCCCATGGTGGCGCTGCTGATTCTCATTGCGTGGTCAGTTGTACTCGGCACGCTGGCGTTCGCCATGCTCGCGTTTTTTGCCTCGCACCCGTTTTTTACCCTTGCGGTACTTTTCCTTCTTCTTCTTAGGCGGATGCGTTTGTTTTGAATCTTCTGTTTTTTCACCATGGGGACCGTTCTTCATGCGGTGAGTTCTTACGGGAGTCTGCGATTCATTATTAGTCGTTCGCTGCTTTCTTTCTTTAAAATTATTTCTTTCCCTTTTCCATCACCACTGCGGCTGTCTCCAGAGGATATAATTCTGTTCGGGAGCTGAGCAAAAGGATTCTGACAGACTCTGCTAGGTGCTAGCAACTGCTCTCTCACGGAAAGCTGTGTTGTTGTGTTTTGTGGTTTCACTTTTGCCTACCCTTCGGCTTTGTTCTTTATTGTTATTTTTCTCCCTTTGATTTACCAGCTTTTGCAACAATTTGCCCCTTTTACTTTCTTTTTCTTTTAAATCATATGATATGGACGGGCCGTGCCAATATGTGCCGTGCCGCTGTATTGGTTTGTGCGCTAAATGCGATGTCCAGCGTCAGGTAAGACAAAAAGAATTAGCGATACCAATAAGTCAGAACCATCAGCCTGCCTCAATCCTCTCAGCCACAGCTACACGTAAGCGACCTTAAGGGTAGTGAATATTCTGTTTGAAGGGGGGGAAATAGTAATAGGAAGACTGCACTAAAACGACCTGCGGGAGCATCTTAGACTTATAACCGAAGTCATAAATACTGTGACGTAGCTTTGCTATTTGTAAGTATTGTTTTTTTCTTTCTGGACGTAATAATGAGTATCACTGACGCCTCCATCGTGGTGGTTGGGTCGTCGTTTGTTGACTATATTGCCTATGTTGACCATCTCCCGCAGGTTGGGAGACACTCAAGTCGCGCAGCTTCAAAAAAGGGTTTGGCGGCAAAGGAGCCAACCAGGCGGTGTGTGTTGGTCGTCTCGGTGGGAACGTGGCGATGGTAAGTGCCGTGGGAGGCGATGGTGACGGCGCGGAGTATATTACCAATTTTAAAGAAAATGATGTTGATGTGTCATGTGTTTACCGCATGGAGGACAGTTCGACTGGAATTGCGATGATTTTCGTTGACACAAATACGTCCCACAATGAGATTGTTGTTTCTCCAAACGCCACAAAGTGCCTAACAGTGGACTACCTCCGTGAGAGGTCAGGGGGATATAACGGGTTCCTTGGAGCGAAATGTCGGTTTCTCATTTGCCAGAATGAAATCCCCCTCGAGACCACACTTGACGTGCTGAAGGAGGCCCATACACGTGGTATCTATACCGTCTTTAACGCCGCTCCAGCCCCACCAAAGGAAGACGTCACCACAATCAGACCATTTCTTCAGTTTGTTTCATTGTTTTGTGTGAATGAAGTGGAGGCAACGATGATAACAGGGATTGAAGTGCGTGACTCACAGTCCGCAATTGTGGCCACGAAGGAGATGCAGCGACTCGGTGCGCGTGATGTTGTGACAACCCTCGGTGAGAACGGTTACGTCATTTGCGAGAAGGATTGCGAGCCGCGACACGTTTCCAGCCTTCAGGTTAAGGCGGTTGACTCCACTGGTGCTGGTGACTGCTTTGTTGGGGCCATGGTGTATTACCTCTCGCTTGGTAAGTCACTGGACGAGGCGTGCAGATATGCAAATGTTGTCGCCTCATTCAGCGTTCAGAAGCCTGGCACGCAGTCGTCGTACCCCGTACCGAATGATTTACCTCGTGATATTATGGAGTGAGGGCAGTTTAATGCCTGTGCAGCATGAACCCCAAGGGGAGTGGAAAGAAGGACTGCACTTGTGTAGTTGTCGTTCACGATGTTGCAGCGGTTTTTTCCTGTGGGTTAGGGCTTGACAAGTTGGAAGGAGTGTCAGGGTTTAAAAACTGATGAGGGTATTTGAGAGGGCTCTGGATTGCTCGTTGCGCCGGACTTTTTGTCATTCAGAAAGGAGCAATGCAAGCCCATTGCATGACAGTTATTAAAGTGAATATGTCATTTGCATTTCACATTACCTCGACTTTTGTTCTTCTCATGTATTATTCTTTTCCCATATGATCCCCCACTCTTTACGTAACCATGAGGAAAATATCGGGTATATTTGATGAAGGGGAATGTTCAGTTTAAAGGTTTGGGATTAGACAATCAAGACGCTTTGTTTTATTTGATCATACGTTTATTTATTTTTGTCTCATTTTTCCGTGCGGTTATCGATTTTTAGCGTACCTACGTACACTAAATATGGCTCTGTTCGTGTTTTATTTTACCTTAACTTCTGAGCTGCCCAGGCAGCTGCGTGGGGACCACTCCGGGTGGGATCCCTTGGCTTTTCTAATTCTTCTCTGCCTGTATTTCGTGTGGGGCAGGATTAAATCACTTTGAGATACCGCCTTGCCACCGTTAGCAACCAGTGCCTGCACCGGCAAGCGTATGTTGTGTCGTTGTGGATGTTTATTTTGATTTTTCATCTGTTTTCTTTTCATTCGTTTTTCCCCTCTTTTTTTTTTTTTTAAAGAAAAAGAATCCTTTATCTGGCCCGCAGCGCCAGCCCCTTTTCAGTCAGTGTGGGCCTATGGCCTTGAGATGTGGGCTTGCAATTGCACGGTTTTCAGTTCAGTAGTAATCGGTACTATGTTTCATTGAGGAGCTCAACGTTGTGACGTTACATTATTTTTTTTCTTTTTTTTCTTTTGCTTTTGAGCGCTGTTACCCTGCTGCAAGTGTTATCATTTCTATCCTTCTATTTATTAACAACCCCCCAGCTAGAGCACACAAAAGAAAAGTGTAGACGAGGGGAGGGAAAAAATCTCTTTTAAACAGTGCCGCTGGTTTTTTTTTGAGAAGAAAAAGTTAATAACAGGGATTTACACATGGCATCATACTGTGGAGATATTCGTGCGGCTGACAGGTCTCCATCACCCGTCCCGCGCCGGCGGCCCTTAACACCCCGCGCAAGAAATCAGCGCTCGTACTCTCGCAAAAGCCCTTCAAGAAGTGCCATCAATGACGTTCAGCCTTTGGAATTCTCACCGATACCTGTGTTTCCAAAGCGTCGTCGCAGCATTACGTTTGCGGACGAGGATGAAGTTTTTGTGCGTGAGGAACGGCCGTACTGTACGGAGCAAGAACGATTTGAAACTGCGGATGGGTACGGCAGGAGTAACGGTGCCGCATTCTGGGATGCGGAGGGCGGGGCTGGTGCTGAAAAACCCGCCTCTGAGGGATATACTGCCAAAAACCAGAGAGATGGATACCGCGTGGATGACGTATCAGCTTTAGACAAAAATGTTCCCTCCACGCCGATGTTACGCTCGCGCTCGGCGAGTCGGCAGCGACGCGCCCTCCGGAGACAAGAGGCGGAGCGCGAATTTTCTTTCTACGATGATAGCTTTGTAGAGGGCTATGTTAACAAGCTGGCCAAAGAGCTTGAGGAGGAGAAGGAGCGCATACAGAAGTCGTCGAATGTGAAGGAAAATGAGAAGCCGGAGGTGAGAGGCAGAGCGAATGAATCCCTGGGGATTAATAACCTCCAGAGGGCGAAGGAATACCTGAGATCAACAGCCGCCAATCGGGCCGTCTCTCCCACAATCCCAAGTGCGCGGCAAAGGGGTCGTAGGAACACAACTCGCGCGGTAAGAGGTGCTTCGGAAACAAAGACAGGTGCTCTCAGATCAACAGTGAGGGATGATTACGGCCACACCGCTTACACGTCGTCGGACGAGGAGAACAGACCGGCGCAGCGAGTGCCAGAACAAATGCGGGTGAACCGTTCAACTGCAAGTGCAGCGGTGGCTGACGTGGGAAAGAACGATGCACGTAAGAATGCGCAAAGTCAGTCGCAGAAAAGGGGTATTTCTTTGGTCTCTGCAGAGAGCTCTGTCCTCTCGCTTGAGTCTGGAAAGAGTGCTATGGAAAAGAATTCCATGGTGGAGGACATTGAGTTTGCGATAAATCGTGTCTTTGAAGAGCGACGCAACCGGTCTGATGTAAAGTTGAATCGCGTGGTCCTTGATTGGGATGGCGACGATTCACAACGGATGAGGGTGCTTGTCATTAAGAGTGAAGGACGGCAGGAAAACGAGCGGGACCCGGCAGCGCAGCTCTCCGCAGAGGATGAACCACAAAGGCAACGCAACGTGTCAGAGAGGCCTGTGAAGGGTAAATCCAAGAGTGTACCCAATGCAGCGGGGCGGTCTGCTCTTGCGTCCCGTGGCGCGTCCACTCGCGCTGCAGTGTCAAATGCGCGTGAGGTGGACCCTTCACCACGCACGGAAGCGGATGACTTAGATCTTTTGGAGGAGGACAGTGCGCCAATTCTTCTGCGTCGACCGGCGAAGAAACCCCAGTTTACTTGCTCGGTCTCCGATCTCTCTGAAGGATATGACAGTTCTACGGTGGGACGCTCCGCCAGAACCGCTTCGCAGCAACGGCCCCAGCGACGCGGTGCGGCCAGCTCCCTAGGGGGACCGGTGCGGGCGCCGCGGTGTTCTCGTAAAGCAGCGCCGTGCCGGGGTCGTAACGCATTTCCGGTTTCTGACCCCTACTATGACGTGGATATGGAAGAAGAACCTAAACCTTACAGGAGAGCAGCAGTCAGGGCTCCTTCACGTACGCAAGGCGCCGTTGCCACAGAAATGCCCCCACCAAGTTCACCATCCTTCTTCGACGACCCGTTGTTAATGCTTGATCAGGTTGCATTCCCAAGCCCCGGGAAGTTCGATGAGATGGTAAGAGCCGCCCAGGGGCACCAGTGGGCGGGTGGGGTCCGTCAGAGGCAAAGACGTGGTGGCCGAATGGACTTGCCAACCAGTATTGTGCGTGGCCGTCGCCAGGCATGAGCTATGTGATTTTACGAACATGTGTATGGCAGATCTCCTTTTTGCATTCCGCCGAAACGGCAGCACTAACTTACACACGTATTAAAGTGCGGTAATGGACTGGAAGGCAGCAGCGCCGCTTTGCATGTCATTGTGTGAAATGGAAAAGTGGTAATGAAAGGGGCCGTGTTGCTGAGCTTTGATCAACTAGAAGAAGAGAGTTGATGGCGGGATGGAGGGATACCTGAATGTTTTGGAGGGGTTGAAAGAAGTTCATTAATGAAAGAGGAAAGACAACATGCTTTTGAGAACAAAGAGAAAGAGGGTGATATAAGAAATCTTCAATGGCACGAGGGATGTAAGAAAGTATCAGAACAGGGATGGTATTAACACCTGCTGGGTAACTGTCTCTCTTCTTGTCTGTGTGTGCTCTTCTTTGTATTGAGTGGCTTTATTTCTAGAATTGGAAGTTGCCAATGTGATCTTTATTCCATCACCTTCACCTTGTTTATTTCTTTCTTCTCTTTTGTTTTTTCCTTACTGTGTTGGCTCCCCGTCTGTCTTTGTCAGACGCTTTCCAAATTTTCCTTATTATGTTTTTTTTTGTTGTATATCCTTTTTGGTGCTCGTGCAATGCGGTATTGATTGCGTCTAATTTCTCATCTTGCTGTGATTTTCGGACACTGTACTCTTTCCTTTCCATTTCCCTTTTTTTTTGTATTTTTGCATTCGTCTTTTCTTTCTTTAATTCACTGACTGTATTTCACCAGTCTCCTCTTGTCAGTACTCACTTTTTGGTGTTTTTGTTCTGCCAAATTCACTTTAAAGATTTTTAGATACCTTTTCTGAAACGTAGATAATTGAACACATGGCAGTACATTAAAGGAGCCATGTGTTTTTCACAACACACTTTTTTTTTTTTTTACCATTCTCACTTGTGCTAATGATTTCACCACCAATGTCTACTCATTCCATTCCAATTGCGATTACACAAGCATATTTTGAATTTTAAGTTTTCAGCTGTTTTTTTTTCACGTCTCCTTTTTGCACGTGCCAGACATTGTCTTGCGGCACATGCAAACCTCCGCTGCGGCACTTGAAAATAAATAAATGAGTAAACTGAAAGGGTTGGCAGGCAGTAGTTGTGGAAGGGGAGTGGAGGAATAAATGGTTGATTAAAAAAAAAAAGAAGTGGAAGGGAGAGTGATAAGGACATGGAGTCTTCCGCCTGCGGTGCATCTTTTGATTTTACCGCGCGGGGATATAAATGAAGGCCAATCAAAGTAGAAAACTGCACGTGATAATGTTTTAGATAGTTTTGCACTCATAGTAGAGACGTTTAGAGAGGTGTACGTTTATGCTGTCGAGTGTGGAGGTGAAGTTTTTTAATATATTTTTAACGAAAAGGAATGTGAATCATTGGGTGGTAGTAGGGGTGGGGAGTGTAGCACAGGAGCACATTTTTTTTTCTTCGTGTCCCGCTGTATGACTAAGCACCGGCATGGTTGTGGTGGGAGAGCACCCTCTTCCTTAGAAGATGTGCCGGCCGCACGGTGCTGTCGCTTTTACGATATGACTTTTGTCATTGTACGTTGCAGAGGACACCTTTTCCCACCGCTGCACCCGTAATTTTCTTCACTCCCCCGTTCTTACGCCTCCGAATGAGGATGAACAACAACAACAAAATAGAATAAATTATCAACCGATTTTATGAAGCTGTGAAGAATGAGAACAGCTGTACACCACAACTATCCCCACTGTGTCTTACTTGTCAATAGATTTCATTCTCTCAAGAAGCACCGCAGTGTTTTCTTCTTCTATCGTAGCGGTGGTTAATTACCGCAGGAGCAAAGAAAATAATACTGGGGGATAGTGTCGGGTGTTAGAACGCCCTCGCCGAGGATGCATGCTTCCCCATCATTGTCATCGCTGCAGCCAGTGGCGTTACTAGCCCCGAAGCAGTTGCGTGCGTTACTGCTGGAGGGTGGCGCAGAGGTTGTCGTGGAGCACCGTATGGCTGGAAAAAAACGGATGTTCGTACACATTCCTGACGAGTACGAGCGGGGGGAAATGGCGGCTCGTCACGATTCCTGTGTCACTGTGCATCGAAAGGCGGTTGAGGACTTGACATGGGCGCGTGAGACGCTGTGGAATAACGAGTGGTTGCGCCGTTACCTCTACACATCGGACTACTTGACCTGGCCAGCACTGCAGCAGCTGGCCAGTATGGTAAATCTTGCATGGTCCGCGAAAGAAACGGATGAGGTAGCTGATTACGCTGCTGCTAGCGCACTCAGAAAAGCCCTGAAAATAATTAGGCAGGATGTGCTCTACACTGGGCTCCATCCTCTGCGGGAGGAGACCCTTACGGGCCCGCTGCTGGCCTTTAAAAGTGAGGAGGGTAATGGCACTACTGCCGGAGACATTCTGCACGTGCTTGGCTCACGGGATGATAAGAGCATGGATGGGAATCTTGGGACTGCGGTGTGGTCACTGGAACTTCACACTCCATCGTTTACAACCGATGATGTCTTGAAACTTCCGCTAACGGTACGTATGCAAGATGCCTTTGTGCATATTCTTCAGCCGAGCCTCTCCGCGGCCACGCTGGATAATTCGTGGTCTGCACTTCTTGCTGCTCATCGTCAATGTGTCGATAGCAACAACATGGGGTTGTTTTGTAGCGTACCGGAGTGTATTGCACAGATGAGTGACAATGTTGCTCACGTGGCTCAGTTGATTGGCAAGGCAGGAGAGCAGCGTCAGCGAGTGCGCATGCGCGTTGGCGTATACGGAACCGTCATTCAACGAAACGAAGTATTTGTTGTCTCGTGGTTATCCCAATCGCATGATGGGACTTCCGATGAATCAGCTCTTCGAGATGCCTTTGAGAAGACGGTGGGCCGTAGTTATGAGGTGTGCAAGGCGACAGGATTAATTGTTTATTGTGATGGAGCTCAGGAAATCGGCAACCTCCTTCGAATGCGGTTTTTGAGCCCTCTGGCGTCCGAATGTGAGTACCAGCAGGTAACAGAGACTGCCTCGCAGGCTCGCGTTACACACGTGGTGGTTAAACATAATCCATTTGTGGTAGTCCACGGTCCTCGTGTTGCAGGGGAATTTCCAGAGAATGCTGGAGCTCGTCAAGAGCTTATGGAGCTGCTACTTTCCCGTGAGGGTAACGCGTCGCCGGCCTCGCACCCCTCACCGCAGAACCGCATTCCCAACGATGTTTCGTGCGTGGCTGGGGCCACTTCCACTACATTTACCGGAGAGGACTTACGTCGAGGGGTGGATGAGGCTGTGCTGAGAACGCTCTCATGTGAACCCATGACAAGGGTGGCGCTGGCGACTCATCCGAACATGGCGCGTTTCCGCGGAGTACCCAATTTTGAAGCCGTGCTGAAGGACTCCCTCAAGAGAGTCGCCGAATATCAGGGAAGAAAATATCGCCCAAAGGAATGATGGCCCTGAGGGCTTTCCCGACTTGGAGAGAAAAGGTTCGGTTGTGGCAGCTGTCTACCGGTGCTTTTTTTTTCTTTTTCTTCGCTGTTACCGTGGAATAGTGACAAAGTTTCTTCCTCGTATCTTAAGATGATAACGTTTTCCTGTACTCGCAAAGGATGTCAGGACAATGTGCGAAGGTTTTTGTTGGGTCAAACATACGGGAGTATGTTATATCGATATGTATTTCTTTTCCTTGGGAAGAAAATATGTATTACTTAATAATTATTGTCATTTGTCTACATCGCTCACACATCTTATATATATGTATATGTATATATATAATACTATCATCGGCTCGATTAAAATGGACAATGTATCTAATCATTTTTGTTTGTGTTCTCCTTTTTTATTTTGTTGTGCTTCCTCCTCTCGTTTCATGAAAGTCCGTTTGGCTGACGGGGGTGAAAGTCTGCCGTTGGTGGAGTCCTTCCTTTTTGCCTACGAAACGGAAGGAGGGGAGTGTAATTGGTAACAGGCGTCCACACACTGGGACTCTCTCGCTGCAAATGGGGAGGGGCGCGCGCACGAAACGCAGTTCCTGTCCCACTGTGAAGAGGCGAAGGCACGAGGTCAAACACCACGCTTCGGAGGTGGACCCCTCACTCGTGGAGCGATATCGGAATACACGGCAGCCTGCAAGAAGGGCCAGTTGTTCGAGGAGCTTCGGGAGCAAAAAAAAGATGCGAAACGGTTCCGGCGTGAGACGCGGGAGAAGGAGCGCAAAGTGCTAAAGGAAAACGCCCCGACGAAGGCGATTCCGAAAACGAAGGAGCGTATGCGGCTTCCTGATGTAACGTTCGTGGAGGACAAGGATGACACGGAGATTTTGTGCGATGAGGCCGACGACGAGTTTGCGTCGTACTTCAAGGAGGGGCGCAAGCCTAAAATATTAATCACGACAGGTGAGCGCCCATGCTTCCGCACGAAGCAGTTTGTGAAGGAGGCGTTATGGCTGTTCCCCAACGCTACCTACCGCCCACGCAAAGATTACACACTAAAAGAGATAACACAGTTTTGTATTAACCGTGATTTCACGGATTTGTTAGTCGTAACGGATCGCATTAAAGAACCGTACAACTTAATCGTGTCGCATTTGCCTCAGGGTCCCACGGCAATGTTCAGGCTCTCCAACTTCTCGACACATGAGCAGTTGAAGGATCCCGCACCGCGGACGGAGCATTACCCAGAACTCATTTTCAAAAACTTTGATACACGGTTGGGTCGTCGTATCAATCGCCTTCTGGAGTGTTTGTTTCCAGCTACGCGCGACTATGCTGGTCGTGCAGTTGCGACATTTCACAACCAGCGTGACTACATATTCATGCGAACTCACCGATACATATTTGATGGCTTAGACGCCGTGCGTATCCAAGAGATGGGTCCTCGTTTCACGATGAGGCTTCTGTCACTGCAGTCGGGAACGTTTGACACACAATTTGGGGAGTACGAGTGGTTCCGAAAGAAGGTCCACGATGCTGACAAATTGGAGTGGTACCTTTAAAAGGTCGGCAGTGCTGAGGGCTGTAATTGCTCCGAGTTGTAGGACGTTACGCGAGTAAACATGAGCGGGGAATGGAAGAAAGCTTGAATGAGGGGGCGTGGATGGGAGTTGTCAGGCAGTGCATGACATTTTTCCTCGCTTAGCTGCAAATATTGAACTACCATCTTTCCTTGTGGTGTGTACTTCTTTAAAAAAATCTTGTTACACAAGCAGGCATATATTTGCGTGCCTCAAACCGCTTCGTTTTACTTATTTGTTTCCCTTTGCAGTGCTGCACATGTTTCTAACTAACGTGCAACGTATTTTTCTGTTCTCCCGCATGTTTTCATCACCCCCTTTTTCATTTGCTTCCTTCGTTCTTTTTCTTACTCTTTCTGTTACTCACTTAATTTACTTAATCTCGTCGCAGTAGTGCGAGGGTGTTGATTGTGCTGTGGCTGAGGACTTGGTGAGGTGGCTGATGTATTGCTCAGAGAAGGTGCGGGTCCTCGTCGAGCAGCTTGCCTCAGTTAATCCGTACACGAATGCGAAATGTTTGCCTGACGTCCCACGCCCGGACGAGTCGACCATCCCGCGCGGGCTCCCCTCCCGCATGCAGATTCCGTACGTTCAGAATGTCCTCAACGCTTTGTCGTACAACTTTCTACCAAATACTTTCTTCTGCTTGGAGAAGCGTAGATCCCTGCAGAGCATTCTTCTGACATCGAAGGAGATTCTCACGGAGGCCTTACCGATCCGCTGTCTAGAGGCTACGTTTGTGGGGCTCTATCTCACTCAGGATCTCAAGGATGTTGATCGCATCCCACTTTCATTTAAATCTCGTGCTAAAGGCCGTGCTTACCATCATATTGTCCTCGTTATTCGTTGTGATTCGAGGTATGGGGCAGTTGGTCTTAGCAGAAAGTCCACTCTCATGGACAAACCTCTCATGTACACTAGCCTGTTTGAACTCATTATGGAATACAAGAAGCAGTACGAAGCTATTGGGCACGAACTCGTAGATTTTAAACTGGGTTTGTGTGTTAGTCACAAGCGGGACACGAACAAGACACCGTGCTGGCGCTACATATCAGTGAAACTTAGTAAACATTCCGTCGCTGCGTCGCCAGCAGCCACTTGCCTACTGGATCAGCAATCAGATCAAAGTGCGAACGGCGTAGATATATCAGCGATTTCAAACAGCGAGAACTGTGGTGGAATGGACGCTGTAGAAGACATGTTGACGTGTTATTGCAAGCTGATTTCTAGGCTGTCTGAGGAATACGACAACCGTGCCGTGATGCACGCACAAGGCTTGTCGTCCCATAGGTGGCAGACCTGCCTAAGAGATTTGCACGATTTGGATGTTGATGCATCGCGGGAGGAGAATAAGCGACGATTGGACGAACTGCGTAATGGTCGTTCCCCATGTTCAGCCATCAGAGAGATTTCAAAAAAGCGAAGTGCATCGCGTTCTATATCAAAGAAGCGCGCTGTAACTCGTAGCGGTGGAGTTTCCTCGTCTGAGAAGGCGGGAAAGAGACCGTCGTTCTCAGCAGCGACGGCCAGGACTTCAAGGAAGGCACACACCGCAACCCAGAACTTTTCGCGGCAGTCACCGTCGAGGTTCAGGCAGCACAACAATTTCATGGCATCGTCGGAATACAAGGACGATGGCCAGTTGCCTGTTGTTTCAACGGTTCTTCACCGCAGTCTGACGCCTGAGCCGTCCGGTCCTGAGGCAGAAGGTGATGGCATTGCCTGCACAAGTGCACCGACGTACGAGTTTACCGAACCGATGGTGGGGTCCCTCTTGCTCCCTTTGCTGGATTCAAAAACTGGTGAGTTCAGCTTGTCATCACACCCTGTGTCCGAGCGCTGCGCTCTGTAGTCTCCGGTGGCTGTTAGCGTGATTGAAGCTGAGGGAACGAAGATCCTTTATTTACATCCCCTTTCTTACTCCTGCTTCTCCATATTTCTTTTCTCCCGCGCTGTTTCCTGCTTTGGCGAGGGAATTTGCTGGCGTGTGTGGGTCATGGGGACTCGATTGAAAGGAAAAGGGGGAAAGGAAAGTGAGTGAAATGACAAACACAGCGGCGCTGGAGATGTGTTGCATTGCGAATGCCTGGTTTTGGCAGAACTGGATGCATCAGTCGGGGAAAAGAGAGGAGGGTGTGGGGATCGAAAGGATGTGCATTTGTCTGAAAAGTAAATATTAACAATCTATGCAGATTGGAAATTTGCGTGGACAGTTGTAGAAACTTTGGGTGGATTTGGTTAAGGGACGTCACCAAAATACGCCTGCGGACTTAAATGGAGTATGTGTACTTTTATAGCTATTAACCCTTCTCTCTCTTTCTTTCTCTTTCTCTGTATATATATATATATATATTTAATAAAAAAGATATGTATCTTCACCAGTTTGTAGGAAGTGGGAGGTGCCTTGCAATCTCACCGTACTTTTTTTATTTTATTCTTCGAGCACCCCGAGGATTCTTTGCCCCGCCCTTTATGCTGTGTGTCACTGCTATTATTTCCTTTTTCTCTACTTCTTTATGCATGTTGTTTCTGTGTGTGTCCCTAACCCTACCACATTTTTTTTACTGTGATGGCATTGCTATTTCCTTGTATTGACTTAATACTGTGCGTGGGTCCAAAGGAGGATGGAGGAATGTTAAAGGGCCGTGTGTGCGCGCTGCTTGGTGCAGCGGATCTATCGCGAAGAATTCCAGTTGTTCTCCTGGATCATGCGGGCAATGACCATTGAAACTCATTGTTACCTTACGAGAGCGTTGATTTGCCTTTTGCGCCTCTCTGCATTTTACTATTCCGTGGAACTCTGAGGTGGCTCCTTTTTCTCAGTGCGTTTTGCAGGCGGCAGCGGTGTAGCAATAACAGCTGATGTGGCGCCGTTTGCTTCCACCTTCGCCATGTAGTTGGTTACGACTTCGGTGCGTGTCTAGGCATATGTGTATGTATGTATGTGTTGTTTCCTCCTGCTCCGTGTCTTACCACCTCTTCCGCCTCCTCTTCTTATTTTGCCCTATCTTTGCCATTTATTATATCGTCGCAGCAACGGGTGTCTGATACTGTTGGTGCAGTGTGTCGTATAGTTGAGGATGACGATTGGCACCGCTAGCGGCTACGGGGCTATTGCAGGCAGCATTATGGTGTTCCTCTCTTGCGCGACGTATCAAAGGTGGCTCTTGGCACAATACAATTCGCGTATGCTAACCGATAAGAAGCAGATGGAGGAGAAGGTCGCAACTTCATTTTTTCGGGAGTTCATGCAGATTGCGAGGATAGCGCTGCCTACTGCTTGGTGCAAGGAGTTTTTTGGAACGTTAGTTTTTATCTTACTATTCTTTGTCATGGCCGTGTTCCGCGTATTGACATCAAATGCTAATGGTAAAGTGTTGCACGCGATGACTGAAGGCTCTGGCAGTGCTCGACTCCAAAACTTCACACGGATGCTGCTTCTTCGGACTGCTCTCTATCTTTTGTCGTCCGTCTGCAGCAGTTGTGTGGAACACCTCAGGACTTGGTTAATTGGCTGCTACCGCGTACGCCTTAGCCAACACTTCCAGAAGCGTTATTACAGCAGTCTGACTTTTTACCGCGCAACGGTGTTAGACAAGCGTTTGGAAGATGTGGACTCCGTGATCACTACATACTGCGCTGAGTTTGCTGAGCACTTCGCTGAGCTGCCGTACTACTTTTTGCTTCCCCTGCTGGGTTCTGCGACGTCGCTTTTTGCCCTTGTTCAAAAGGTTGGCGGTTGTGCATCAGCAGCTGCCTGCGGTTTAATCATTACCTCCGTTCTTCTCATGAAGAAGCTTTCCCCACCATTTGGGAGAATATACGCCTCCCTCCTTTCACAGGAGGATTCTTACCGGAGAATGTTGTCCAACAGCCTTATCAATGTGGAAAACATTGCTCTCCACAAAGGTGGTGGCCACACGGAGCGGAAACTTGAAGGCCGGCTTAGTGTCCTGAAGGATGCGCTCAATCATTTTGCACTCGCACGGGGTTACTTCAACCTTCTTGAGTTGGCATTCTCTACGTCTCTACGAAACATTGCGAGTGTCATTGTCTTTGGTGACGCCCTGCGACGGAAGGAGGCGTCAGTCAGCGATATTTACGTGGAGCTCTTGTACTTAAGGGATTTGAGCAAAAGCGTATCGGATGTTGTGTCGAATCTTCGCGAAATCTCTCACTTGTCCACATACACACTGAAGCTGGCGGACTTTGATACGACACTCAAGAGCATTGAACAGGATGTGCGGGAGACAGTAACGGAGGAAGAAGACGGAAAACTAAGCAGCCCTGCAATTTCGTCCCCGGCAGCTCCCTCAGAGGAGGGGAGCTGCTTCCCACTCTTCAAATTTTCAAATGTGACGCTGGAAACACCCGCCGGCCACGTACTTTTTGAGAATTTGAACCTCTGCATGGAAAGCGATCAGGACTGGGTGATTATTGGTGGTAATGGCCTCGGTAAAACTTCACTGCTGCGACTTATCTCCGGGCTTTGGTCCCCACTTAAGGGAACCTTTACCATGAATCGTCGCGTTAACCTTCTGTTTGCCCCACAGCAAAGTTACATGGTTCCCCAGTGCACGCTGCTTGAGCAACTCGTGTATCCGGAAATTGTCAAATCGGTTTCTGAAGAGGATGTTGAGCGTGCGAAGGAGGCGCTAAGGTTGGCAGGCGCCGGTTCCGTGGTGGAGGTGCTTGGTGGCTTTGACAGCGCACAGGTGGGGTTTGATCCTTCGAACGTTGATGACACGTACGACTGGGCGTCTCTTAGCGGCGGCCAAAAGCAGCGGGTTAATATGGCGCGAGTTTTCTATCAAATCCTGCGAATGGATCGCAGTCGTGAGGTACCTGTTGCCCTTTTGGATGAGGCAACGTCGATGATGGATGATACTGAAAAGGAGGTGATGCATAATATGCAAAAACTTAAGGTGCGGATGATATCCGTAACCCACCGTGAGCAGGTAATCAGGCGTCACACGCACGTGCTGAAAGTACTACCGGAGGGCCGTTGGACTGCCTCGGTTGTGTCACTTGGTGCTAGCAGTGATAATATATCAACACAGGGGGAGCCGTCAATGTGAGACCTGTGAAACCAGCTGTGTGCCGGAAGGCTTCCCCGTACCGGGTCCCTGTCGTTCGGAGCGCAATGTAAAGGGGCAATGAGGCGCAATGCAGGGAAGGGGGCAACAAGAAATAACCCGGGGGAGGAATCCGTAGACAACCCGACACGAGGGGAAGCTAGCGTGACTGGTAATAGTCTGTCTGTAGACGTATGCAGCAGAACATATATATACATATATATAAATAATGTGCCCACTCTGAGTATATGTATGGAAAGATAGCCATCTCTATCTGACTGGATCACTTATGATCTCTTACACCTTACAAAAAAAATTAATTAAATAAATAAGTACGTAAAATATACAAATGAAGACTGACCCATGTTCCCCTCTCCTTCTTACCGATATCACTTGAATGGTGATGAATTGGGGGATGAGCGAATGGAATGCGTACCTGCTTGTGGTGTACCGGTGCTTTAGTGTTGGACTACAGTGGAGAGTTAAGGGATTTCTTTTGCCTCGAAAGTCGTAGGGCTGTTGGGCAATAGTCCGTGAGTTTGCTTGGGGTGGGCGGAACCAATGGGGCACGAAGCGTGTCCCCCCCTGAACTTCGTGTTTGACAGCACCGACGGCGAGGTGCGCTTACGGTTGTGGTGCCTCACCGTGGACACTATGGGTTTAAGTAGCGGCGGAGTATGCGGAAAGGAGAAAATAAAGGGCCAAAAAGAGAGAAAAAAATGACAAAATAAATTAAAGGCAGCGTTCTCTTCTGTACACACGTTCATCCGCGCAACGGCACACGTGCACTTACAAATTTATGCATTACCAGGGGGTTGCACATTGCGTGCCCTGATGTGTATGTGTGTATATGATCGGGGAACTGGAAGATATTATGCTTATTTCACGGTAACGGGAGTGTAAACCCTTATTTTATTGTATTCCCTTTTTACCTTATTCCTTATTTTTGTTTTTCTAAGTGCGCTTAAAAAAAAAGTGAGTGGACCTGCTGGGTGCCAAGCGAACGATGCCGGGAACGGAGGGGAGAGAACGCACTTATCTTTTTTGTCTACACAAATATGTCAAGCGGTGGTGGGTGTGCTTGAAGTTTTTTTTCCATTTGGTGATTTGTGATGGGAATACTTCTGTGACAAAGTCGTGTTGAAATGTGCTGGAAACCCAACAAGGTCCCGGTCTCCTTCTTCCCCTTGCGAAGGAGTGGAAAAGGGTGTGGTGTTGGTGTAGTGAGAACCTGTGGGCCGGATGGGCTTTTTTCCTTCTGGTGCTTCCATTCTTCGTTTCTCACCTTGCGCCATGATGTGCTAACTATGGCTCCATGCAGATCTAATCGGGTTGGGGTATCATTTAACCAGTCAAATGTGGTATTTATCCCTCTTCTCACTTTTGTGCTGCGCTTACCTTTTCCGTTCTCCTAAATGCGGCTCTGCGTTTGCTTTTTTTTTTTTGGTCTCCTTCTCCCTGTTTTTGTTAAGCGGTTGCTGTCCATGTTACTTCATCATTTACTTTACCTTCTCTTCATTTTCCTTATCATTTGATCTCCGACGAACATACCTCCCGCAAATATCAAAACAAAACAAATCGCCGCTGCACGAAGGGGTTAGGGGCTGTGCACATGGAGCGTGTGTGGGTGCACGTAAGCCGTGCACCCTTATTTTCCTT
>NHOR01000064.1:0-10000 GCA_002287245.1 Trypanosoma congolense | reverse complement strand
GGATTGCATGTCTCTAAAGATGTGGTTTGTGCGCTTTTCAAGGAAAGGCAATATAAAAAAGAAAAGTGAAAAGTGATGCACAAACAAAGGAGGTGTGGCAAACCTTCCATGAAATGCTGAAAGATAGTATAAAGGAAAGGAGCGATTTAGAGAAGGTGACTCTTGGTGGAATAATTTCTTGTCAATACATGGTGTACGTGCAGGAGACCCAGTGCACACACCGAGAGAATATCAAAGGAGATGGAGTAAAGATTGTAATGAAGGAAGATGCGGGTACCAACACGGCCTACTGTACATCATCGTATCCACTGGATCGTGGATGTTCCATCATACGGCATCGTGGGAGGGTGCACCACTTGCACGGGGAGGCAATAGTAAGGCAGGGAAGCCATCGCATCCTTATGTCAATCATCTGGGTTGCATGTGGAGCCTAAATCACCTCTCACCACCACCACTACAGCCCGGCATATATACCCTCATGCTTACGAGGACTACGTGATAAGACGCCTTTGTCGCTTCCATAGCGCATTACCCGACAGTCCCAACACCGGTCCATGCACACAGAGCACAACACACATAAAACCAACGCGGTATGACTTTTTAAGAAACAAAGTATCGCACAACGTGCAAGAGGCGCCTTAGCAGCCAGCTATGTGTGAAGCATTGGGGACCCTAACCCATTGGCCATCCGAGGAGAGAAATCCGCTCCGGCATTCCCAGTGGTAGGCGTAACTACTGGGGGGACGTGTATATTAACTACGATCCCGTGCGAGAATGTCACTGGCACGAGACCTTGGAGCACCATCTGAAAAAATACTATGATAATAATAATAAATAATAATAATAACATAGAAAACACCAATACACGCATGCATACATGGATATGGATATGTATGTATGTGTGTGTGGAAATGCATTCTACAGAGGGTAGAAACGAAGTATTAGGAGTGGAGGCCCCCAGACGCTTCATGAGCAGTATGGAGAAGGAAAATGGATCACTACAACACAGGTGTGGTGCCAAGCCAAAATGCCATCCGCTGCAACACCCTAACCCCCACTGTCACATTCGACATGCCATCAAAAGCATGAAGGCAACGGCGGCGGCGCAAGGTCAGGGACTGGAAATCGTTCTACAGAAAAAAACTGTGAAACACTCTCTCTATACTCCCCTATCTTGACACCAAAACGGGGAACACACAACTATGATGCCAGTGAGATTAAAATGAAGCATGATATGAGGAAGGGCTCCATAGTGAAGATATCCTCACGATGGAAAGTGCAGCAACGCTATATGTATGCAAATGTACATACATCGTGTCGAGCATGCATACCGCCAAAGGCTCTCCCGCCGCGTGAACAAAGTAAAGACTGATGATTGCAAGAGAGAAAGAGAGAAAGATAAGGAGTGACCTCCTGTGCATGTGCGTAGGAAACGACCATTGTAGCGCCACAAGTGTGCTTAAACACCCACACAGCGTATAGAAGGCCTCTTTGAGTTCAGCTGGTGCTACACATGCAATGGTGCTGAGGTACGAGTATTTTACAATGGTGTTGGGTTCTAAAGGGCTTTATATCCACTATTATTTGCTGTAAAGTCGTCCAAGCATGCCCAGAGAGTATGCAGCGAGATAGCCATACATCAAGAATATGATCAAAGCCAATAATACCCTTGCCATAAAGCAGCGTGTGGATGTAGACAGCGTCACGCTCCTTTCCAAAAGAAAAAAATGCTGGAAACAGTGATAACCAATAAAATAAATCAGAGAGTGGAAGAAAAAAATAAGGAATGGAGCAAAGAATTATGTAGATGGGTACTAATGCAATAATTGCAGTATGTCGAACCGTACTCAATCCCACACACACCAATTGTGGATGTGAAGGGACAGCGCTTGAGGAGACAAGCACCCAGCACAAAAAAAAAAAGTAAAGAAAGAAAGAATGAGGAAAAGATAGGGAACGAAACTTCATTGCCAGAAAGGCTTCTTCCTATCAGTTTGAAAATGCTAGCGCAGCCAAAGGGCATTTGGTATTATTGGTTGCGCCCATCACTTTTATATCGGAGGGTGCATGAATGGTGTTTCGGTATAAGCCCCACTATCACCCAACGTATACGGCACAGCACCCGGGCCTGACACACTCATGCTGCCGTAACCTTTGGTCCTGTGTATGAAATATGAGATCTGTAAATTGTGCTGAGAAGGAGAAATGTTCGGCATGAACGGCTTGAAAGCAAATTCTTTCCTACAAGCACTCCCTCACAAACTGCAACAACAACATAAAAAAAATTTTCTACAAACATAAAACAAAGCTACAATACACCCCAATATCATAAGAAAGAAAGCTCACGACACTATGCAAAAAAAAATAAGGTTGCCTTCACATATAACCACCACCTTACAAAACACAAAAATCCACCAAAGTGTCTCTTTGTCGCCCTGTTAAAAAATTTTTCAAAAAATTTGGTCCCGGGTTCAAACTCCCACATGTCCAACTTTTTCCCTTTGGGGGTCATTTTGGCCATTTTTCCAAAAACAAAAAAAAATCGCTAAAAAAACGCCAGAACGTGATGAAAACACCAATAAAACCGTTTTTTGATGTGCACAATGTGTTCAGGACACTTTTTCTGGTTTACTAACACATTTTGCACAAAAAAATATATCCCTGGTGACGCCGGCCACCTCAACGTGGTGCCAGGGTCTAGTACTCCGTCCAGGAGGAAGCCAAGCGCCCGCGTTATGCCGGGTTCGACAGGACGGGGGCGGGCAAGAGGCTGACGGCTACCAGAGAGGAAGTATGCATCATCACCGGCACTCTGGGGTGAATGAAGTTGGTCGAATACTTCCCTGCACGTGCGAGCGTGCTACGTTGGATGCGCGGCGTATCCTGCTGCTTGTCAGTGGAGACATCGAGCGTAATCCAGGACCCATGATTCGTGGAGCCCAGTGGAATGCTGGGGGTCTCTCCCAGGCGAAGCGAATTGCCTTGGAGAGGAAACTTCACGAGGACATGGTTTTGTTTTGTCTCTTGCAGGAGACACACCTGGCGTCGGCAGAATGTGCCGCGTTAAAAATAGGCGGATACCAGCACGTGGGGCAGGAGAGAACTCCTCACGTGGCGGGGTATCTATTTTGGTGAGAGATGGAGTGGGAGTAGAGGTGGGCATACTAGAGAAAGAAGTTCCCGAGAGAGCGAAAGTGACACTGAGGTTCTCGGCCGATGTGAGTCTCACGATCACATCGGCTTACTTCCCCAGGAAGGCTGACGTTACCAGCGAGGCGCTGGACACCTTGCTGGGAGCAAACGGGGCAATGGTGATAGGAGCAGACGTGAACTCACACCATGTGTTGTGGGATCCGTTGCGTCCGAGTGATGACAAGGGAGAGTGCATTGTGGATTGGTGTGTCCAGAACGATATGAGGATCGCCAATACCGGATTGGCCACCAGGCGACAGCCTGGCACGGCAGCACTGTCGTCACCGGTCATCACGCTGTGCAGAGACTGTGAGATCTCTAACTGGAAGTCCGCATTGAGCCCGGACAGTGATCACCATTGGATCACGTTCGATGTTTTTGTGGGCACCAGCCTAGACGTGATTGCTCCCTCCAAACCTGTACGTGCCCTGTACTCGTGGAACAAGGCGCGTTGGAATGATTTTAGAAAATTGAGTGACGATTTTATTTTCCGAGGAATGAAGAGGTCGGCCAAAGGTGCGGATGCCCTGAATGAGACGATCACACCTGGCATTAGGATGGCAGCGAAGAGGACGATCCCAAAGGGCAAGGATGTGGCACCGCCTTTTTGGACTCCGGAACTGACAAAACTGGACAAGATGGTTCGGGAGTGCAAGAATGAGCGGAAGAGAGATGCATTGATCCGCTGGAGGAGGAAGGTGCTAGTGGACACGGCCATGGGACGGTGGAAGGAAAATGTGTCGAAGCTGTCCACCACGGATTCAGCGAGCTGGAACCTGGTGAAGTCGATATATGCGCCACGGCCGCTAACATCACCGGTGCTGGTGGTGGATGGCCATCCATTGACCAAGCGTCAGCAGGCGCAAGCATTGGCCAAAATGTACATGGCCAGGTCAACGAAGGCACCGCATGCACCGGGAATGAGGATACCCAGCACTAGGCGCAGCACTTTCCGACCCATTACCGAGGCAGAGCTGGATGTTGCGCTGCGTGAGCTCTCTTCCGGCACAGCGCCGGGTGATGACGAGATACACTGTGAGGAGTTGAAGGAGCTAGGCAGGGTAGCAAAGAAGTGCGTGTTGCGACTGTTTAATTGTAGTTTGCGCACAGGACAGGTGCCTGCAAAGTGGAAACACGGCATCATCGTACCACTGCTAAAGCCGAACAAGCAAGCAAGCAGCATGGCGTCCTTCAGGCCCGTCACGCTCACCAGCACACTGTGCAAGTTGATGGAACGCATCGTGGCGCGTAGGGTAAGGGACTGCGTTAAAGACAAGTTGCAACCACAGAAGGCCGGGTTCAGGCCGGCGCGATCAACGCTAGATACGCTCATGCAGGTGACGAGTGCAGTGCGACGAAGGAAGGATGGTGGTAAGACGGCAGCAGTGTTCATTGATTACGCGCGTGCCTTTGATTCAGTCGATCATAATTGCATTGTCAAGGCGCTAATGTCCTTTGGTGTTGAGATGCACTTGGTGGCATGGATAGCGGATTTTCTGCAGGGGCGTACGGCGCAGGTGAGGGTGAACAACACGCTGTCGGAGGATATCAGTCTTACCTGCGGTGTTCCTCAAGGATCGGTGCTAGGGCCGCTGTTGTTCATTGTGACGGTGGATTCGCTGAGCAAACGGCTGAATTGTATCCCTGGTTTGCAACATGGTTTCTTTGCGGATGACCTCACGATTGTGTGCACGAGCGCTGATCTGAGTGCAATCCAGCAGACCATTCAACAAGGATTAGATTGCATCACGAGGTGGTCGGAGGAACATTACATGGAAGTGTCAGCGGAGAAGACCGAATATACACTATTTGGTGAGCGAGAGACGAACCTGTTGAGCCTGAAGGTTGGCGAGACTGTTCTGAAGGAAGTGCGCACACCAAAGCTGCTCGGTCTTACCATGCAGCCGCACAAGGGACTGAGCAAGCATGTGCAGGGAGTTAAGGCAGCGGCAGACGCGCGGCTATTGCATCTCAGGGCAGTGGCGTCGCCAGAGTGGGGCCCAGATCGGGAGAAGTTGCGTGCTTTCTATCTAGCGCTGGTCCAGGCCAAGGTTTGCTATGGCATTGCGTCGTGGTGGTTTGAAACCTCGCTGTCTGATCGGGAAAGACTGGAAAAAGTACAGGCACAGGCGGCGCACATAGTGGCGGGTATTCCCAAAGCTGCCAACCGGAATGATGCTTTGTGTGAGGCAAGGCTGAAGCCAATTAACGAGGTGGCACGCCGAAGAGCGCTGGAATACTACCTACGTCTGAAGGTCAAAGGCGCGGTTCACGCGAAGCTTGCTGAAAGCATCTTCCCACCTGAGCACCCGATTCACGTTAGGCTTGCAAAAGTAAAACACTTGTACAGCACCATGGATGGCATGGAAAAGCAGCATGATGCGACAGTGTTGCAGCTGTCACGGCGTGTCCACTTCAACACCACCACGCCGGGTAGCCTTAAAGCAGACGCACCAGAGAAGGACAAGAAGATGCACACCATGCGGCGAGTGGTACGGTTCAGAGACTTTGACTATCAGGTGTGGACGGATGGGTCCGTGGTGCTGGATGTTTCGTCCGGAGCTGGAGCGCTGGTGTATCCGAAGGAGGGTCGGCGTGAGAAAGTAGTGCTGGGAGCTGGGTCGCTTGCTTGCAGCTATCGGGCGGAGTGCGTGGCAATGGAAGCAGGGCTGAAAAGGCTAGTCAACGTTATTGAGTTGAACAAGACGCACAGGACGCGAGTGGTGGCATTCACAGACTCGTTGTCGTTATCGATGGCGTGGAGTACTGGTCCTGCAGTGGTTGAGGACGCGATACTGAAGCGCATCTGGGATCTCATCTTGCGACGTGTGCGGCTCCGCGTGTCCGTCAACTTCCAGTTCGTGTTCTCGCATGGTGGAGTGCCACGCAACGAAGCGGCAGATAAGGCAGCGGAGCAGGGAAATGCAAAGCCACAGATGTATCCGGCGTGGATCACTGACATTGTCACGAGTGTGGAGAGGGAGGTGCGGAATGAGATGCACCGTTCTTTCGAGGAGGGTCGGATGCTACGCACGCATCGCAGCGTGCTACTTGACCACGTTCGGCATGCGCCGAAGCACACCAAGCTGGATCGACTGGGAGAGTCGCTATTGGCGCAGTTCAGAACAGGCACCTCGAAGCATTTTGGTTGGCTACATAGAGTGCTCACACGTAAGACGGACAGGCTTGAGTGCGGATGGTGCAGAGTGCAGGACATCGGAGGTGATGCAGTAGAGGGTCACACTTTAGCAAAATCAGCAGTGGACAGCGCGAACGTACCCGACTTTGGTATAGCGACAAGATAGAGTGACCCGATTATTTTCCCATTGTGCAACATGGTCTGTGCGCGTCGACAGGCTGGTGTGGTGCACCTAGTAAAGATTCATGGCCTGGAGAGGGACTGTGCATTAGCAATGACCAAGAAAGCTAGGTGTGCAGCGCTGACGTACAAGAACGGATACACCTGTCACGTGTGCGGTGATGCCTTTGAGCGGCGAGGGCTGCTTGTAGAGCACATGGCACAGCACCCCCCGGTTGTAGTGCCGAACGTTGAGAAGCGTCCAAAAAGGGCAAGGGAAGAAGATGAAGCGGACGGTGGAAAAGCGTTTAAGTGCCGCTGGTGTGCGAAGAGGTACACCGTATACGCGCGGCCGCGAAAGCACATGATACAGAAGCACCCGGAAAAACAACTAAAGAGTGATGACATACCGGTGGAGCAGGAAGCATCATCTGACAGTGATGGCGAGCCAGTGCAGGAAGAACAGATTTTCGTATGCCAGAAGTGTAATAGGGTCCCCAAGGGCAAGACATGGCTCACCAGGCACAAGTGCAATGTAACCTCTAACATAAACTCGGAAGACTCGAACGTGGCAGAGCAGTCAGACACAGCAGCGTGCCCCATTTGCAGCAAGGAGTATCACTACAAATGGTTGCTGAGGCACATGCGGGAGAAGCATCCAGGACACGATGAGTCATTACGTCCTCAACCACGCGCGAAGCCCAAGCGAAAGACAATGAGATCAGAGGCTCAGGCACAGGACGAAGGGAGTAGGTCGACGGAGTTGGCAGGTGCTGGAGACGGGGAAGGAGAAAGGACGCGGAAATGCCCCCGAATGGGTCGTCACAAGGAAAGTGAGGAGGGACGAGATTATGTGTGTGGAAGATGCGGTAGTGCGTATAAGCAGTGGTACTCGCTTGTATGGCACACGCGCACGCATCACGACCGTACTACCACAGTGAAACGGAAGATGAAGGACGGCACGGTAACGATGACACCCCTCCTGCAACGATCACTCCAGTGCCCATACTGCCCAATGAAGTGCGCACTGAAACAGTACCTCACAATGCATCTCCAGGCAAAGCACGGTCAACGCAAAAAAGAGTCTGAACACAACCTGCTGAAGGCCGAGTGTGAGGAGTCTGCGGCACACCTTCTCGAGTGCCCAAGTTTGCGAGAGCTAAGGAAGAAGCACGGACTGGAAACACGGATAGACGGGGAAGTGTTCTTCAGTGCTCAACTTGCCAGCTTCTTGAAGGAACTTTTCCAGCTAGAGAGCCCATTGAGTCCCCCTCTCGATTCACCAAAATTAACGCCCGCTCGAGCCGTGAACAGGCATCGTTCACCCACGGCGCTGGATACCGCTTACCCCCCTCTGCGGCAACGAAGCTGATTGCGGTGTGCCCTGCAAGAGCCATGCTGAAACGTGTCCATGAGAATGACTCGTTAAACAAGTCATTCTGTTTCCATGTTCCGCTGGGTAAAGCGAGGAGAGCGTCGCGAATACACTTAACGTCGCCTTTTGGTATACAGAGCCACAGGGGCAGTCGCGAGTCTAGCGGAGCACGAGCAGAATAAAAACACAATGAATATATATATATATATATATTCCGTTTTTTTTTTGTTTTTTGTGCCCGAAAAGTGTGTTTTTGGTGGTTATTTCGCTGTTTGAACTGTTTTTTTGCATGCCCGACGTGAAATAACACTTTTTACAAAATTTTGGTAAAAAAATGCAAAAAAAATATTTTTTTCGTTTTTTTGTTTTTTGTGTCGAAAAGTGTTTTTGGTGGTTATTTCGCTGTTTGAACTGTTTTTTTGCATTCCGGTGTGAAATAACACTTTTTACAAAATTTTGGTAAAAAAATGCAAAAAAAATATTTTTTCGTTTTTTTGTTTTTTGTGCCGAAAAGTGTGTTTTGGTGGTTATTTCGCTGTTTGAACTGTTTTTTTGCACTCCCGGTGTGAAATAACACTTTTTACAAAATTTTCGCAAAAAAATGCAAAAAAAATATTTTTTTCGTTTTTTTGTTTTTTGTGCCGAAAAGTGTGTTTTTGGTGGTTATTTCGCTGTTTGAACTGTTTTTGCATTCCCACGTGAAATAACACTTTTTACAAAATTTTCGCAAAAAATGCAAAAAAAAATATTTTTTTCGTTTTTTTGTTTTTTGTGCCGAAAAGTGTGTTTTTGGTGGTTATTTCCGCTGTTTTGAACTGTTTTTTTGATGCCCGGTGTGAAATAACACTTTTTACAAAATTTATGCAAAAAAATGCAAAAAAAATATTTTTTTCGTTTTTTTGTTTTTGTGCCGAAAAGTGTGTTTTTGGTGGTTATTTCGCTGTTTGAACTGTTTTTTTTTGTATGCCCGGTGGAAATAACACTTTTTACAAAATTTTGGAAAAAAATGCAAAAAAAATATTTTTTTTCGTTTTTTGTTTTTTGTGCCGAAAAGTGTGTTTTTGGTGGTTATTTCGCTGTTTGAACTGTTTTTTTGCTATGCCCGGGTGAAATAACACTTTTTACAAAATTTTCGTAAAAAAAATGCAAAAAAAATATTTTTTTTCGTTTTTTTGTTTTTTGTGCCGAAAAGTGTGTTTTTGGTGGTTATTTCGCTGTTTGAACTGTTTTTTTGCATGCCCGGGTGAAATAACACTTTTTACAAAATTTTACTAAAAAAATGCAAAAAAATATTTTTTTCGTTTTTTTGTTTTTGTGCCGAAAAGTGTGTTTTTGGTGGTTATTTCGCTGTTTGAACTGTTTTTTTTGCATGCCCGACGTGAAATAACACTTTTTACAAAATTTTGGAAAAAAATGCAAAAAAAATATTTTTTTCGTTTTTTTGTTTTTTGTGCCGAAAAGTGTGTTTTTGGTGGTTATTTCGCTGTTTGAACTGTTTTTTTGTATGCCCGGTGTGAAATAACACTTTTTACAAAATTTTAAAAAAAATGCAAAAAAAATTTTTTTTCGTTTTTTTGTTTTTGTGCCGAAAAGTGTGTTTTGGTGGTTATTTCGCTGTTTGAACTGTTTTTTATGCCCGGTGTGAAATAACACTTTTTACAAAATTTTTTAAAAAAATGCAAAAAAATATTTTTTCGTTTTTTTGTTTTTTGTGCCGAAAAGTGTGTTTTTGGTGGTTATTTCGCTGTTTGAACTGTTTTTTGCATGCCCGGTGTGAAATAACACTTTTTACAAAATTTGGTAAAAAATGCAAAAAAATATTTTTTTCGTTTTTTGTTTTTTGTGCCGAAAAGTGTGTTTTTGGTGGTTATTTCGCTGTTTGAACTGTTTTTTTGCATGCCCGGTGTGAAATAACACTTTTTACAAAATTTTTAAAAAAATGCAAAAAAAATATTTTTTCGTTTTTTTGTTTTTTGTGCCGAAAAGTGTGTTTTTGGTGGTTATTTCGCTGTTTGAACTGTTTTTTTGCATGCCCGGTGTGAAATAACACTTTTTACAAAATTTTACTAAAAAAATGCAAAAAAAATATTTTTTTCGTTTTTTTGTTTTTTGTGCCGAAAAGTGTGTTTTTGGTG
>NHOR01000017.1:0-48203 GCA_002287245.1 Trypanosoma congolense | reverse complement strand
GGGGGAAACCTGTGCAAATTTCTGACGACGTGAACTCGCCAAGGTTGATTGCGGAGGGGTGCTCCATAGCCAAGTGGGAAGCGGTCCTCAAGAATGGCGTCATACGCCGCAACACCATCCTGAAGGAGTACGATGAGGCAAAGGAAAGGGAAAGACGTCGTTTGAGACGTGAACAGCGCCGGGAGGCAAGGCGGCGTGCGAGGGCGGAGGAGGCTGAGGAGGCGGAAGAAGACGAGGAGGACGAATAGTTCTTTTTTCTTTTGTCCGTGATGCCGATATCTGTTCAGCTCGTCTTTGGGCACTGTGGGAGAATCGGTCTGTGTGAGTCGATGCTTGAAGTCCTTACCCTTTTTTTTCACCGCTTTGGTATCAGTTGTGTACTTCTTTGAGTTGGACTTGACTTTGTTTTTATGTAAATCAAGATGTGTTCGTCGGCAACTTGGTGACCGATGAATAAGACGTCGTAGGTGTGGGGCGGATGGTGGCGCTAGTGAGTGGAAAAAAAGGAGAAGTGTGAAGTAACAGCATGGGTTACTGAGTCGTGTAGATACTAGAAACGTCTAGATACTAAAAATTTGTATGTCTTTAGTATTGAGGACATTTTCTCTTTCTTTTTTCTCCTGCATGGAAAGCCTTCGCTTTTTGTACGTGGCACACTTGCATCATCACAGGAACTTGACATTTTGATAAGTGTGTTCTTCCTATATATATATTTATATATTTATATATATGAAAAAAAACCTTTGCTCCCCGTTATGTCATTACTGTTACTTACTCTGTTGGCATCGTACGCAAGGACCGGTTGACTATCAGAAGCCTCCGGTAACCGTTAAATTAGTGAGTAGTGATTCGCGATGCTACGTCAGCACAGTCCCGACGGTATGGCCGGGAAGGCGCGAGTCTCAAGCATTACGTGGGAGGACGAACTGCTCCTGCGTGGTGTGCGTCTGGACAGTGGCTTAGTTCCGCTTCTGCAAACAACGCTTTCTTCTCCTCACAACCGCAGCGAGCACGGTAGCACTGCACCTGCCGGGTCCAGTGCTATTCTTGCAATGGTCAATGGTGGTGGAAGCTGCAACAGCAGCCCGCGGTCGGAGGTGCGGCCGAAGAATGTCAGCCCCCTACGTGACCTCAGTGCAAAGTTGCGTGGGAAGGAACACGGGGCATCGTCTTGCGATGAGAGTGGCGTTGGTTACTCATCGGATAGCGGGCTTTCCAACACGTGGGTGCGAACGCTATCCAATGCGATGAGCTCCCCGAGGGTTGTGGTACCTTCCTTGTTGCCGATACCCCAAAATGTTACACCTCCTTCACGGGGAGGAAAGGACAGACACCACAACTGTGCTTTACCTCCGTTGAATGCTGAAGGAGGAAGAGCAAGCGGTCGTAGCACAGCGCCACTGTGTAGAAACGGTCAGGACCATAGTGTGAACGTCTCGAGCACACAGCTCAGTAGCAGTGTGGCCTCTATTCGCGACACTGAGGACACGCTCGTGCTGAATCCGAGTACGCCGTTGTCATGTGGTAGTCGGAGGGAGAAAAAGCTAAGCTTGGGCAGTAATCCAAAGATGAGTGTAGTAACGATGGGCGGGTCACCGTGACTCCTTTAAAGACACCGTTAAAGAGAGCCATGACCCTTTGAACAGATAAACATGTGCCATAGCGGTCAGCAAAGTGGCATCGGTGTCTCAATGCAGGGTTATGGATGCAACTAACGACTCTAAACACGGCATATCTACGGTGTGTGACCATGTCAGTGTTGATGCCCGCAAGAATTGGTTGGTGTTGCTTTGATTACTTATTTTTCATTCAGCAAAGCGCAACAGGCTGCATGTGTTTAACTGTTGGGTGTGTTGCGGTATTGCTAGGAGGGCTTGAAAGGGAGGGTTTCAGGGGAGATAGGTGGTGGTAGTGTTGTGCCGCTTCCTTATTTCTACCCATTTTTCATTTTCCTTCTTTTCACTCCTCGTACCTCCTTGTTTTCCTTTCATATTTGTACCCGCTCTTTTTTTTTCCTTTTCTTTCTTTCTCTTTTCACTTGTTTCATTACGTTATCGAGAGCAGCACTCGGGTTTGTATTTAAAATATTGTCTTCTGTATTTGTGCTCCCGTGCATATAAAAGCATATATTTTATTTTATTTTGCATTTGTATTGTGCACTCGTTCTTGGGGTTTTGCATCAGGCGTCTCCCCGTTGTACGTGGCGGCTTGAAGGATATTCAGCTGTTTGGGAAAACAAGAGCTATAGAGACAGGCAAACGGGGTGAAAGCTGAACAAAAACTCATAAATGAAAAATATTGATCATATTAACAATAAATCAGAGAGGGATAAAGGAAAGGAGGATCAGTAAGATGGAGGAACATATGAAGGAGAGTCCTCATCTTTCATATATTTACTGCTAATGAAATGTACTGGTTCTCTGCTGTGCCCGACCATCGTTCTTTTTTTTTTTTGCGGTGGGTGAGTGGGGGAGGGGCCTTTTTCCGCCCTTTCACTGCTTTCCTGTACACGGTACTCCTCTTCTCCTTGCTTACTTACTAAATGCGTCCCGCTTTCCTTTCTACAGCCTCTCACACGCGACGTGCTAATCCTTTTGCTGCAGTGGCAGGGATGTTTCAAAGAAAAAAATGAAAATAAAAAATATATTTAAAAAAAGTGGTGCGGGCGACGTATGCAGTGAGGACAGGGGAGGTTTGGTAATGGGAAAGGAGTTGCAGGATGTTATTAGATCGCGTCATTATGTGGCTTAAGTTGGAGCGGAGGGAAAGAAGTGATGGGGGGCCTCAGTGTCCGGTCTGGCGGAGTGTTTATAGCACTTTCTTTACGTTCTCCCTGCTATCAGGGTGCGGAAGATTGAAGACTTGGTTGGAGTAGCTTAAGAGAGTCGGAAGGGAATGGAAGCGGTACTGCGTTCTTCCATTCATAAAGCGGCAGCCGCTTTTTCATCCTTCACTTCCTTGACGCTCACATTGTCCCTGTGTCATATGCTGGTGAGCTCTTTCTTTATATTTACTCTAAGGATTTTGAGTTTTTGTTGCCTCTTACCCTTTTCTTTCCTTTTTTTTTCGTTTTCTTATCAGGTTATCGCGTTCTTATGCTTTCTTTTTGTGCCCTCCCCGTTTGCGGTGCGTATGGATAGCGGTCACTGCAGGATACGATGAAGAAAATTTTTTGAAAGGAAAAAAAAGAAAGCAACATAAGTGTGAAGGATGGAAAGAGGGAATTAAACGCTCAAAAGTTCGGCGGTGAGTGCCGAAGAAGGGGTGAATGACAAGTAAGTGGCCAGTGAGCCCCACTAGGGTTTTGCGATGTATCAGCGCTGTTCAACATGTTGAATATTTCTTTATCTTTGGCGGTTTCTTTTTTTTTTTTTCTTCTATGTTCTCCCTTTCTTTCCCTCCCTTCGTGACCTCGGTGTATCTCGCCATGTGATTCCTCCCCTTTTTGTTCGCCCTCTGATGTCCTGTCATCGGCACGCGCATGCGTAAGTGTATATGTGCGTCTATATATTTATCAATTTCTGTGTGATGGCTGTGTCCCACGGCGGACTTTGTTGCTCAGTACGGAGCCGGGTGCGCGTTTATTAATATGTGATCGTTTTTAGGAAAAGTGAGGCCGTTTTTTTTTGCTTTTTTCTTTTGTCTCGTTTTGTGTGGCTGAAGTGTGTCAGCGTAGGCGTCAGGGAATCAGAGACCGGTAAATGGAAGTGGTGCCCATGCCTGAGAGGGTATGACACTTAACCGCAGCTTAAAAAAATATATATTTTGAGTATTGAAGGATTATATGCACCTCAAATTCCAAGGGATATTAAGGTTCAACCCTCCTCGATTTGCTTTTCGCCTCCTCCACCGTCATTACTTTGTGACGCCTTCTTTTGACCACTCTTTATGTGCACATGCGTTGAACCATGTGGGCCTTGGGATTATATGTGAGGTTGCTTCTTAAAGTCGATCCATGTGTATCTGTGGAAGGGTTGAGCGTTGGAGAAAAAAGATAAGCTGTGACTTCAGTTCCTCCTTTTTTTCTTCTTGCACTACGGTCTCCATTGTTATTGTACATTTTTTTTTCTCAAGACTCTCTTACTTCTCTTTGCCTACTCGTCCACCACAGCACATGCTACTTCCCCCCCCTTCCCCGTCTCGTTTACTCATTCAATAATGATATTAACCCTTGTCGGCGTTGTTTTGTCCTCTCCTCGTTTTTCTTATCCGCTGCGTCACGCCTGGACGTTGGGGTCAATACTAGTTTGTTTTATTTTGTGGCTGTGTTTGTGTGTTGTAGAGGCTACGTGTATAAGCCGGAGTAGAGTTGAGGGAAATATGTCATGGGAGTATCACTTTGCGAAAACATCGATGCGGTGCCTTTTCCCCACTGCTCGGGAATGCTTACATTCACGTTTAAGCGGCCAATTTATTACTATTATTGATATTTGTTTGTTTCTTTTCTTTTTCTGTCTGATTTGACGTCGTAAATATAGGTAGTGGCACCTACGCATTGGCAAAACTAGTGACGTGGTGCGGTAAGTGACTCAGATGCCAAACACAGAGCATCAAAGTGGGGAAAAAGAAGAGTTAGTTTATTTTTATCCTTCCACAACTACACCGCCGGCGGCGAAAAAGTACACGCAACTGATTTCCGACTTGTTGCAAGGTACTCCCATCGTTGACGCTCCCCCGGTGGTTCCTCGGATGCTGCAGCGCTGTGTCAGGATGTTAAGGATGTTCTAGAGGGAGAAAGCTCATTACTGGAAATTGCGATCACGGAAAAAGATAGCTTAGTTATCGTGGGCGATATCCACGGACAGCTTGCTGATATGCTGAGCAATGTGCTTTCGATACAGCTGAATCAAACCACACCAGAAACCAACACCGGTAGTGAGGGCTCGCCTTACTGCCAGTACAAATTTTTATTCCTCGGCGACTACGTGGACCGGGGTCCGCAGGGGCTGGAGGTCATTACGCTTTTGTTCGCCCTGAAGGTGGAGTATCCGCAGCACATCTTTCTTCTTCGGGGGAACCACGAGGAGGCGCAAACTTCGCGCGTCTATGGCTTCTTTCAGGAGTGCAGGTCAAGTTAGGCGGCATAGTGCCGGGGGGCGGTGGGTCGGCTGGACTGGACACAAGTGGCTGCGCATGGCTTCAGTACAACACTGTGTTTTGTTGGCTCCCGCTTGCTGCTGTTGTGGCGTGTTCGTCTGGTATGTTTTTTTGTGCGCACGGTGGCCTCAGTCCGCACACGTTGTCTGTCCCCGTGATTAAGTCGCTGAGGCGCCACGAGTACGGACTCACCGATGAATTTACGTGCCCATTTTATTCTTCATCACCGAGAGGAGAAGATTCCCTGGAGACTCCGGGCGGGAAAGGGCGATTAGTTATCGACGGTTTGCTCTGGTCGGACCCAGACGAACATCTTTTGGGATGTCAAATGAACACACGTGGTTGTGGTTTCTTATTCGGCCCTGATGTCACAAAAGGTTCCTCGACCGGAACTACGGTTACTGCTTTCCCAACTCAAAGTCATTGTTTGGGGGCACCAAGCTTGAGATGCAGTTTATTGTCCGCGGGCACCAGTGTGTTCACGATGGGTACGTCTGGGCACACGATGGCCTCGTACTGACACTCTTTTCTGCCCCAAATTACTGTGGCATGCACGGCAACAAAGGGGCGGTGGCTATCCTCCGCGGGCAGACGCAGGTGGGAAAATGTAAAGTGGATTTGGAGTTCAAGGTGTACGACACCGTGGTGGTACCTTCAGGCGGTAGCCCCGGCTTGCGCGCTGGGCCTTTCGCCTTTGCACACTATTTTTCGGATGACAGTTGAGTGTAGTCCAGTTGTAATTTCCTAAATTAAGGTGAACATGAGGAGCACAGGAGAAGTGCCGTAAGGATATGTGAATCGGTAAATAATAGTGGAATCTGAATGAAACAAGCAGAATTATGAAATACACATGTTTGCGTGTGTAGATAGAAAGAGCCCCAACGTGATGGAGGTTCAGGTGGAAGCTGTTCCCCGGGGAATGAAACATATCCAACAGGGTGCGTGGGAATAACAAGGAATATATGCACAGTCACGTATGCATATGATCGAATGGAGGACAGTTAGTGGGGTGGGTCTGAGATACCGGGACGCTTCGCTGAAGGAAGCCGTTGTGGGAGCCCTGACGTTTCTGTGACCGGAGGAGTTTGCATGGGGGGTGCGCAGTTGGACTACAGAAATGCGCTGAAAGGGCAAAGGGGTTGCGTGGGAGTTTGGAGTAGTCCTGCTGCGAGAAGGTAAATGAGGAATATTGGGACTCCCACAAAGTCACAATTATTGTGGACTGTTGGGTATCAGTGCTGTGTCGAGATGTTCTTCTCCTTTATTTTTGACAGTGACGTTGTAGCACTGCCATTATGAGCCTTTTCGTGTGTGTGTGTGGGGAAATGGCTTCATTTTGTCACCGGATGAAGAACCTTTGAACGTGGCGAGCGCCTCCTCAAGCAGATGTGCCCCGTAGGGTTATTTCTCTCTCTTTTTTTTTGTGATGTTCGCTGTTTCGTTGTGTTACGCCCTCGAAATGGGCCGCGTCATTTGATGGCATAGAGCCGGAGAAACAAAGGAAGGGAAGAGGAAAAATGCATCTAGTGAAAAAAAGTTGCAGGGAAATGGTCTTTTATCGTTCTCATAGACTTGTAAATATATATATATATCCTTTCATTACTGTCACTGTTGTTATTATGGTCGTCATTCCCATCGTTGATATTGTTGTGTGTGGTAATGTTTGGTAGAATTATTACGACTTTCTTTTTGATTACTTTTATATCGTTTTTAACAATGCAAGGGAGAGAGGGTGTGGAAAAGTTTGAGGGTTTGCACATACACCCCGGAAGCCTATTCCCCCCGTCTTGTGCGGTCTGCGACGAGATTTTTCTTGTCCACCTCTCGATGACTTCTTCATCATACGTATTGCAATAACTGTGATTTGTCTGATCGTGTTGGAATGCTTCGCCTGTTATTATTATTATTATTTTCTCGCTTCCTCTGTCAAGCATTTTGCGAAGGACACGTGTTTCTGACGAGGTTTGGTGGCGTGACACATATCCGTTTGTGTACAGGGACAAAAGAAGATGAGAAATGGACAGATTTTTTTCTTTTTTGTTGCCGCGCCCCCAATTTTTTCTCTTCTTTCTTTCCCTCTTTCACAGGAGCTGCTTGATCCAGTTCAACAACAGCTCCTGGAACTTTTTTTGTGCGAGGCTCTATCTTTTTCCCCTTCCAGTCGCTTTACTCATTTCTTACACTTCGTTCTGTGTCTGTTTCCGTGCCGAGTCCACCAGGTATCATTTTCTTTTTTGTCTTCTACCGCCGCGCCATACGCTGCTTTAGGTATTCAGTGCACAAAACTGAGTACCTTTCTGCAGTTATTATTATTGTTATTATTGAGCCAGTGAAAGAGCGCTAAAAACATAACGAGGGAGTGAAATAGTAATGAAAGTAACCAGCAGAGGAGGGAAGCCTCCTGCTTGTTCTTTTCAAGCATGGTGCTGCGATACGGGTAATTGTGTGTGGCACCGCAGTATACAGGTCAAAGTTGTGCAGCACTGCATTGCCTGAGGAGTGAAGCCGCGTTACTTTAAAGGACGAGCCATGTCCTTTTCTCATACGGCCCGCGGCTTCCCGTAGTTGTTGTTGCTATTGTAATTGTGTTAAATGACGCACACGCTTAACATATGTTTAGCAGTCCCTGCGCTTTCGTTTTTTCATTGTTTCTCTCGTCTTCTTTTTATTCTCTACCCCGCCTCACGCAGTGGCAGGTACACCCCTAGTTGATCGTGTAATCCCGTGTTATCTCAATTTTTTGTCCCTTACACTCATACGATTCATTCATTTTGCTGATGTTAGCTCATAATTAGGTTCTCTAAACTTGGCTGCTTCCTTTTCCTTCTTCCACTGAAATCATATTTTCTGTTTTCCCTTGTTATCCAGCACGTTCACAGTTGAATTGATCTACGCAGTTACATTCATCTTTTTTCTCCCTCGTTTTTGAAGAAATAATTTACCTCACGCCTACTGTTGTGTTCGATGGCTTAATCGGAGGGACAACAGGAAAAGTTGAAGTGATAGGTGATGTGGGCAGCTGCCTCTTGTACATTTGGGGCATTTTTACTGTCACGTATTTCCTTCTGTCCTTAGCACTATTTGTAGCGTTTCGATTGTCATCCCTTGGTGTTACGTTCCTGCTTTCTTCTTTCAATTTCATTTTCTTGATTTTTTCTTATTATCTTGCATTCACTGAAAGAGAGAAGTTCTCATCCCGCAGATCGCGCATCTAACGCCTACCAACCTAATAAAAGCAGAGGATACCAAAAAGAGATGGCTGTCGCTCGCACGAAGGCTACTTCCAAGATCCGCCGTATCGGTAAGAAGAGGGGTGCGACTTTGCGCGATGTCCACCCGTGGCGCTGGGTGAAAATTTGTAGCCAGCACTTCAAGCAGGAGGGCAAGATTATGGTGCCAAACTGCACGGAGATTGTGAAAACTTCTCACGGCCGCGAACGCGCACCACAGAACCCGACTGGTACTACATCCGCTGCGCTGCCGTCCTCCGTGCCGTGTACCTCCGTCCTGGTGTTGGTTATGGCGGTCTCAGCAAGCGATTCGCCAGCAAGAAGAACCGCGGAAGCCGACCGGAGATCACAACCCGCGCATCGAGGGGCCTTTTGCACTGGTGCTGCAAGAGCCTGCGCGAACTCGGCCTCATTGAGAAGTGCACCACCTCTGGTCACTGCATCACAAGCCTCGGCCGCAAGGTATCAGACACGATCGCCTTTAAGGTTGCCATCCGCAAGATGAACTTGGCGAAGGCGTCGTAGTGAGACCAGACTACGGAGCATGTGCACATTTGGACTTATGCTGGTTTTTTCTCGGCTACCACTTGTTCTGCCCCTTTTTGTGTATCTTGCACTAATTCCACTATTCGCTGGTGTTGATCTCCTTCTTCCGTTCCATCGGTACGGGAGGAAGATGACATCGCTCTAGCTGGGATAGTTTGAGGGTAGTGTCAGTAGGAGGCGAGGCTTCTCTTGACTTTTTTTAATGATTTATATTTTTTGTGCTGTTTTTTTCTCTCATTAAAAAAAAAGCCGTGCTTCACTCTTTATTCCTGTCTCCTTTCCCCTTCACCACTGAGTGGATTTTTGAAGGAATGGGGACGGGGAAAATGGAGGGAGCATGCCATTGCTGATTTCTTACTGGGCGTTGTACACCCATGCGTCTTCTTTGCTACTGTTATAAATGTTTTTCTTCCAGAATTCTTTTTCTTCTTTGACTTTGGTTAGTTGAGCTTTTTCCCCCTTTCGGAAACAACAGCAACTGGAGCGCTGCTTAGTGAGTCGCCGTGCTATTTTATTGTCGTTCCTTGCGTGTGAAGTACCTCCGCGGAGTAAATAATTATCAGCAGACTCCGTGGGGGGTTGGAGAGCAGTGCTGTGAGAGCAAACGGCAGCGGGGTCGGTTAGAAACACGGACGAAAGCTAAAAAGTTAAAGCGGAGTTAGTGCCATGGAGTTTGATCTCCTGCTCTTTTTAAAGGAAATCCAGCTCCAACACGGGTTGCGCACTGAGGACTATGCACGCTACCGCCGCTACACAACGAATCGGCTTGCCACGTTACGTACTCAGCTTGGACTCGTTCAGAATTCAAAGAAGTTTCAGCAGAAGGTGATTACTGCCCACGTTGCTACAAAACCTGAACACCTTCAGCTACTTATTCTTTGCGTCGAACGGTGCTGGGCGGCAGCAGAGGAGATGCAGGAAAAGCACCGTACTACGGGCACTGCAGCAAGTGGTGACGCAAAAGTTGTGGGCGGACTTCCACCCCATTGCCAGTTTAGAAAGCGGCTGAACAAGTCAGTGAAGTGGGTGGAAAAGTTAGAGAAAGTTGCAAATTCAGTTGCCAGTGAGCGACTGCAGCGCGAGGTGGGGGCCTATGCGTTGGAGGTGAAGGGGCGAACCGCCGCTGCCCATGGGTTGATGAACGAAGCAAGGAACTTCTTCCGTGATGCTCGCGAGCAGTACTACGCGCTGCGTAATTTCCGTAGCCCCGAACAACGGGCACTTATCTTTTCCAAGGTGACGGAGCTGGATGATCGTATAGTGTTTTGTATGCTTCGTTTGGGGGAGGATGCCTCAACATATAAGCCATCCCTCGGTCTGGAGGACGACGCGGACGGCCCTGGTGCTACAACAATTGAGTGGAATGGCCGCCAGCTCAACGTTGCCTCGATGAAGGTGCGGGACGCGCTGCGCGTGGCGAGGGCTGTCAATGTTGAGAGTACGAGGGCAAAGGCGTTGGAACTGAGCACGCCCATTCCCGTAGGGATGCAAAACCGTACCCTGGACCTCATGGATCGGCGCATAGGTTGTCTCAATGACGCCCTGGCTCATGCCCGCAAGGACTTGCGTAGCCTCTCTGATGAGAAGCAGAAGACAGAGCTACAGCTGCTTGTGCACTACTTGATTTTCCACGTTTCATATGAAACATTGCAGCGTATCCTCTTTATGGTGGAGGTCCATGCGAGGCGTTTTATCGCGACAGAGAAGTGCCTTTGTGGGAACAGTGTTGACCGGAGCACTCGAAGCGTTGTAGTGCTCCCTCCTGGTGGCTCCGGTGGTGGTGGTGGGGGAGGCAAGAGCCGGAGGGAGATTCAACCGTCCCAGTACGCCTCCCCATTGGAAATAGTGCGGCTGTATGACGCAGCTATTGAGACACTGGGGGAGATGGAAATGCTTCCTGGTGTTGACGGCCGGCCAGACATGGAGGAGCTATCCGCCGTGTGTCGGGCAGGGAAACTTTTGTACCTTGGGGAAAGTTGGCGCATCACGAAGGACGCTGGCCTGGCAAAGAATTGTTACAGGGGTGCCCTCTCTGTGCTCTCCCAAGCTCCGCTAACTAAATCTGTGGAAAAATTACGTCTCATGATCGAGAAGTCTGCCATCAGACTTGTCTCATCCACAATGCTGTCTGATGCCTCTGGTGGCGATGATGAGAGTCAGAAGGGTCAGCGCTTTGTACCATACCTTGTAGATGCCGGTGAAGAAGTCGCAGTGGCTCACAATGTTGTAAAGTTCCCCCCGGATTATCAGGCCGTTCCATGTAAACCAATCTTTGTGGATATTGCGTCCACCTACGTGGATTACCCGGGGTTGGAGAGCTCAGCTGCGGCTGAGCAAGCAGATGATAAGACGAGTGAAGCTGCCAAGGGGTCCCGCTGGAATTGGGCTTGGGGTTGGCGCAAATGATCACTTCCGGTCAGGTACCTTTTGCTACAGTGACCTGTGTTTCTTTGCTGCCGTGATTTTCATCTCTTATCACGGCCCTTCGCCAATATAAAGAGGTGATGAGTTACTAACGCCGGTGACAACACGAGTGGGGAGGACGTGACCACAACCAAAAGTATATGGCGGGCTGCGGTTATTATATCACAAAATGAATTTGCAAGCGACAATGGGCACCAAATGGTGGTGATGGTCATGTTGGTGCTGGTAGTCTAGGCTTCCGGCTTTTCTTTTTTGCATTCTTTTAATTTCCGTACTAATATCTTTCATTGTGATTGTGCCCGTTTGTTTGTTCAATTATTCATTTTCCCTTGGTATCGAACCCACGTACTTAAGCCGCTGCAGAACCGGTGTGCGAGAAGAGTGAGACGATTGAAAAAAAGCGCTCCCTTCGTGTCTACCCGGGGAATTGCCAAACTGGGTTAAATGATTTAACACGCGCTCACACACACAAGCGTATATATATATATATATATATAAGGTAAGTGTTTCTAACCAAGGAAATAATAATCCAGTAAAAGAGCGGTGCTGATGCATTCGCTTAATTCGCTTGTGTCATCCCACGCATTGGGCACATGGCTTTTTTGACCTCTTCCATCTGTTATAATAATAATTATTATTATTCTTTTTTGGCCCCCTTTTTTTCTATTATATCTTTTCACATTGTAGCCGTGGTTTCCCTTGTTTGATTTCTGCCTGCTAGTGTGTTAGGTACGCCAGAAGTGCCGGGTGGTAGGATCAGGTTTGAGCGAGTTACCAAGAAAAAAAAGAGAGAAAGAAACGTTGAGGGTTAAGTCTGCTCAGCAGTTTGCTTAGTACGGGTTTCGATAAGTGTAAGGAGAAGGAAAAAGGTTCAGCAATACATACGCACAGACACATACGTGTATATATTTTTATATATAAAGGCAAACATATCTGAACTAAGGTAGAGAAGTAATTAAAAACTTTCCGTGTTGTGTGGGGAAGGTGTTAAGTTAAGGAAACTGGCAAACAAGCAGGAAGTAGAGTGAAAATAAATGTTACAAGCCGCTCAGGTGGATGAAGGCGATACGAAGAAGAACTTGCTAGCGAATGATCTTTTTACGAAAGGCGCGCGGAACTCGTCGATGGATGACGTTGTTGAGGAGGAACCGGAGAACTGGGTGCATGTTGCTCCACCAGACAATCAGCGAGAGTTTGAATTCCCAGAGGATGGCCTTTCCTTCTCCTCGAAGTTTGATAGCGGGAACCTGATTCAGGTCGAGCGCACTGGCCCATTCCGTTATTGCATGTACACCGCTCCCGACTGTGCTAACTCTCCCAATCAAACAAACAACCGACAATGGTTTCACTTTGCAATTCGTGGAGGCACAAGGGGGTGCATTATCACCTTTACGTTCATTGGAATGATGCACTGCAAAATGTTTACGTACGGTTGGACGCCCGTAATGTCCGTGTGCCCTGGTAAGCCGCATTACAACCGGATTCCCGGGCGCGCCATAGTTGTGCCTCTTGAAATAATGCCGCCAACTCCCGGATACCCCGGCTTTGTCCTGAAGCCCTGGCCAAAAAAAACAGGGGACGGCGATGGGGAGGGATACGGTGGGGATGAGGACGCAGAGGCGAAAGGGTGCTCTGAAGGAGGGATGCCTGAAATCAATGAGTTAACTTTAGCTAGCATGACAGCTGGAAATAAAAAAAGAAAAAAGAGCAGCACGTCGCCATGAACTTAACTTTTGATGTTCGAATCGATGTAGAGATACCGCTGAAGTCGCAGTACCCGTTAGGCCACCCACAATGCCCAGCGATTTATATAGCTAGCAACCACCCATATTCCTACACAACGCTGCAGCAGCATATCAAGGGCTGGAGTCATCATGCTTCAGTGGCTTCACCGCGAATAGGTAACGCAGGCACACAAAGTACAGACACAAAGCCTGCGCCAGCTTCTACAGATATATATTTTAGCCACGAGATACTGTGCAAGACGTTGGACGGACTAAATGTTGACCTGCTCACCATCACGGACAACGTCGGCATCTGTGAGGAGAGAGTTCCCTTGTTCAGCGACGGGGAGGCACCATATTCCTCCGCGAAGGGTGAGACGTCCCGCCCTCACTCGTTTCCAGGAAAACTCGCTGTCGTTCTCACGGCACGGGTACATCCTGGAGAGTGTCCATCGAGTCACATGATGCACGGCTGCATTGAGTTTTTGCTCAACCAAGTGGATCCACGTGCTGAGGCGTTACGTTCTCATTTTGTTTTCTACATTGTGCCGATGATCAATCCGGATGGCGTGGCCAGAGGCCACACTCGTATGGACACGGAAGGAGTCAACCTTAACCGAACGTATAGAAATCCGTCCAAACGACGCCACCCGGCTACTTACTACATTAGGGGGTTGTTGGACTCGCTTAGCGTTGTGAGGGGAAAACTCGCCCTCTTCATTGATATGCACGCTCACGCCAACAAACGCGGTGTGTTTTTCTACGGCAATTCTATGGAGGCACCGGATTTACTCCAATCCCTTTTATACACCAAACTTGTGTCACTAAATTCGCCTTACTTTGAGTTTCACTCATGCAACTTTTCGGAGGCGAATATGTTTGCCACGGGGAAAACTGGTGAGGGTCGTGACAACTCTAGCCGAGTAACGCTCTTTCAAAGAACCGGAATGATTCATAGCTACACCGTCGAGGCTTCTCATGTTGTGGGAACCACACTCAATGGTGTTGCTCCCTTGACAAGCTGCGCGATAGAAGAGCCCGAGGTACAGCAAGGCTCGGCGTGCCCACGGTACACCGTATCGATTCTGGGAGAAGTTGGAAAGAACCTCCTTGTGGCGCTGTTGGACTTGAAGGGGTGGAACCCGTTGAGCCGCCTCCCGTTGACAATGTACCACAACCCACGGGGCCTCCTTATGTCGCTGCAACGGCAGTTACAGCTGGAGGTTGCAGAGCGTTACTTCAAACTAGCCTTTCTTAGTGGCGGGCAGGCGGCCGTCACACGCGACAACAACAGTAATGACCCTCTCACAACCGTGATGGCAGCTTTGAAACCTGGGGACATCCCCGATGTACTCACCATAAAGGAGGGGCGTGGGTTTCCCCCGTTGACTATTCGGGGAACGCTAAGCTTTCTGCCGTATGAACAGGCCTTACAACTTTTGGCGCACACACTTCCAACGTGTCCCCCGCGGTCGTTTGTTTGCGGGATGACGCGACGGTCTCTTGTGTCGGCGGGGACAGGCACCTTAGGGCCCGTCCGGTCACTCAGTAACACTAACGGTACTGTGATGGTAGCTGGCAGCGGCGTGAACGCTGTAACTGCGGTAGGTCGACGGGGTTTGTTGTGGGGCAACCGTGGCCAAACGTCGTGAGTTCCATAACCTGTGCGAAACAGGCTGTGGGGGCAGGAAGAATGGAGCAATAACTCAGCGGAAGTACATTAAGGATTTTGCGATCTTTGCAATGGTCAAGGAGAGAAGCGAAGGTTTGAGGTTGAGGGGCGAGGAAAAAGGGGAAGCGTATAGAGGAGCAGAGCAGGGTCGATCCGGAACGCGGAATTGATGCGGGAAGTGAGGAAGCAGCAAGAGAATTTGGCGTTACGCAAAAGGAGTCTGTATACCTCTTTAACTAAGCGAATGAATGAGCCGTTGTTCATGAGACTTTATGCTACATAATTTCCTATTCGTGTTGCTCCTGGTTGATGTTGTTACATGTCCCTTTTGTTCTGGTTTGGTGTCTCGCAAGATGCATGTACGGAGTTGGGGGAGTTACCATGTGCTTAGTTTTTCCCCCTTTCCTTTCCTTTCCTCTTCCTCTGCAGGGGAAAAAGAGCTGTTGCCTTGTTGAGAAGTTTTGTGTCTTTAGTAGCAGCTCGTCCTCCTCCCGTATGTGTGGTATAGCGAGCATGCGCACTCTCTGCATTTCGCCGGGTTCAGTTGCTGTCTTCTTAACATTTTTCCCTTATATGCATATATCACTGGTGTTGTTTCCTTCTCCTACCCGTTCCCATTGCTCGCAAGCGCTTTGTATTGTTCTCCTTATTTCGATTGTTTTTCCTCTTTACACTGAAGGAGGATGAATACTGCTGACGTGCTTCCGTGGGTCGTTGCTGATGATTCTTCAAGCTTTCCCCTTCCCCTTTTCGTTACGGGTTCTCACCCATCTCTTTGCCCGTCCGCAATATTGGACACTCGATTGTTTTTTTTTCCCTAGCAGCTGCTTATTTATACCATCGTTTATTGTGCTGTTGTACCTGTGCAAGCTGCAGTCCCGGTCGGCAGGGCTCATCTTGCTGCTTCCTTCCTTCCTTTTTTTTGCATTGACTGATGTAAATGGAAGAACTGCGGGAAGAAAAGTATCAAAGAGGCATTTCTGTTTCTTTCTTGTTTATTTTTCCTTCCCTGTTGCTTCTTTCTTTTTACCGCCTGCTCGAAGTAAGCCAAGGTTGTAACGAGGGGTGCGGTGATGTTCAATAATTCGTTTATATGTACTCGGTTTGCTGCATTCTGGGGCGGCTTGCCTTGCTGTGTGTTGCATTCGCTGAAGTTGGAGCAGCGTAAACGTTGCAGAAGTAAATCGAGGTGTATCAATTGCCCACTGAGCTATGGAGAGCGTAATACACCGCGTACATTTCCCTCAGTCTTTCTGATGGTGAAACTTATTACCTTTTGAGAGATGTTCTCATCTTTTACTTTAGTCGTTACCCCTTGTTGGTGCTTAACTCCCTTTTTGTATTTTTTTTCTTTTTGCTTTTCTGTTGGTGTGAGGGATGCCCATATCTTTATTTTGGAGTCAAGTGTTAGCACTTGGGGGGAAGAGAAAAAAGAAAAAAAGTGTGTGTGAGTTGTGGCTGAATTAGTTTGTGCTGGGCTAGGGTGCAACTGAGCATGAGAAATGAGGGGGTGAATAAAGTGATTGAAGTTAGGTGCAATTTTTTTTTTTCGATGTGCTTGCCTGGGCCTTCTTTAATAGTAAGTTTGACTCTTCTTTTCGCTGGTGGTTCTTGTGAGAAGGAAAAATAAAATAATGAATAGTAAACTTCGTCCCCCTGAACCGCCATTATATGAATGATTTCACTGCTTGCTCTATTTTTTTTTCTTTACTTTTTTTCTTCTTTGTAGGGGGAGAGGTTCTGCTCTTTTATGTTTGCAGGTATCTTTTATCCCCCGGGAAATTGATGTCGTGCGTTCGTGGCTTTACGGCGGGTAATTATGCGCGTAGGTTTCAAACCTTCAGCGCTCTAGAAAAGGACTCTCAGACACATTTTAATAGATAAAAATATTTATATCCTTTTTGAAGGAGGTATGAACGTCATATATATATACTTATTGTGGCTTTTTGTTTTGTTTCGCATTGACAACGATGAGCTGCTCCGGCATGTACTTAAATTGGAGAGAAGAGAGACCCCTTTTTTTTCTTCTTGATAGCTTTTCGACGTTTTTCTCCTTGTGAACTTCCCTCTTATGTAAAGGATGGTTGCCTCCATGGGGATTCCGTGTGGTGCGTTGGTTTCCTTTTCCTTTTGCTCCTCCACCCCACCCCACGACACTTGGGGGAGCCGCGTGAGGGCACCGCAGTGCTGTTCTCGCCTTTCTCTGGGATTGGAGGTGGAGGATTTGGCTTGAAAAACCGGGTTAGGACCTCAAGCGCCAGGGGAATGCGTGGTTTGTGTGTGTGTGTCGGGTGAGGCTGCCTGCTTCTTTGGCTGTAAGTTTCCCTTCCTCCCCGCTGGCGTGGCGTTTCTTTGTTGTTGTTGTTGTTTAGTGAGTGATTTTGTTTTACTTCTCCCTCCTGTGCTGACCGCAGCAGACTGTGTCCCTTCTTGATGTTAGAGTTCCTATTCAAGCATCAGAATCCCTCACCTCGTGGGCCATGTTTTTTTTCCCCTTCATGCGCGTAGACCTCCAAACAGAATTCTTCTTTTGCTTATCTTTTTTTGCCCTTTTTTCTTGTATGCCTCCTATTTTCGTTCGATGTCTTAGTATTTGGTGTACAACTGCAGCGGTAGGGACACTTGCCGCTCTGGACTTGAGCATATTTTAATAGTCTTCGGTGTTGCGAGCTATGTCGTGTCACGAAAAGATAACTGTTCGGTTTGCCGGTGGTTGTGAATTACTTTTTGCTAAGCAGACAGCTCTCAGTTTGGATGGTGTGGTCCCTCGAGGAACTACAATTAATGGATTGGTGCAGTTGCTGAAGACAAATTATGTTAAAGAACGTTCTGACCTCCTTGTCGACCAGTCCGGCCTAACGCTGCGCCCGGGCATTCTTGTTTTAGTCAATGCGTGCGACGCCGAGGTTGTTGGCGGGCTGGACTACGTGCTGAACGATGGCGACACCGTCGAGCTGATATCAATGCTGCATGGTGGGTAGAGGGGCAGCCGCCAATATTATTATTCGCTTGACTATTCCGCGACAGCAAAGCTGCCGCGTACCACCGTTATGATTGAAGTTTACCACCACCGGGACCGCCAGCTGTGTTAGTTCAGCCCTGTTGCCGCTGTTACCGTCATTATTATCATCATTATTATCACATCCCCTGTTCCGTTAACGTTAAGATGTCGGCCATGGTTACCTCGCTTTTCATTCATTTTTTTTTGTCTTCCCAGCCGCCACCGAATAACTTTCTGGCCATTCTTTACTCTTCCCCCCTCTTTTTGCACGTGCAATGGAGTAGGAGAAAAGGGGCTTCTTACTTACAACGCTGGGGTAAGAGCTATCAGTTTGTTTGGCTTTCACTTTATGTTAAAGCGGTACGACTTGGGTGGTCCTGAACCATGACGGAGACAGAGGCTGCACCTGTTAACATAAACATTGGTATCTTGGGACATGTGGACAGTGGAAAAACATCACTTGCCAAAGCTCTTTCATTGACAGCGTCAACAGCTGCGTTTGACAAGAGTCCAGAGAGTCAGCGCCGTGGTATCACGCTGGACCTCGGCTTTAGTGCTACTTGTGTTTCCACGGAGAGTGCGGCCCCGGCACTGTTTGCACTTGGCCTTAAGCATGTGCAGTGTACATTTGTGGATTGTCCTGGTCACGCATCGCTTATACGCACTGTGCTGGGCGGTGCGCAGATTATCGACGTAATTATTCTTGTTATTGATGCCTGCAAAGGGGTACAGACACAAACAGCGGAATGCATCGTGATAGGCGAGGTCTTGAATAAGCCACTTGTCGTTGTGATAAACAAAATTGATGCTGTGCAAGGCTTGACGCAGGCAGAACAGCGTGCCAATCTTGACAAATTGAGAAGGCGTCTCCGTAAGACCTTCGAGCGTACGCGTTGGCCCCATGTGTCGATGGTGGAGGTCTCCGCTGCACCACGTGGAGGGTCGGCAGAGGGGGATGCCGCTGTTGGTGGCCACTGCGTTCCCATAAATGTGGATGGGGTGTTGCCGGCTGTCTTGAGGCTTGTTGACGTTGGGGCTATGAAGAAACAGCGGGGCGCTCAGCATCGCCCGGAGGACTTCGTGATGATGGTTGATCATTGCTTCGCGTTGAAAGGGCAAGGAACTGTTTTTACTGGCACTATCCTTCGTGGGAAGGTGAGCGTGGGAGACAGCATCCTCATTCCCGAGTCTCAAGTTGTGAAGAAAGTGAAGGGCTTGCAGGTATTTCGGAAACCAGTGCAATGCGCCGGACAGGGTGACCGTGTTGGTCTCTCGGTCGTGCAGTTTGACGCCGATGGAATGGAACGTGGGCTGCTGTGCAGTGCAGTTCAGCAGCATCATCAAAGACACCGAAGCAGTCAGCAAGGTGCTACTTCATCAGCGTTTGAAAGCGTATCTACATTGATAGCTGAAGTGAGTCGCGTGCGTTTTCACCAACTCGCTTGTACTATTCACACGAAATTTCACATAACCATCGGTCACTCAACGGTGATGGGGTCGATGCGTTTCTTCAGCCGTCCGACTGTGACGGAAGCTGGTCACGCAGGTGAGGTGGCTGATCCAGCAGCTGCGCAGCCCTTTGACCTGACGCAAGAGAGTGAGTACGTGGAGAGTTTAGGGGAGGAGGCGTACCTCACATTTGAAGCCCCTGTAGAGGAGCTGAAGAGGGAGGCGGGAGCCCCTGTCGCTGTGAAGTATGGACCACTGACATATTTTGCTATCGTGCTGCTAGAGAAGCCTGTTATGGCCGCTGTTGGCACGCCTTTGATTGCAACACGGCTTGACGTGGAGCAGGATAATATGTGTCGTATTGCCATTGCTGGAAGTGTTCGGGCTCTTCTACACGACGAAAAGGCGGACGGGACATCGTGGCGGTCGCTGCCAATTATTCGGTACAAGACCCGGACGCTCGTCGTGGAGCGTGTGGTGAGCGACAGGTCGTGCATTGCCAGTGGCGTGGTGACGGCTGAAAAGCATGAAGGTGGTACAGGCGGTGACACTTCAAGCAGCACCAAGAAGACGAAAGACAACAGCGGTACGAAGGACAAAGACACGCTTCATGCGGAGGTGCAGAAGTTCATTGGTCTCCGTGTGCATTTTCGACCAACTGGTGGTGAGTGCGACTCTCTCACACCGTTGAAGGAGGGTACTATTGACTCGGCCTTTGGGAAGACTGGAAAAGTGAAGCTGATATTTAATGAACCGGTGTTTGCCGTGGATGAGCCGTCAGATGGCGTAGGGAAGGGCAAGCGAAATGCAGTGAAGTTTCTCACCGATGGCATCATCGAACTGACGTTAAAGAAGTACCCGCTTGCCGTCCACAGCCAACTGCAGCAATAAGAAATACAAGTTCAATTTGGATTGTACCACATACCTGACATACGTATTTTAAGTGACATGCGTTTCTCCGGGCAGGCGTGGTTGGTGTTGCTCAACTGCTGTTTAATGCAGAGCTGCGGCACTGTGTCTGTGACTTCCCCTGCAGGCGGCACCGATGCTGGTAACGCGCACGACGCTTACCGTGTGCATTCCTTCCTTTGGTGTCTTCTTGACAAAAAAAAATGGAGGGCCTTATTTCATCTTTCTGATTCTTAAGCTGTTGCGCTTCATTGAATTTCAAACCACAAACATACACAAACACACATGCAATTTACCGCACTCGCTCTCCAACGTTATTAAGTCTATCAAGATCTGCGACGGAGGTTCGCGCCGCGCCACCACCGATCAACGCGGGGGTTGGGTATATCCAAATATAGGCACACCACTCTATTGGATATTAGAAGACGAGTAGTAGCAGAAATGCTTTCCATCACCTCCATGCTGTTCCGTGGGCAGTACAAAACACGCCTCAAGAAGCGCATGGTAGGTTTTTTACCGAAGGTTATTCCAAGAAAAATTAAAAACAACATGGTTGCACTACGTAGTGAGGCGAACACGGGCCACATGGAGGGGTACTTAAAGGCTGAAGACGAACGGCTTGACGCGACGGGGCGGAAGGTCCAGAAGGTCATGTGGGACCCCGTGCTGCAGCGTCACTGCTTATTCAAGGAAACCAAAATAAAGGGGCCCTTCATGACTAAGGCCGCGATGGCGAAAAAGGTTGAGTTTCCCATCGGTGGCCATGAAAAGGCTATGAAGAAATAGAAAACCTTCAACACCTGTGTGAAGTATCGTCGCAGTAGTGATATCAATGGTTTTGAAACAAACTCGCTTCCGGTTAGTTTTTTTTTCTTTTTTTTTGCCGAGAGCCGACCGAGTAGTCACATTTTCCATCACTTGTTGTGGCTGTTGTTAACGTTGTTTGTTATGTATCGGGTGCCGTTATTAACCATGGCGCATGCAGTACCGCTGGTTAGCACCTGGCGGAGGGATATCCTGCGTACTCCCTGGGTTTTTCTCAATGGTGGTTACTACCATCTAACCATTGAAGTGGCGCCATTGTTACGAGGATACCGCTTTTATCGCGTGCTGCATAACCAAGTGGCCAGCGGTCGGTGAAACTGCAGGTCGTTGAGGCTGTAGGTGGATGATGCAGAGCAGCAGCATACTTCACCCCTGTTGTTACTATTGTCGACAAAAAGCTAATAAGGTTGATCATGCGTAACCTCCTTGGAAGCTTTGCTGTACGCAGACTGCAGCACTTTACAGTTCCAACAGTGACAATGACGATGATTTTTGCTTGCCTTTAATTTTCCTTCTTATATTGCTCCTGGTTAAGCATGTTGTAGGTGAAAGGAAGGCACGCAGCGCCATGATTCCCCATGACGGTTCGGCCGCCGACACCGTGGGATACTGTGGCGCAAATGATTAGGCAATGTCCTCTATTTCACCACGCACAATGATTCGTGCAACTGAGTGAACCCCACCGCACCTTTAACACTCATACTTTGTCGACGACACGCAGTGGTCCATCGACGTGACGAATGGCGCAGCTACTGCTTTCTTCTCGTCTTACTCGTGTGCATATGTGAAGTCGTGACTGTAGTGGCCGAGCAATGTATTGCGCTAGTGCGAGGTGTGCCTTGCTACAAGGGGCGCAGTATACTTTCTAGGGTGATACAGCGTGGTACAACAGCATGAGCGAGCGAGGAGAGGTGTCAGTGAATAATTATTATGAGATGTGGTGAGAATATGCTAACCGGCTCGCCATCCTTCCTCCTCTTCCCCCAATCTTAATTGCTTTCTTTCGCTTTTCTCCCACCCCATTCGTAAGCCTGAGCGCACCTCCGGTGGTTCACCGGAGGCCTGTTGGGAAGAGCTTCCTACCTTTTCGTTTCTTGAAACATTGAAGGTATCTCCGTCCGCATGCTCAGCTCAAATGGTGTGCGTATGTGTGCATGAGTAAACAACCTCTTGGAAAAAAACAATTTAACGTTCGTACTGCTCATGCGAGGCTAAAGGGAACGAGGTGGAGAGATAGGCACCACCAAGTGCCATAAACCATGTGAACTGGCCTCCATGAGACGCTTCATATGTGAGAGGCCCTTTGTTATTCAAACATTTAGTTTTCCTGCCTTTCTTTACTGACTGTGGTACACGGGATATTATTTATTTATTATTACTATTGCTATTACTATTGTTGTTTATTTTTATTTTTTTAAAGGCATGAACTGTTTTTCCAACCACTACACGAATTGAAGTTCCACCCCACATCTCCAATAGTAAGATATCAAATGAATGATATTGGGAACCATAAATTCAAAATAACAGGCAAACATAAACAAGCAGCACAATCGACGTGGAACGAGAAGAAAGAAGGGTAAAAGGCGATAAACCGATTAACGTATAAACAAAAGAAAATGAAAGAATGGTTTTAATATAAACAAATAGGAAATAAGCCATATGACAGAAACGTTCTTCCCGGACACCATATCGCCCATGTTATCCGCTGTTGCTGATAGCTGTTGTTGTATCATTGCTCCACACCCTTCTTTGCTTTTGTCTTTGGTTCCACTAGAAGAGCGAAAAAGAGCACACCGTCATGTCCCACTGCAAGTTCGAGCATCCCCGTCACGGCCATCTCGGCTTCTTGCCTCGCAAGCGCAGTCGTCAGATTCGTGGACGCGCACGCTCCTTCCCCAAGGATGACCCCTCGCAGAAGCCGCACCTGACCAGCTTCATGGTGTACAAAGCTGGTATGACGCACATTGTGCGTGACGTTGACCGCCCTGGGTCGAAGGTAAACAAGAAGGAGGTTGTGGAGCCTGTGACCATTCTGGAAGCGCCCCCCATGGTCGTGGTCGGTTTCGTTGGTTACCGCCAGACGCCCGTTGGGCACAAGACGATCGGCACCGTGTGGGCGCATCACACAAGCGTGGAGTTCCGCCGCCGCTTCTACAAGAACTGGAAGCAGTCAGCGCAGCTCGCTTTTACGAAGCGCAAGCAGTTTGCCCGCACGACTGAGGGTCGCCTTGCTGAGGCGCGCACACTGAAGGCTTTCGCGAAGAAGGCTGATATAATCCGTGTTGTTGCACACACACAGCTCCGCAAGCTGCGCAACAACCGTGTCGGTGTGAAGAAGGCCCATGTGAGCGAGATCCAGATCAACGGCGGCACCATTGCGCAGAAGATCGAGCTCGCAAAGTCGCTTTTGGAAAAGGAAGTGCGCATTGACTCCGTGTTCCAGCAGTCTGAGGCGTGCGACGTATGTGCTGTGACGAAGGGTCACGGATTCACTGGCGTTGTGAAGCGCTGGGGCGTTGCTTGCCTGCCACGTAAGACTCACCGTGGTCTGCGCAAGGTGGCATGCATTGGCGCGTGGCATCCGTCACGTGTTATGTACACTGTTGCCCGCGCCGGTCAGCACGGGTACCATCACCGTACGCACCTCAACAAGAAGATCTACCAGCTGGGCCGCGCCGTGTCAATGGAACCGAACCAGGCGACAACTTCATACGACCTCACAGCGAAGACCATTACCCCCATGGGTGGCTTTGTTGGCTACGGTACAGTGCGCAACGACTACGTAATGCTGAAGGGCTCTGTAGCGGGCCCCCGCCGCCGTGTCATCACCCTCCGCCGTCCCATGGCTCCGCAAACATCTCGCAAGCTGACGGAGAAGATTACGCTGAAGTTCATCGACACAAGCAGTAAGATTGGGCATGGTCGCTTCCAGACGAAGAAGGAGAAGAGCCAGTGGTACGGCCCCCTCAAGAAGGACCGCATCCGCCGCGAGGAACGCCTCCGCAAGGAACGTGCCGCCCGTGCTGCGGAGCGCAAGGCGAAGAGCGGTGGCTCTGCCTCTGTTGCCCCCAAGAAATCGAAGAAATAAGGCCCTTTTCACGGTTGCTGATGGGCATCTTTTGTTGCACCAACAGTTTCACCGCACGGGGCAGATGTGCTCGGAATAAGCTCTCGTTAATATATGTTTTTCTTTTCTTTTTCTTCATTATTTAACCACAAACGTTTGACGAGCTCAATGCATGTTTTAATCCTGGTGGGGACGTTTGCTCAGTTATTTATGAGAAACCTCCCCCTGTTTTGTATTCATGATTGTGCTCGTAATCGCACTACGTTCTTCCCGGACACCATATCGCCCATGTTATCCGCTGTTGCTGATAGCTGTTGTTGTATCATTTCTCCACACCCTTCTTTGCTTTTGTCTTTGGTCCCACTAGAAGAGCGAAAAAAAGCACACCGTCATGTCCCACTGCAAGTTCGAGCATCCCCGTCACGGCCATCTCGGCTTCTTGCCTCGCAAGCGCAGTCGTCAGATTCGTGGACGCGCACGCTCCTTCCCCAAGGATGACCCCTCGCAGAAGCCGCACCTGACCAGCTTCATGGTGTACAAAGCTGGTATGACGCACATTGTGCGTGACGTTGACCGCCCTGGGTCGAAGGTAAACAAGAAGGAGGTTGTGGAGCCTGTGACCATTCTGGAAGCGCCCCCCATGGTCGTGGTCGGTTTCGTTGGTTACCGCCAGACGCCCGTTGGGCACAAGACGATCGGCACCGTGTGGGCGCATCACACAAGCGTGGAGTTCCGCCGCCGCTTCTACAAGAACTGGAAGCAGTCAGCGCAGCTCGCTTTTACGAAGCGCAAGCAGTTTGCCCGCACGACTGAGGGTCGCCTTGCTGAGGCGCGCACACTGAAGGCTTTCGCGAAGAAGGCTGATATAATCCGTGTTGTTGCACACACACAGCTCCGCAAGCTGCGCAACAACCGTGTCGGTGTGAAGAAGGCCCATGTGAGCGAGATCCAGATCAACGGCGGCACCATTGCGCAGAAGATCGAGCTCGCAAAGTCGCTTTTGGAAAAGGAAGTGCGCATTGACTCCGTGTTCCAGCAGTCTGAGGCGTGCGACGTATGTGCTGTGACGAAGGGTCACGGATTCACTGGCGTTGTGAAGCGCTGGGGCGTTGCTTGCCTGCCACGTAAGACTCACCGTGGTCTGCGCAAGGTGGCATGCATTGGCGCGTGGCATCCGTCACGTGTTATGTACACTGTTGCCCGCGCCGGTCAGCACGGGTACCATCACCGTACGCACCTCAACAAGAAGATCTACCAGCTGGGCCGCGCCGTGTCAATGGAACCGAACCAGGCGACAACTTCATACGACCTCACAGCGAAGACCATTACCCCCATGGGTGGCTTTGTTGGCTACGGTACAGTGCGCAACGACTACGTAATGCTGAAGGGCTCTGTAGCGGGCCCCCGCCGCCGTGTCATCACCCTCCGCCGTCCCATGGCTCCGCAAACATCTCGCAAGCTGACGGAGAAGATTACGCTGAAGTTCATCGACACAAGCAGTAAGATTGGGCATGGTCGCTTCCAGACGAAGAAGGAGAAGAGCCAGTGGTACGGCCCCCTCAAGAAGGACCGCATCCGCCGCGAGGAACGCCTCCGCAAGGAACGTGCCGCCCGTGCTGCGGAGCGCAAGGCGAAGAGCGGTGGCTCTGCCTCTGTTGCCCCCAAGAAATCGAAGAAATAAGGCCCTTTTCACGGTTGCTGATGGGCATCTTTTGTTGCACCAACAGTTTCACCGCACGGGGCAGATGTGCTCGGAATAAGCTCTCGTTAATATATGTTTTTCTTTTCTTTTTCTTCATTATTTAACCACAAACGTTTGACGAGCTCAATGCATGTTTTAATCCTGGTGGGGACGTTTGCTCAGTTATTTATGAGAAACCTCCCCCTGTTTTGTATTCATGATTGTGCTCGTAATCGCACTACGTTCTTCCCGGACACCATATCGCCCATGTTATCCGCTGTTGCTGATAGCTGTTGTTGTATCATTTCTCCACACCCTTCTTTGCTTTTGTCTTTGGTCCCACTAGAAGAGCGAAAAAAAGCACACCGTCATGTCCCACTGCAAGTTCGAGCATCCCCGTCACGGCCATCTCGGCTTCTTGCCTCGCAAGCGCAGTCGTCAGATTCGTGGACGCGCACGCTCCTTCCCCAAGGATGACCCCTCGCAGAAGCCGCACCTGACCAGCTTCATGGTGTACAAAGCTGGTATGACGCACATTGTGCGTGACGTTGACCGCCCTGGGTCGAAGGTAAACAAGAAGGAGGTTGTGGAGCCTGTGACCATTCTGGAAGCGCCCCCCATGGTCGTGGTCGGTTTCGTTGGTTACCGCCAGACGCCCGTTGGGCACAAGACGATCGGCACCGTGTGGGCGCATCACACAAGCGTGGAGTTCCGCCGCCGCTTCTACAAGAACTGGAAGCAGTCAGCGCAGCTCGCTTTTACGAAGCGCAAGCAGTTTGCCCGCACGACTGAGGGTCGCCTTGCTGAGGCGCGCACACTGAAGGCTTTCGCGAAGAAGGCTGATATAATCCGTGTTGTTGCACACACACAGCTCCGCAAGCTGCGCAACAACCGTGTCGGTGTGAAGAAGGCCCATGTGAGCGAGATCCAGATCAACGGCGGCACCATTGCGCAGAAGATCGAGCTCGCAAAGTCGCTTTTGGAAAAGGAAGTGCGCATTGACTCCGTGTTCCAGCAGTCTGAGGCGTGCGACGTATGTGCTGTGACGAAGGGTCACGGATTCACTGGCGTTGTGAAGCGCTGGGGCGTTGCTTGCCTGCCACGTAAGACTCACCGTGGTCTGCGCAAGGTGGCATGCATTGGCGCGTGGCATCCGTCACGTGTTATGTACACTGTTGCTCGCGCCGGTCAGCACGGGTACCATCACCGTACGCACCTCAACAAGAAGATCTACCAGCTGGGCCGCGCCGTGTCAATGGAACCGAACCAGGCGACAACTTCATACGACCTCACAGCGAAGACCATTACCCCCATGGGTGGCTTTGTTGGCTACGGTACAGTGCGCAACGACTACGTAATGCTGAAGGGCTCTGTAGCGGGCCCCCGCCGCCGTGTCATCACCCTCCGCCGTCCCATGGCTCCGCAAACATCTCGCAAGCTGACGGAGAAGATTACGCTGAAGTTCATCGACACAAGCAGTAAGATTGGGCATGGTCGCTTCCAGACGAAGAAGGAGAAGAGCCAGTGGTACGGCCCCCTCAAGAAGGACCGCATCCGCCGCGAGGAACGCCTCCGCAAGGAACGTGCCGCCCGTGCTGCGGAGCGCAAGGCGAAGAGCGGTGGCTCTGCCTCTGTTGCCCCCAAGAAATCGAAGAAATAAGGCCCTTTTCACGGTTGCTGATGGGCATCTTTTGTTGCACCAACAGTTTCACCGCACGGGGCAGATGTGCTCGGAATAAGCTCTCGTTAATATATGTTTTTCTTTTCTTTTCTTTTTCTTCATTATTTAACCACAAACGTTTGACGAGCTCAATGCATGTTTTAATCCTGGTGGGGACGTTTGCTCAGTTATTTATGAGAAACCTCCCCCTGTTTTGTATTCATGATTGTGCTCGTAATCGCACTACGTTCTTCCCGGACACCATATCGCCCATGTTATCCGCTGTTGCTGATAGCTGTTGTTGTATCATTTCTCCACACCCTTCTTTGCTTTTGTCTTTGGTCCCACTAGAAGAGCGAAAAAAAGCACACCGTCATGTCCCACTGCAAGTTCGAGCATCCCCGTCACGGCCATCTCGGCTTCTTGCCTCGCAAGCGCAGTCGTCAGATTCGTGGACGCGCACGCTCCTTCCCCAAGGATGACCCCTCGCAGAAGCCGCACCTGACCAGCTTCATGGTGTACAAAGCTGGTATGACGCACATTGTGCGTGACGTTGACCGCCCTGGGTCGAAGGTAAACAAGAAGGAGGTTGTGGAGCCTGTGACCATTCTGGAAGCGCCCCCCATGGTCGTGGTCGGTTTCGTTGGTTACCGCCAGACGCCCGTTGGGCACAAGACGATCGGCACCGTGTGGGCGCATCACACAAGCGTGGAGTTCCGCCGCCGCTTCTACAAGAACTGGAAGCAGTCAGCGCAGCTCGCTTTTACGAAGCGCAAGCAGTTTGCCCGCACGACTGAGGGTCGCCTTGCTGAGGCGCGCACACTGAAGGCTTTCGCGAAGAAGGCTGATATAATCCGTGTTGTTGCACACACACAGCTCCGCAAGCTGCGCAACAACCGTGTCGGTGTGAAGAAGGCCCATGTGAGCGAGATCCAGATCAACGGCGGCACCATTGCGCAGAAGATCGAGCTCGCAAAGTCGCTTTTGGAAAAGGAAGTGCGCATTGACTCCGTGTTCCAGCAGTCTGAGGCGTGCGACGTATGTGCTGTGACGAAGGGTCACGGATTCACTGGCGTTGTGAAGCGCTGGGGCGTTGCTTGCCTGCCACGTAAGACTCACCGTGGTCTGCGCAAGGTGGCATGCATTGGCGCGTGGCATCCGTCACGTGTTATGTACACTGTTGCTCGCGCCGGTCAGCACGGGTACCATCACCGTACGCACCTCAACAAGAAGATCTACCAGCTGGGCCGCGCCGTGTCAATGGAACCGAACCAGGCGACAACTTCATACGACCTCACAGCGAAGACCATTACCCCCATGGGTGGCTTTGTTGGCTACGGTACAGTGCGCAACGACTACGTAATGCTGAAGGGCTCTGTAGCGGGCCCCCGCCGCCGTGTCATCACCCTCCGCCGTCCCATGGCTCCGCAAACATCTCGCAAGCTGACGGAGAAGATTACGCTGAAGTTCATCGACACAAGCAGTAAGATTGGGCATGGTCGCTTCCAGACGAAGAAGGAGAAGAGCCAGTGGTACGGCCCCCTCAAGAAGGACCGCATCCGCCGCGAGGAACGCCTCCGCAAGGAACGTGCCGCCCGTGCTGCGGAGCGCAAGGCGAAGAGCGGTGGCTCTGCCTCTGTTGCCCCCAAGAAATCGAAGAAATAAGGCCCTTTTCACGGTTGCTGATGGGCATCTTTTGTTGCACCAACAGTTTCACCGCACGGGGCAGATGTGCTCGGAATAAGCTCTCGTTAATATATGTTTTTCTTTTCTTTTCTTTTTCTTCATTATTTAACCACAAACGTTTGACGAGCTCAATGCATGTTTTAATCCTGGTGGGGACGTTTGCTCAGTTATTTATGTGATGTCCTTCTATCTGATGTTATGGATTTATCTTTTTTTTGTTGTATTTCTATTTATCTCTACACTTTTCTTCAGCGTAGGGAGGCCTTCTTTTGATTTACTAATATATTGCTGTCGTTGTAGGTTTGTTAGTCTATTTATTTTTTTTCTTTGAAATTTCGTACATTTGATGCGGGATTATGTACCTGAGGTATGCGAAGGCAGTGGATTTGATCTTACGTTGAGTTTCTCTGCTGCGGGGTGGCTTCAAATGTATCATTTCGGTGCGGCGCAGGCTATGGTGGATTCTCAGTTAATCGGGAAAGCTTTATCTGAAGGAAAGCGTATTCGCTTCTGCGGCTGTAGCGCTGGCAGCTTTGTGGCTGTGCTGCTAGCCAGTAAGCGTTGGTGTTTTGAAGATATACGGGAGAAGGTAATTACTTACGGGGAGCACTACCGCTCTTCCTGGTTACACCTGCTTTCGGTCGCTAATTACCTGAACGACTCTTTTCGCCTGTTTAGCAATCATATGAGGGATATTGAAAATAATGATGAACTTTACCGTATTTTTAATGATGGTTCTTTGGAAATCTACGTAACCAACCTCTCTCGTTGCAAGCAGAAGGTGATGAGGACCTTCAAGAACTACGACGATGTTGTTGAATCGATATTGGCCTCCTGTTGCATGGTTCCGTTGGTTGGAGTTCCTTTCCGCCTAAAGTCGACTGGTGAGTGGGTTTGTGATGGGGCCCTGGCGAACGTCACACCTCGGCTGGGTGAGGCGCGTACCATAACGGTGTCGCCGTTTTATTGCAGCGCCGCCACAATTCACCCAAGCGTTTTTGTTCCTATAAATTGGGGCCTTCGCCCGCCCGATGAAGCTTCGCACCGCAGCCTGTTTGATCTCGGTTACAACGACGCGATCAAAGGCCTTGTATCAAATGGATACATCACAGAGCAGGAGGGCGAATCGCTGTTAAAACCGGATACGAGTGGCTGTTTCAAGGGTATTGGGAAAATTGGTCTTTTTGACAGCTATGTTGGTCGATTTATTCTCATCCTTGTTCGTTGTGCCGCCTGCTGGTTTATATACGCTGAACTGTGCTTTATGTGTTTTGTTTACTTTGTGAGGTATCTATTGAACTTTGAACTTACACCGCTGTCCAATATGTGTGAAAATATTGTGAATATGTTGTCCCTTCAGACCCTAAAGAGGGTTATTTTTAGGGGAGAGATCTCTGATAAAGACAAACATTTGAGCAAATGTTCTTTTGTGTTCCGTGTCCTTCATCCTATCATACTTGAGTGACCACGTGAAACCGTGGTGGTGGGTAAAGCTGGAGATCGGCGGAGGAGACGGAAATAATTATGACGGCCAGCACTGAGGAGCATCGTTGGGCCATTCCCCACGTTTTATGCCCATGTACATTTTGTTCTCTGAATTCTCTCCTTTAGTTTTATTCATTTACCTGCCTTTACGGCGGTTTCTTCCTGTGCAACAAGAGACAAAAGAAGAGGGCAGAGGGTTAGTTTTCCATTGGAGTTGTCGAAGATGTGTAGAAAATTTTAAGGATGCCCACCAGCGGTCTTCTTTGCATTGTAGCCTGCAGTTGTATACTGCTTTTTTTTTTTCAGTTGCGCTGTGCCTTTTGGGGGCGTCGGTGTTACCTTCTGTAGGAGGTACTTGTTTTTTTCTTTCTTTTTTGCTTACTCCGCAGTCAGCGCGACTTGTTATGTTATCTGCGCCTGCGTTTTTTTCTCTTCTTTTTCTCTTAGCAACTTTTACTCCCCCGTATGGCCATTGGTTCGTGCTGGCGTGACCGAGTTGTGGGTTTCGCCCACATTTGATCCTATCACAATGGGGTTCCTCTACATTTCTTTTCATAATCACAATTATTTCTTTCCTTAATAATGATAGGTGTAACAAGGCTATCGCCGGCTCTGGCAACGATAGGATACGTACGTAAAGGGGACAAGAAAGTCCGTTAGTCCTCTTCTGTATTGTTTTTTTTTCTTCACTTTAGTTCACAGGTGATTGCGAAAGCGTTGCGCATTGGGTATTTTGTCGCTTGCCCGTCGGGGATGTTTCGTTTTTCCCGCATGATGCTGAAAGGCATTGGTGATGCCCACATGGTGAATCCGGATAAAAAAAGTTTCAAGGATAAGGCAAGGTCAGAGATGGTGAAGCTAGTAAAAATTCAGCTTGTTCTCGTGCCTCTGGTGCTGGCGTGGGTGATGATTATGTACCCGCAGCCCTCACCCGAGGAGGAGAAGCGACTCCGTGCGGAGTACGAGAAGAATGCCGGGTGGAAAACGTAGAAAGGAGCTCTTAGGACGGGAACATATTACAAAACTTCTCTTCTCAGAGAGGCGTATTCTTGTTACTGGGGTCGCAGGCAGCCTAATTTGTCACATGAGTGCATCTCAGAGGAGTTTCATTGCGTACGCAACACCTATGTTTGGCTGCGTACTGCATTAAAAGTTCGTCAATGCCAACAACAGGTGCTGTGGCGCCCTGCACGCTTAATGCACTTTTTAACTTGATTAATTACGTGCCGTTCTTAGCGATGTTTAGCGTAAATACTTCTTTTATTTCTAACTCTCCTTAAATTTTGGTCGTATCTTTTTTTTTTTCTTTGCTCTTTACCGTTTTGTACAAGCTAATCCATTCGCTTCCAGCTGTCGAGTTGTTAGGGAAGCGTACGATGCTGCGCCTGACGAGGCCGACACAATTCATCACGAAGATAAGCAAAATCCCCCGGCCTCCTGCTAGCGGCTATGAGATTGCGGAACTTCCAAACGAAAGGGTTTTTGCCGGCTTTCTGAGCCACCACAAGGCGTACTGCGTGCTGGCAATACTTCACACGGGTGGCCTGTGCAAGCGTGGCGCCTCAGCGACCACTAACAACATAGCGGAGGATCCGCTCACGCGCAGCTTCGTCTCCTCCATCAATGCTATGAACCTGGGGAACCCAAATGAGGTTAAACTCGCACTGGTGCCTGGGCCTCAGGCAACAAAGCTAGTAGACACATACAGCATACTCACGTACCCCACAACACTCATTTTCATGGAAGGGAAGTGCGTGGAGCGGGTAGTGGGCGCTCGCACACGGGAGCTCGCCATCAAGACGCTTTTCACATTGCGGAACGCTGGGAGGAACATATTTTCCCGTGAGTGACGACTTGTTTGCGCGTTGAGATTTGGTTTAGCTTACACTGGACGTTGTGTCTCATTTGCGTTGGCTGACATTTTCTCGCTCTTGGGTGGTATTACATTTGATATTTCTGTCGCGGTTCACAGTTGGGGTCACGTTGGGTTATGCTCCGTTCCCCTGTCGGGGGGCTCGAATCTTAAGCTGTTGCAATAGCTCGGCGCACTGCCACAAAACGTAAGGTTTCATACGGTGCCTAAACATATATACTTCCTCGGTTACTCAGGAAATGGTTACATGTGCCGTGGGATCGCTACGCTACGCTTACGCACCTAATTTATCAGTTGATGGAGGATGAAGGAAAAGTTGAAGAAGTCACCGCGTGGGCAGAGCTGTTGCACTGGGCCATTGGAAAACTTTGAAATCTTTTACATTTTATGTGTTTTAGCGATGCCAGCAAAGAATCCCCGTGGAGGGATGACAAAAAGAGTGTGATCAAACGAATATTCCATGCTGTGTTTTGGTTACATCGATTCGAGTGCCTCGTCGCCTTTCCTCTGCTTGTGTTGCGGAGGAAATGGTGTTCTGTAATTTACTTTTTAGCTTCTTCTTTCTGAAATGCATTGGCTGGAGTCAGCCCTGCCCATGTCATTTCTCAAGACACAATGCAGTTTTTTTTGTGTCTATTAGTGCATTTGTTATCGTGCAGTTGATTTCGCATCTCTTTCTTCTCTTGTTGTTCATTGCTGTGCCTCCTCAGGTGATGCCGACTAAGGACTGTGGCAAAACCATGACGCAGGGTTTATCGCGGACCGATGTTGGTTTGGGTGCCGCATCTTACAGCCGCGGCGACACGGTGTTCGAGCCCCTCCCACCGAATGACAAGCGCCTCATCCGCCGCCGGGAGGTGGAGCGGTTCCGTGGTGTTCCTCATCGCCCGCGGTGGAATGCCTCTGTTAAGGATGAGGCCCACCCCTTCCCTGATCGTGCGCCCATGTACACGTTGCAACGTCCCTTTGATGATGATTGGCTGGAGCGGATGCCCGGTACATCACCCTTGCGGAACTCTTCGAGTTTGAAGCCGCGATGCCTGTTGAAGTGGCACCCAGAGAGAGTAAAGGTTGCCTCCCATGCTTCGACGGCCGCGCGGAGTTGCACTCCCCTTTCCAATAGAAGTTTCATGGACCGTATCTTCTGTGATTGCTCAGATGACAAGGAAGCATCAAAGAGTGGTTGGGTTCCTACCTCACTCACGGGAACTTTGCCGAGGCATACATTTAGAGGGAAACCAGTGGATAGTTCCACTAAGTTATTTGGTTTCAAGAGTATTGATAGGCAGCTATATCTCAGCCCGATACGGCGGGTGAAACTAATGAATGAATCAATGCGATCAGCAAAGGAAAGGCAGCGGCTACCACCGCGTGAGACAGTGTCAGCTATTACTCTGGATAACATTAAAGCACCCAAAGCATTTAAGATGAGTAACATTGATGACTGGTGGCCACTTGACCCAACGCTTTCTCTCCGTGCCAAAGGCAGCAATGATGCCTGCCGGGCAGGCGACTCAAGCGAGAAGATGAGTCAATAATTGAATCGGCAAGGTGAGCTGCTTTTGTTTTGTTTTCGTGTGCGTGTAATGACCCGTGCGCTGCCATTATGTATAGCGTCAGCCAGGAATGGCACCTGCTTTGCGGTACCTTCGTCACCCTTTCAATATTTTTATTCCCTTCTTACAGTGGGGGCGCGTTTCTTGTGTTCTTATCTTTTCGGTTGTGTGTCTGTGGGTGCCCTCCGTTCATGTACTTTATTGCCTATTCCTTTTTTCTTTTCCTTCTTTCGCGTCGGTGTAAAATTGATCGGCTGATATCTGACACGTGCTTTTAGCACCAATCCCACCGTCTACACTGACGGAAACTGTTTCTCTCTAATGTTAACCTTCTGCGTGTTGAGTCCGGCACTCCTTCTTCTTCTTCTTCGGGGAAAGGCCAAAGTCAAAGCAAAGCGAAGAGGTTGTTTGAAGCCCCGCCTGTTACACAGGGGCAGGTGTAATTAAGACGCACAGGCAATGCCGTTACTTCACTCTTCAAGAGCCAAACACACCCGCTTCAAGGCGATCGTGCAGAGAGCACGGCGGTTGCTAAGCAGCGGGAGCTTTGGACCGAATGGCATTCGGCAGCTGAGCCGCAGCTGTGCTATAGCACGTGACAGTGGCGGCAGCACGATGGAAAGAGCAAAGTTTGTGGAGGCGCTCGAGGCAAACGGCATATCGCTAAGCGAAGAGGATGTTGAGGCGGTGATGCACGTACTGGACAGAGTCGGTGATGGACTATTGGACCCAGCTGATTTATCGCAGCAGTGCGACGAGACCTTACCCCCCTTAAACTGGTGTGGATCATTCGTGTATGGTACACATTCTCACAGTGCAAAGATGGTTCGGTTTTTATCGATGAAGTTATTGGAAGATTCAACGCTGCAGGGCACCCGGATGTTGTACAGAACCATCGTTCCGAAGAGGACGTCCGTTTAGAATTTGAGTCAACTTTTAACACAAATACAAAACCCCGATGGCGTTATCACACGACAAGAGTTTGAGCAGTATTGCTCAGGCGTTGCTTCACTGTGTCGTACTGATGTTGAATTTGTGACTTTGATGAAGGGTGTTTGGCCTGCATGTGTCAGTGTTTCCATTGATGAGAACTCACTCAAAGCTTTTCAGGAATGTAGACCGTGTAATATGACTTTCAGCTCATATCAGTCTCCAGCTGAAAAGTTGTGTGTGTCAAGTGTAAGAGATAATGCATTGGCTCTGAATGAGATAATATGCAACAGTCACCGACCAGCTGTAATGCAGTCACCGCTCGCAGTACGGAAGCTGTCAATTGCGTTGCGTGTGCAAGACACCGGAAGAAATTACTTCCTCCCGCGTGAGGTATTTTTAGACGTGCTCCGTAGGCACCGGCTCTATTTGAACTGTGACGAGGGTGTTCTGTCGCTGGTGGATACGATAGGTGACGGGTCGGTTGATTATCTTCTGTATCTGAACCTGCTGCTTCCTCCTCTCCCGCCGGCTCGACTAATGATGCTTGAGCGGCTGTGGGAGCTCTTTTTAAAGGACACGTGTGGGGCAGTAGACGTGTTGGAACTGCACAAGCGCTTCCGGGCTGGGAGCGGCGAGGAACAGAACGAGTTTCTTGCTGCATGGGACGTGCGCGTGGCGCTCCACAGGCGTGTTACTTTGGAAGAGATTGTCGAATGGCATACTCCTTTGAGTAAGAAATATGAATTGGACAAGGATTTCGAGGCATTTCTAAAGAAACAATGGGACTTCTCATAACCGACCGATAGGGCTACCGAGGTTTTATGTCCATGTGTATCTTATTAAGAGAGGAACCGATGAACTAGAGCGTGGTGTTACGGCTGCCTTCAAAGGGGTGGGGTAACGGAGACGAGCTCTCAGAGTGTGTGTATGTGGGGGCATTGTTATGTAAAATGTTTAGACACAGTGAACACGTGCGTATGTATCCCTAGTGTTGTACGGGTTACACTAGTGGTGTCGTTACCAATGCGGGCTGCTGCGTGCAGGTGATCAAAATTTTTTCTTCCCTTTCACGTTTGCGGTGAATGGTTGTCAGCGTGGTGGGATGCGCAACGCCGGCGTAGCCGCATTTTAATAGGGTGAGAGTTTTACTCGTTGTGCGTATTGAGGTGTAGCCCGTTGACTAGTAATGTCATTTTGTTGGTGCGATTATTGTCATGTTCAATAAGGAAAGAGAGAGAAAACAAATTCGCATTTTAGTAATGCAAAGAGCGACTACGTGGTTCTCCACTTTTCACATTGGAAACCTGCGATACGTTCTCTTACCCTTCCTCCCCTTCACGATGCTTTTTTTTCCTTTCTTTTTTTCAGAAGCACACGTGTCTTCTTGTTTTCAGGGTGTGGTACGGTGCTGACGTCCCAGAAGCATCTCAGCAACACAAAAACAAAATATAATAGTCGAATAAATTCTCCTATGGACGTAGAAAGGTTCAAGGGTGACACGGAGTGTTTGCGGGCTCGTCACAGTGAATGTGTTGACCTTGCTTCGATACAGCTCGCCGCAAAGCTACGCGATGCCGGCATTCCTTTTAATGACGATCAACTGGTAGCGCTGCCGTCACGTTTTGTGGAGCTGATGCTTCAGCGACTGGAGTCATACCGTCATTGCGAGAGTGAAGCGCATGTTGCAATTGAAGCCAACCGCAGCGATATGGAGACGAAAAGGCAGCGACTTGAGCAGCTGGTGGAGTCTACAGATCGTGTCCGCGGCGAGGTGAGAATTATATCGGAGAAAATAAGCGCGGCGCTCAGTGAGAACCGCCGCGCAGAGCAGCTGGAGAGGGAGCGGCAGCGTGAACGTGATAAAGAGTTGCGGGACCTCTTCAGGAAGATTGAGAAGAAGGAACTCGAGCTCCGCTTGGAGGTAAAGGAGGAGGAGCGACTTCGCAAAATGCTCAAAAAGGTTACAAAGTAAGTGACCCTCATACCCCACGAAAACAATAAGCATAAGACGCAGTGACAAATGGCTAAGTGCCAGGTAGTGTCGATGGGATGCTTTACTTCCATGAAAGCATGTTTGTCTGGCATTGTATTGTATTATTTCTTTGGCTTTCGGAACTAGAGCGGCGAACAGAGTGAAAAGATAGAAATATGAGGAGAATGGTTAGGGCTTATCATAATATGATCCGCGGCTTTCAGAAAGTAGTGTGGGGAGAGGTGTGTTTAGCATGGACGAGCGACTTTATAGTTTACTTCTCTTTCCATTACCGCCATGGCCCGCCTGTTATGGGAGTCTTCTTTTCCATTTTGCCTCTTACAGTGAGTGTTGGCGGCGGGTATTTTCCCTACCAGGGAGGGGGCGCCCATCGAAGTGCATTCAGTTTGAGAATCCTGTATGTGTGTACTTTACTCTCTTTGTTATTTTCTTATACGTCTCTACCTTTAGTACTACCTGGACTAGCCTTACCATTTCAGTGTACATTTATCCGATTCATTCATTCATTCATTTGTTATTTATTTATTTTTTCCGCATCCCTTCACACACGAATATATAGTCTGTGAAAGAGACGTGGACTGGAAGGAAGATAGAATCACCAAATCCGTGACAGTTGGCCCACAATAATGGCACGCTCAGCCCAGGACCCGCACCTTTCTTTTTTTTGTGAACAGTACGACCACATAGCGCATCGCACCAACCGGTACGTACTACAGTTTTACTTTGAGGATCACACGGTAGAGATGCGACAAGTATCAAACAGCAAACTCCATCTGAAGCGCGCCCCTTTTCCCCACCTAAGCAGGGAACATTTCAAACTTGGTAATTCCCTTTCACTGCTCGGTGGTGTGGTTAAATTAGTATCTTATGCCGACGAAGTTACGCGCGAACTCTGCGGCACATCGGATGAAACCACTGTTGTAATGTTTGGCGAGCAGCTACTGCCAAGACTCGGACACTGTCTCGCAGTGCTTGTCGAAGAGTGCGGGTTCAGCATACTGGACATGCAAATGGTGTGGGTACCACCGGAAACAGCCGCAGCGTACGCCGTACCGCCTGAGCTGGGAAGTGGTCGCGTTGTGGTAGTTAAGTGTGCCAACACCAACGGTATTCAGTGTGGTATTGATTTTATGGATCGAATAAAAGGTGCGTATGCTGCGACGTGTGATGTGGAAATAAGCAAATGGGAACAGCTGCTGGAGCTGGCAAAGGAACACCCCGTTGCAATCCACGACGACGTTAATTCTACCGTAGTGATCGTAAAGTCGCATTCCCTGCAGAAGCTTGCCGGAGGTGTTATAATGCAGCAACTGATTGACGAGGGCCTTGAGCTTTCCGCCGTCGCGCTGAGACACCTTACATCTCGGGATGCCACCGAGCTACTTACACCTTACAAGGGTGTTCTTCCGGACTTCACGGAGACCGTGGAGTCGCTGTTTGGTTCCGTGTGGGTGATGCAGTTGTCTCTCTTGATGAGAAAGTTGATGTTATTTCATTGGGCCGCGAGGTGTGTGGCCCCTTTGATCCGACCATCGCAAAGGAGCTGAAGCCAAGATCCATTCGCGCGCGGTTTGGAGTGAATCGGGCCTATAACGCTGTCCACTGTTGTGACCTGCCGGAAGAGGGTCCACTGTATGCGAACTTCTTCTTCAAAACCCCAAGTATTGATGAGTAGAAATTGACGTTGGTGGGGACTTTGAAGTTTTGTTTGTGTACAACCTTATGCCACCTTTCAATAGATTTGTTCGTGCCACAGGCGATGTACATCCTTCCACGACTGCACTTAGTTGAGATCGCGCAATAATGTGTTATAGAAATAATGCGGTTTTGTCCCTTCTGCAGCGAGCATCGGTTCCCATCCGCTAACTTTTCGCCGTTTGCTGTTGGCTGACTTTCCCTTTCTCTCCATCACACCCATCCTTTCGTTTTTCTTTCTCAGCAACTTTAGGTGTCGTCTTGGTTGTATTAGTACTGCAAGTGGTTCTCCGCCCATCAGATCTCCCCCTACGACCACTCCGCTATTTGTGTGTGGCTCACCCCATGGCTAACAACTCGGAATTGTACATGATTTTCCTGTTTCTTTCTTAGCGTGAGGCTGCACTGGTGGTTGGTTGCGACGTTGTACTGGGCGTGAGGGAAAGGAATGAACTGGTGACCCCCTTCACATCTATCCAAGTGTGTTGAGTTTTGTTCGCTTGTGCTGAGGTTTTCTCTGTTACACCTAAGCGGTGTTTGGTCCAGCCGTACCAAGTAGTGTAAATCGATTGCATCGCAGCGACGACAGACGCGTGATGAGTATTGCGCAATGTACGGGTTTTTTTAAAAATGGTGCCATGTATTACGGAGGGTTGGTGGTGTTTTTGCGGCAGCTGAAGAGTTTCAACTTCCCGTTTAGCTTCCGGGGAATTGATTGGGAAGGAGATGGCGGTTGTGGCACGGAGCAGAAAGTTTTTCCTAAACAACGATGGTTTCTACACGTGAGTTGTTGAAGGAAGAATTGCTCATTACGAGTTCTTAGCCTTGCTAGCAGCACATCACCCCTATACCAGTTTTATTTATTTATTTATTGTTGTTGCTGCCGTTATTCATTTTCCTGTACTTGTCTTCATTCACTTTCGCAAGCAAGGCATGCGGGGCGTTATTGGTGATCCGGATATACTTCTTCGCAAGACGGCTACCAATCCAAAGTATGACCACGTCAAGCCGGTTGTAGAGACGGGCATGACAGCGGAGTTGGCCCGTTTTATGAAATACGGAACTGCCGCCATTTACAAAACGGCTGGTGAGCCCTTCCACCGTGTTCGATCAAAAGTCGTCGGTGACTACATTCGGCAGCAACGCCAGAAGTCAGAGGGCTTAAATGATGGAGGATTTAACCATCCCATGGACGAATACCGCAAAGATGCCGATCAGCCGCCAAAGGAGTTCCTCATTTTAGATGTCCGCTCGGAGGAGGAGTACGCTGCGTGCCACATTTCGGGGGCGTTACACTACCCGAAGCGTAAAATGGTTCATGCTATCAACCCTCTTCTTCCGGAAATGTACAACTTCAAAAATAAGGAGAACAAGCTAATAATTGTGTACGATCTGGAGGAGGAATTGACAATTGGTCAGAACGTGGCACTGTGCGTATTTGAAAAAGGTGTGGACAACGTGGCAATGATAACCGGTGGTCTGCGTGAGTTCGTTCAGGATTTTTCTGACTGCATTGTTGGGGTGTCGCCAGTGCCTATAATTCCACGCGATGACCGGCTGCTAAAGCGGGCGGAGGAGTTTTCCGCAGCACGTAGTGAAACGCACCGTAGTGGGTTTTCGCACAAGCCGAAAAGTTTGTCCAATAGTCTTGCCAAACCCCGGCCGAGGCCTCGGTAACTGAGTAGCCATTTGTTGTTGTTTTTTTCACTGCTGTCTAACCTAGTTGTGTAGGGGTTTTTGATACGCCAAGAAGAAAGAAAAGAAAGACCGTGATGTGGTAAACCTTTTTATGCACAAGTGTCTACGCATAAACACCGAGAGGGAGAGGGAGGGAGAATGGTAAGTGTATGCTGTGGGGGGAGGGAGGAGGAGGCGGGAGTTAGTTCCTCCGCCACGTCTGCTGTAGTCCCAAGGGTATCTCTTGTATCCGCATTCCTCTTCCTCTGTTTTCCCCAATATTTTTTCACCCCCTCTCTACCGACACATTCTTGTGGTGCCCTATCCAATGCTCTGTGCCTATTTGTTGTTTTACTTTGCGCATGCGTTACAAGAAATTGTAAGGCGTAGAGAGAAAGTTGCCCGTCTCTGTGTTTACTTGAAAGGCGTAACGGTGATAGTGGACGTATGTGAATGACTTCGACTACACCATGGTACGCTACCACTCATTATAACATAGATAAACAATGCAGACTGTCGTAGGGCTATTCGCAACTTATGGAGAGCGCCCCGTGCTTCTCGGGGTTTCCGGCACGCGCATGCAGGTTTATATATTTATTTATACGCATACGCGCACATTTACGTGTTACTTATTATTTCTTTCCTCTATTTGTTGTTCCTTATGCCATTTTTCGCAACATTATATTTGGAAGATGGAAAGACAGAGACAAGACAAAAAAAAAATTTACTCCGTGAGGGTTGTCATGGGTTACTTTGTGGAACATATTTTTTTATTATTATAACTTCTTTGATTCTTCCTCCTCACTTGTCTTAGCATTTTTCTTGATTCTTCTGGTTTTTCTTTTTCTTTTCTGGATCATAGTGCTTCTGGTCGACGGTGACCATGAATAAAACGCTACTAAATTTGGTTGATAGCAAACGATGTGTAGCGAATGGACTGATGAACGCGCCACGTAGCCACTCCCTGCACCGATTGATGTCGAACTCACTCCCGGTGGGTGATATTGGGTGTGAAGAAAATATGAATAGTCCCTGTTGTTCTAACAAAAACGACGGTGGTGCAGTGGGACACACAGGCTCAAACAGGGAAGCTAAGACGGAGGCTCAGCATCCCTCGGTAAAACAGCCGCCGAAAGCTGCGAAGACCAGAGCAACCATTGGCATGCGCTTTAAGAGATGGGTTCTTACCGGCCGCATCGGAGCGGGATCATTTGGCGAGACGTTTACAGCTGTGGAGGTGGATAGAATTGCTAAGGGGAGCAGAGACCACGAGTACCCGCTAGAGCTGCTTCCCATTGGACAAAAGGATGCGAACTCCGTGCCTTTTGAGGACGTCTGCATCAAGATTGAACAGGAAAATAAGAACGTGCTGCGAATTGAAGCGGCAGCACTAAAGAAGATGCAAACCTGCCCGTACGTAGCGCGTTACTTGGGAAGTGGAATTGTTGATGGAATGAGTTTCATCGCCATGCAACGGTTAGGACCAAATCTGGCAGATCTTCGTCGCAGCACACCGCAGTCTGTGTTTAGTCTATATACAACGTTGCACCTTGGCATGTCGTGCTTGAGGTGCATACAAGGCATTCACCAGCTGGGGATCATTCACCGTGATGTCAAGCCATCTAACTTTGTGATTGGTTTAGGTGGGTCGTCGGATCCTAGGCAGTGTTATATTGTCGATTCGGATTAGCAAGGCGCTACCGTCGGGGCAATGGTGACATACGGCCTCCAAGGCCCAATGCGGGATTCCGGGGGACAAGCGGTATGCGTCGCTGGCGTCACACAGGCAGCAGGAGTTGGGTCGAGTAGACGATATATGGAGCCTCTTGTTCATGCTTATTGAGTTCGTTACTGGGACCCTTCCTTGGCGTAAACCACAAGGACAAGGAAGACATTGGCCAGTGCAAGGCGCAGGTGATCGGACCAGATTTAATTAAGAGTCTCCCAAAGGAGTTTGAGATGTTTCTGACGCACCTTCAAACACTCAAATATGAGGATGAACCTAGGTATGATATGCTTCTTGCTTTAATGGAGCAGGCTATGGAGCGTGGTGGCTACCCAAGGAACCAGCGCCTCGACTGGAACCTGAAGAGGCTCTACACACCGCAGCCCTACATAGCTCTACAGGGACCTTTAAGGGCGGGATATCAAATGGCAACAAGGATTTAGACAGTAGCGCCTTCGTGGATAAACATGGAAGCAGGGAAATTCGCAGCAGAGTTAGGTCCCCCACGCCGCCACAGCACCGGCGCTTATGGCCACCACCACCCCCAGTGCCCAATGGAGGTGTGAGACGGCATTCTTCAATAGCTCGTTTCAGGACTCATGTTCTGCGTAAGAGTGGAAGTGAAGAAAATAACAGGGGACGGGGCAGCATGTGGCATGACGAGGTACGCAGTGCTAACAGGCCCAGTGACGTGTACATACCCGTTGAGGGCCTCCAAATATGATCCGGGGAGCACGAAGACGCCAGCCAGCCATCTGCTCTGGGTCCGACGTCGCAGGTACGACTGGTGAAGAGCAATAGCGCTGTTCGCAGGCGGTTTAGGAGGAGACGGGGAGTAACGCAACGCATGGTGTGGCTAGGGGTCGGCATACAACAGTAGGATACTCTGATGATGGGGATTGGGGTCAACGTACTCGCCGTGCGAGGTCGAGGAGTTAGCAAAAAATGGAGTTTATCTCCCCCCTGAACAAGTTCATCAGCCCATGATAGCGGGAAGTGGCCATAATATTCCCGAACATTGCGTTTCAGCGTACTCGTGCTCGATGCAGCCGTACAGGCCACACCCGGAAATGCCGATGGGAGCATTAAGACCCAACCCTGCCCAACCAACGTTAGCACCGCCGAGTGGTACACTTCCGGTTATTGGAGAAAACAATGAGGTTAGGCAAACAAAGGAGAAGTCATCGTGCACGTGCGGCTGCATGTGACGACAATTGTTGGCGTAGTTATTCGGCACGTCTGGGGCCCATAAGCAGAGTTCGAGGACAGGGCGAGTTGTGCAATAAAGTGATTTTTTTTGATTATTATTGCGTTTCAGGTAGATTGGTGAGGCGCAGGTTTTTAGGTGGTGTTGGGGGACTTTCCTAACAATAGTGGAGTGTTTTGATCACTTCATTGCACCATCTTTTTTTTTTCCCTCCAGCTTCGGGGTGCCGTTGTTTTTAAGGGTCGCTCTATAGAGAGATTTTTTCTCGTTTTATGTCCCCAGTTTTCCATTATTTTCTTCCGACTGGTTTTCCTCCGTTATTTTGGTTCCGTTTCTTCTCAAGGCTTCATCGCTGTCATTACTGAATAAATAAACACGCAAACAAGTAAATGTTTGTATGCGTTTATGGCTGCGTGGCTAAATAGCGTACGAAGGGCGTAACGGGATAGTTTTTCTTTTTGGTATCGGTAACTAAATATTTGTCCTCTGTGCAATATTCGCCTACCTGGGGCCTGCGTTTCCACTACCTTACCTTTACTTACTATCGTTGTTTGCGGTTCTTCTGCTTTGCCTGCCCGCAAGCGTGGTGCTAGCTGGGTTTTATTACAGAGCTCCTGCCATTTTGTCATTTTCGTGACGGTTGATGGCCCACTCCTTCTTCGGTGCTTCAACGTTGCTGTGACTGGTTTGCGCAGTGGTTGATGATTCTTTGTTTTTATTGTGTCGGTGCGGCGCTAATTTGCGTATGTATTTTGTTTTTTTCTCTCATGCTCCCTTTGATGGTTCGTTGGTTTGAGCGGGAGGCGGCAACTGAAGCGAAAGAAAAAAAAAGAGGAGAGGAGGGCAATGTGTGTGTGTGTGTGCGTAAATATTTCTGTGCTTATATTCATAAAGTTTTGGGCGTATGCATGCAAACTTACACGTATGTGCGTGGATGCCGTAGCCCACGGGTGTATTCATTGCTGATAGCCGTTTAAACGAGGAGGCGATGGGCACAACGGTTATGCTGTAGGAGAGATTCTCAGCGCCTCTCCTTAGACTCGTTTCGTGTTTTCGTTTTTCCTGTAACCACTGCCCCGCTCAGTATGATTTGTAGTTTTTTTTTCTTTGCCAGTTCTCTCGCCACACATGCGGTGCTGATCGAGCCGCAAGGCAGAGAGTAGTCGAAGGGTGTGCAGGGATTGCCTTCGCATGATGGTTGTTCCATACACATAGACAGTATCACTAACAAACATATGATATCTCAAGTAGCAATATAAGGAGGAAAGGAAAAAAGAGAAGAAGGAAGAGGATACTGATTGGAGGGAAAGAGAGAGGTTGGTAGTTTTTTCTTTCTTTTTTTTCTCTTCCCTCTTGCTCCATTACACCATGAGTTGGGTTTTCTGATGTCTTGCCTTTTCCCCTGATCGCTTGCAAGACGTACACTTGACACAGCTTTCGTTATTGATGCATCAGGAGCCATATAGAGATAGAGATAGTACGTCGCGTAACTCATCGGTTTCAGCTAGAAACGCTGGTTCTTTAGGAGGTAAATTAATGGAAGACGTGGATGACCTAATTCAAGAGCTTTTTACAAAGGGGGACGCGGGTGATACAACAATTGATAATAGTGAGCCTGGAAAAGAGCTGGTGGCATCACAGGCAAACTGGTACGATGATGAGAGCGACCGCGATACGGCATCCTCTCGGCGTGGAACGGCTGATACCACAAGGCTGTGTTTCAACCAAATCTCGCGTATAAGTAACCCCGGGACGGCTTCGAACTTTGACGATAGTGACGAAGACGAAAATGGGAACGAAAAAGTTGTGAGTTTCCGTCACGCTGTTCCATTTCCAAGAATCCCGAGTAATCTGGGTGCGGCGTGTAATTGTAAATGTTTTGTTACTAACGTTGGCGCAGCGCACCTTAGCCATCCCAGTATTAAGCGATTACTCCTTGCAGCAGAGTCCAAATATGATTTATCCACTCCACGGACAAGCCTTCTTGGCCGAAAGGGTGCTTTTCATGCGGTTAATGAGAAGGACGGTAATGGAGCGTGTGATAGATTAATTGATGAAAGAGGGGAAAGAGGCGGCTGCCCGTTCATGCTCTGTCGCAAATGTGGATATCCACCGGTTCGCCTGCAAGGGGCGCAGTGGCAAGATAACAATGGTACAATTGACCTTTACCTGACGGTTAGAAACTTTTACCCCGACTGGAGTCGACTGACAGGCGCATATCCCGTTGGACAGCCCCATAGGCCGAACAGCAAACCTGTGTTGGATTCATGCGCTGATGCCGCTGCTTACTGCTGTCAGTGCTCTTGGCTGACAGTGAGGTCGCCTCAACAAGTCATTGAAACTCGGTTGACCGACCACACGAATTATATGAAGGAGGGCTCGTGTTTCTTCGCAACGCAACTCCCGCTCCCCGACAACGAATCTCGTCGCCCACCGCTCTGGGCGTGCGCGGGCCACTTGGCGTTTTAATTTAAGTGAGTACTATTCTTCCGTTAGTTTTCCACGTTCGAGTGGGCCATCTGGTTATCCCCTGCAATGGCGCATATCAATTCGCTCTATGATCAAGATGCACATCGACAGTTGGGTTAGAGCTGATTGCATTTAACACGTAAATTTATACAGTGACGCTGTGGTGGGGGGCTAGAGCAGGACGGGGCAAGCAGAGAGTATGCTCCTTGCCCGGAATGACATGACATTGCACTTATGGCGGTAATGAATTTATTTATGTGTGTGTATATATTCCTCATTGTGGGAGGACATCGATCGTCGTTCAGGATTTCACTGCTTTGTTTTTGTTCCACCCTTGAATATGGGTTGACGTGCCTTCAAATTAGCTTCCCTTGTTGTTCGCACCTTATATTTTTGATGTGTTTTTTATTTCTTGTTTTTCTCTAAAAAAAAATAGAGGGTTTCATACAAACGTGACATAATGTTGCTAATAATTCTTTTTCCATGATATCTGTATAATCTTTTTTCTTGTTGAGCCTTCGTTAACCTGCTTCTTCGCAGCAAATGACGCTGCTGCCTGTTGGCCTTCGGAGAACACTTTCGGCTTACCAAGATCTTTCTGCCGCAGCTTATTTTAATCCACATAACTGTAATAGTGTAATTTAGACTGGCATCATTTTGGCCTGATGCCTCCTAAACGAGCGGCATCAAGGAAAAAGAAGAAGGAGGTTCTACCAGATCCTCAGACGCTGCCCAATGGAAACTGCAACTACTACATTGGCACATGGTCCATCAACAAAGATATCGACGCCTTGACCGCCATTTGTCACTCTGTAGTAGAGAAGCACACACAGAGCGACGGTGAGGTATCGCCCCTCCCCAAAACTGTTGTCCTTATTCCACCCGCCACGCTGGGTAATGCCAGCACTCACTACGCCGTGGAAGTTGCTGATAAACTGCACGTTGAAAGCATCAGGCACTCGTCGCTCACTGTGCTTGATACGAAGCCCGCGGCAGACGGAGCGGGTGAGGGGGTTGCAGCTGCTGAAGACAACACAGAGCACAGTCCGAAGGCAAATGAATTTGGACTCAACGACCAACACACAGCGGAGCAAAACGAGTTCTCGTCACTTCTTGTGGGCGCGCGGTCGGCGGGCGCCTCCGAAGCGGCGCGCGAGGTTGTTATTCAGGGCACGGTGCACATTGAGGGCATCGTCCCGCGGATCGTTATAAAGCCTGATCTCCCGGAACCCCCCGTAGTCCCGAAGCAGAGAAAGGGAAAGAGCCAGAAAAACAGTAAACAGAAGGAAGAGGAACAGAAACGCTTAGAAGAGGAGGCAAAGATGTATGAGGAAAAAGTCCAAAAGGCGGTTGCAGCAGCCCAGAAGGAGGAAGAGTATCGTATGCAGTTTGCTCACCCCGACCGTTGGCCTAAAGTTCAGTTTACGAACGTCACTTTTGGAGGTCAAGTAATAGTCGCCCACGCGCATGTGAAGTTTATAATTGCTGCTTCAGCCTGGCTGATAAAAATAGCACGCAACTTCTTGTAGCACAGTACTGTAGAGTAGAGTGCAACAAATGTTCGTTTGAGAACGCAAACAAGGGATGCGTCTACGGCTGGCCCATGTCGGAGTTGACGCTCACCAATTGCTCCTTCCGTGGGCGAGGGTCGGGAATGCGCTTGATACGCTTGCAGGCGCCAAAAAAGGCTCTCGTGAGACTGCCACATCATCTGTGGGATTGCACACTGACGATAGCAAGGTATTCATAAGTGACAGTGAGTTTGCTTCGTTAGGCACGGGCATACTGCTGCGCGGCACGTACCCGGGATCCTCCGGTGAGCGGCCGCTTGTGAGTATAAACAAATGCAGAGTGGATAATATTTACGCTGCAGGGGCCATCCTGGACGGGGTGAATGGTGCACAATTACTTAATAACCACTTCGAAGACTGTGAGTATTATGCACTGGATTGTGTTAGAGGGAAGGGGATTCAGGTGTACAAAAATACAATCCTCTCGAAAGTCCGGTGCAGAAGGGCGCACAGGTGAAGTTCATGCATAATGAGTCAGGGACGCATCCACTCGATGTTCAAGAAGTGGAGAACCCTAACTGGCAGCCGGTCTATTGAGCTTCCTGATTGCGTGAGTGAATGTGTGGGTCGTCGAACGGACGTGGACATAATCATTCGCATGCATAATGGTATATAAACATATATAGATCTATACGTGTATATATGCGAAGTCATGTGAATATTTCAGCCCGCGGTTATCGTTCCACCATCAACTTTCCTCAGCTATCCTCTCACCCACTTTTATGTATTTTTTTTTCCTTCCGGCTCTTCGTTGTGTTGTTGTGTTTTAGATATTTCCCATCACCTTTTCATTCGCAGAGTCATATATGACTTCTTTGGGCACAGCCATTCGCGCCCCACAGCCTGTTTCCCCCCCCCCCCAATGCGTTCCGTCCTTAAATCCTTTTGTTGGGTGCATTCAGATTTTTGGGCTCAGGAGTGGGCAGGAGCGAAAGGAACGCGGGAGGTGAAGAATAGTGGAGGGGGCACTGTGGCCGAGAAGTTGGCTCATTCGCCAGGGGAAGAAGGAAAGAAAAATGTTACTCGGTGTTTTTTTTGCCTAAGTCC